>JANAVB010016192.1:0-379319 GCA_029216955.1 Iris pallida | reverse complement strand
AACTCAAAATAACCTATCTTATTAAACAATTGAGAACCCGACTCAACTCAAGTAACATGTCTATTATGTGTAGGGCCTCATAAAAATTCAAAAAAATAATGAAACAATTATGACAGGTATCCTACAACAAGAAAGCCTTCAGGCAAATTTCAGCTATTTGAACCTGTTTACCGAAGGAGGCATAGACCTTGAAGATAGGAAGCAACAATTTTGACCCTAAGTCCCTAAACAAGAAAAAGGTACAGAAAAATACAAAAGAAGTTATCAGAGCATGGATATGATGCACAAATAGTACCCCCAAAGTTTCTGGTCAACAATTATGACCCTATGTAATGCAGGGTTGCTTGCATGGAATAATGAACCCGATAACCCTAGTTTTACACTATGGACGAAGAAAATCCAGTTGTTACTGATTCCTTCTATAAATTTGACTTGACCTATGTAAACGTACTTTGATGTCCATGGACGGATATGCCTGGCAAAGCTTGAGCAAGCCCGAACCACTTCTATGTTCATAGAATACTAAAAGCTACTCCATTTTCTCCAATCGAATATAGATACCTCATATGCTCCCTAAAGCATCAGTGGAGAGCTTAGTTCATTTAACTTCGTCTTCGTTCAAATTCATTCAACTTCAACACTACCCTAAGTCCCTAACCAATATCCTCAACCACAAGGTCACGGGGGCTCAATCCAGAGCTCGTTAATACCGCGATAAGTGACGTATCGAAAACCATATCCTTTGTTAGAGGCTCAATCCATGTTCATTTACACCTACCCCCTAGTTCTAGCTAAAACTAGGTTAAAGGCTAGTTCGGTTCCGCCATTTGGTATGGTGAAGAAACGGCAAACGCCCGGAACCAAACAAATTTCAATTGCCATTTTGTTCGCAGGAACCAAACTAGCCCTAGATATTGCCTATTTTATTATATTTTTAGTATGATACCAAGCATCCTTTTATGAGTGTATGCTTTATGGTGACGACGTGTCCTTACGGTGCCGTGTCGAGTCCGTGTCCGTGCAAACACGAACTATAATCATCATACCAATTAGTTCCGAACCCACACCAAATCATTGAACCAAACTATATAATTTATTTTTTTTCAATTTCTAGCAAACACAACGCCATCCAGACCTATAAAATAGGTCCGCACCGTGTCAGCTCGGATACGACACGGATGCTCTTCCAGAACACAGGACACGCCGAAACCAAATGGTGCGTCGTGTGACAGCAATTAGAACAAACGGATCTAATTATTTTCTAATAAATATTGCTAAATTAATTTCAGAAGAAGAGGACTTACTTCTGCCCATGGCTGCTGAAGTGCTGCGGAAGAGTGTGATCGAATGTGATGGGGGCGGCAATTTATATTATATAGAGAGAACAAATCTCTAAACCCTAAAACTAAAATGGTAGGCCCAAGGCCCAATTTCCCCCCATATCTTAGGCCCTTGTCCAAAATTACAATGATATGAAATCCCCTATTAATATTACTAGACTACATCTACATACTTTGCACGTTTTAATTAGAATATCATAAGGTCAATTATCGTCTTTTTGTCTTTTCCAGATGATTATTTATGTGTGTGTTTTTTTTTTTGAGAAATTTTGAGTCGCACCCCACTTACTTTACCATATTTAATGGTGCCCCTGTCATTTACCATAATGTATAACGCACCCCAGTTGAGACGTTTTTCGTCTCTTGCTAACGGTTGACCGCTCTGACTACATTTTAATGACCAAAAAGCCCTTAACTAATTTTTTGAGGAGCCGTAATGAATGGAAGAAATTAGAAAATTCCTAAAATAACCCTCCCTGCTCCAAAACCCTAAAACGAATCGACAGTGCTCTCTTTCCCCCTTCCAAATCGACAGTGCTTTCTTCCAACGAACTGCTCTCTTTCCCTCCTTCCAAATCGAAGCCTCCCCCTTTTCAATCGAAACCACCGATCGTCCATGGCGAACCAGACACGCAGGTAAAATTCTTGATTGTATGTAATTTTAACATATTTCTCTATTTATCTTGATTGTATGTAATTTTTAGGTTTTGCCCCTATTTCTCTTGATTGTATGTAATTTTTACAGATTTTTCGATTTCTATTGATTGTATGTAATTTTTAGGTTTGCCCCATCAATTTTGCTCCATCAATTTTTGCTTCGTTCATGTCCTTTTCATCTGAAGGATGTTAAAAATTGATGATTTCCTCTGTTAGATGTTAAGTAGAGTATGCTTAGGGTTCAATATCTGAATGTGTATGAATTCATACTGGAATGGTATGTATATGCTAAAATTGATGATTTCCTTTGTGTATTTGTATGTTGTATATGTGAAATTAGGGTTGAATATGATATTTGTATGCTATTAGGGTTCAATATGATGAGCTAGGTGAACATGTGATATTGTAGGCTAAAATTGATGATATTTGTATGCTATTAGGGTTCAATATGATGATTTTCTCTATGAATTTCCTCTATTTTAAGGGTAGTTGTACTGTTATAAATATGAAATTATATGCTATTAGGGTTCATTATGATGATTTCCTTTATGAATTTAATATGTGAAATTATAGGTTAAAATTGATGATATTTGTAGGCTATTATTGTTAGAGACAGTTATGTCTATTGCTCTTATTGTTATATGTAAAATTATAGGCTATTTTAAGGGTAGTTGTACTGTTATACAGGAAGTACATGCTTAGGGTCCATTTTAAGGGTAGTTCAATTGCTGTTGAAGTGGACCCAGACTTTATAAGTCTGTTGGATTTACCTTATACAGTTGAAAGTAACCATTTGGAGGGAGTTTATAAGTACTACTGGATTGATGCTTTGAAGAATGGGGAAACAGTGGAGCTCCTCACTGATGCTGGGTTGTTGGATATGTTTAGTAAACAACTTCCTGGCAAGAAATGAGAGATACACATATTCTTAGAAGAATTTGGCTACCCTGCAAGTCAAGAGCTACAACCTACTGAGTCACTAACACCAAGCAAAACTGGAAGGATAAGAAAGTAGCCCACAAACCAGTTAGAAGACATGTCAAGAAGGGTCTTCATGAGGAGCTGTTGGATCCACTACCTAGTGACAGTGATGTGGATCTTCCTGAGGAGCAGCTGGATCAAATGCCCTCAAGGATCTTTACTGGTGGAGGGTCTGACCAAGGGGCTCCAACACAGACAGAGGGTGACCAACAACTCTATGGAGATGAACCAACTACACAATGTGTAGCTGTAGACTTAGCTGATACACATGAGGATGAAGAACTTGGTACACAAGCTGAGACATAACATTATGGAGATGAACCTCCAGCAACCCTTGACCATTCAAGTGAGGAAGAAATAGAGGGTGAAGAAGAAGAAACAGAGGGTGATGAGGAGTATATTCCATGTAATAGTGATGATGAAGGAGCATCTATGTCAAGAAATATGGACATTTCAGAAAACAACAGTCAAGAATGGGGGGAAGAAACTGAGTTTCAGAGGCAGGAGGTTGAGAGAAGAAAAAAAACTTGCAGTTGAAGAACTAGAGGCTGAAGAGGAATACCATAGCAATGACTCATCAGCTTCTGAATGAGAACATCAAGCTGGGGCTGAACTTGATGACTTGTATAACTTTCTACTGCATTTAAGTTACCTGTCATGCCACTCACTACTTCATTTATTTTGCAGCCACCATATGAGGTTGGTCCACCTGGTAGACATTGTAAGCCCCTGAATTTTCAAAATCATTTTTATTTAGTGATAATTAATTTTTAAGTGTCATTTATAGCCTTAATTAATTATTAGGAATTCTAGGAATTTTTTCTAGAATTTTAAATAATTTTAAATGAGTTTTTAATTACAAAAATGTTAATCTGCAATTTTCCAAAATATTTTAATATCACTTTGCAATTCTTTGAATTGTTTTTATATCAATTTGTAATTAGATATTTAGTTTTAATCGTGAAATGCAAATAATATTTTGCGTTTTATTATCGGAAAACCCTTTATGTAATTTTCTAAATTAAGAAAATTATTTTGCAAAGTTCCATCACCCCCCCCCCCCCCCCGACCGACCTAAGACCCTTATTTAAACCCCCCACACTCCCCTCGACTAACCCTAACCCTAAATCCCCCCCCCAGCCGACGACGACCCCCTTCTTCCCCAAAACTCTTCGCCGGAACCCTAACTCCGACGAAGCTTCGATCTCGCCATCCCGACGCCCTCATCGACCACCACCGCCACCGACTTGTTCGCCTCGTCGAGCCGACCCCAGCGCCACCCAAGCGCCATCGCCACGACGCCGTCTCCGCCTGATCGCCGCCCCCGAAAGCCCGCTCGACGATCGGACACGTACGTGTCAGTTTGTCTCCGTGTCTATTTGTGTCTCGTTTTCTCATGGGTGACTCGCCAGGACACGACGAGCATGGCGCTGTGCTTGGACACGCGAGGCTGAGCTCGTGCTTGTCGTGCATAGCTCGGACACGAGGATACCTGTGTCCCTAACTGTCCGGACACAGGCTCGTGTTTTATATTTTTTTTTATTATTTATGTTAATCGAACCTAAATAAAATTAACCAAAACCTAAACTCTAACAGAACTAACGGGCTGACCCCCTGGCCAGCCCGACCCGCTTAAGTCCCCCCCCTGGCTGGCCGAGTTCGAGCCTTGCGCTCGTTTTCCTTTTGTTTTCTTTTTCTTTTTCTTTTCTTTTCTTTTCTTTTTGTTTTATATATATTAATATATATATGTATATATGTATATATATTAGTATATATGTATATATATGTATATACTGTATTTTACAGTATTTTATATATATGTATGTATATTTTATAGTTAGTAAATTTTATATATATATGTTTATATATACATTTTCCTATGTATATATATTATATATATATATACACTATATTATTAAGTGTATCCTTATATATATATATATATTTATATATATATATATATACTCTATAAATTAAGTATTTTCTTCATATATCTATGTATACTTTTAGCATAGGTATGTGTATTTTCTTTTGTACAAACTTTACCTTATTAAAATAATAATATTTATTTTGTCTATTACCAAATTATATTTTTATTGTATTTTAATTACTGCAACCATTTGATGTCCAAGCCTAGCATGGGTATTTGGGCTCAGATGTGTTTTCACACATTCAAGACCTGTACAAGTCATATTGGACTTGATTCATGGCCTTGGGTCCTGTATTTGAACTTTGGTTCAAATTATGTACATGGACAAAATAAGCAGATAATTAATTATTGTGTGCATTGCTGTTCTTGATTTTCTAAAAATACTTAAAGTATTGCTAAAATTATGGAAAAATAGTTTTTAGATACTTTGTTAAGTTGGCAAATTTAGTATAATTTTTGTAGTATTTAAAATACTGTTTTGCTACTAGTTTAGCATATGAAACCAAAACTCACTTTCTGTATACTTAGGAAAGCTGATTTTTATAAAATAATTGTACTGGTTAATAAATTCCAGAAAAATTATAATAAATTTCTATGATTAATAAGGATCACTTTGGTACTTTACTTTAAGAAAAACTAGACTTTTTGTCTATCTCTAAAATTGTTAGAACACAATGATCTTTTGATTTATTTGTTGATTAATTACGACTTGTAAGCTTTTTGTGTTATTTGGAGTTTTAGTCATATTAAACCCCATCCCTCACTAGTGTAAAGACCCTGGAATGTTAGTTAACATAGTATGTCACCCCCACATTGGTCTCCTAGTCCAAGTCATTATTTTGGCTAGGTGCCCAATCACAAGTCGTGATTTACCAGATTAGTGTCTTAGTATTTTAGCTTAGTGTAAAAGCTAAGTTATTACATTTATTTCTACAGTGACGAGTTACGGGACATCCATAGCATCGTTATCGCAGCTTGTTTTATTTTGCTTTGCTAGAGGCAAGTACTTTCTACGAACTTTACATATTGTCACATAAATGAACTGCAAACCCCACCATGTTATATGCTGATCCTTGGGGTAGCAAGTTAGATCTCTACTTGTTGTACTTCCAGTTACTACCATGTTAGAACAATCTTGATATATCTCTCACATGATTAGAATATGGGTTATGGGGAAACTGATAGTAGTGTACGTGATCATGACCCCCCTATAGTAGCGAGCGAGGTCGCATTTTATATGCGTATCTTGCCGTAGGCAATTATCCCGCATTTTCTGTACGGATGTACACCTATGCTTGTCTACTTGTACGTACGTACATTTCATTATGTGCCACAGCGCATTGTACATCTATTGACCGATCACGTACTTGCTACAGTTTTAAACATTACATATACATCTGTCTCTATGACATATGTGTCATTGCCATGATAGATCCTGTGATACCATGCTTTCCAGTTATTCCTCACATGCTCACTCTCATGTTCATTTTCATGTTTCATATGCTAGTTTGCTAGATTTAGTACTTGCTCCCGTCCTGACAGGATAACGTTGTAGGTGTCCTTACTGAGGAGGAGTTACTCTGCGACTCTTACTATGGTGTTACTGCCGAGGACCCGGCTCTGCTTTATGAGGATGTTCCTGCGGGGAACCTTGCCTAGCTGTCTTTTGTTTACTTAGACTAGAGAGTAGACATGTATTAGGCTATATCATTTTGTAACTGGACATGTATCCAGTTTTACATTTCAGTTTACTTGTACTTGGACATCTTACTATATACGACGACTTTTGTGTTTGGAGCATTTATGATTCTTCTTCACTTATAGAACTGTTAGCACATTTAGTCTTATCCTGTTGTCTTTAGAACAGCTTTCTACGTTTATCTCAACGTAGGCTGGACATGACTCGGCCTGGCCCAACAATTTGGGTAGCGGGTCGTGACATGTTTTTAGTGGTGGCCCATGCAGGTCCTGACTAAGTTGTTTGGTTACGTATTTGTACCAAGCATGCCTGCAATTAGGAACTTAAGGTAATTAGACAACATTAGGAAAGACGCTTAGAACACCTAGAGGAATGCTAGGATTGCAACATAGGAAATACATCACATGTTTACTATTATAATTAGATTTTCTTGCATATGATTGCTTGCTTTAAAATAAGTCCTCATAAGTCTTTTTATGTAATTTAGATGGTGCTTACTCGTTCGTCCCAGCATGTTACCCCCGAGAATGGGGCCCTCCGTATCCAGTCAGCCGACCAGTTGACTGATGCACCTCCACCTACCACATTCTCCCACTCCACAGATCCACAGGCCCAGATACCACCTTCCACATCCCAAGCCCAGCAGGACCCGATACTTCCACCACCCCCTATCACTATACCCACCCAGGCTTCCGTCACACTCGACGGGAACCAGCTGCTCACACTGATTCAGGGGTTCCTAACAACCCATCAGGAGCAGACTACCCTACTCCGCCAGAGCATGGAGCGTTCTGAGGGACGTCCCGTGGCCCCACCATACGTAGAGCCACGACAGAGAGCGGGGACGGTCAAGGACTTCATGGGTCTGAATCCCAAGGAGTTCTCAGGGACTGAGGGCATAGTAGTAGCTGATGACTGGCTAGATTCTGTAGAGAGGAAGCTTCTGGGAGTTAGGATGCCGGATGACCTTCAGGTCGAGGCAGCAGGATTTCTGCTGATAGACTTAGCCGGAGTCTGGTTCAGGAATGAGCCGTTGTTCGTGAGAGGTAGAGCCACCTGGGACCAGTTCAAGACCCAGTTCAAGAAGAAGTTCTTCTCGACCGCTGCTAGAGTAGCCATGGGGCTACGATTCCAGAACGTCCAGCAGGGGAACCGTTCTGTTGATGACTATGCGGGAGAGTTCAGTCGCTTGAGCCGTTTTGCTCCTAGCCTGGTTGCTGATCCAGAGGAGATGACCCGTAGGTTTTGCCATGGTCTAGTTCCAGACATTGGCATTCTTATAGTGGCAAACGGTACGACTGATTACTACCAGAGCCTAGAGTTAGCCCGGAGCATTGAGGAGCGTCTTCTGTCTAGCAAGAGGCCGGCTCCTGTACATCATGAGGGACCGTCCAAGCGTCAGGCTTTCCAGCAGAAAGCGCCGACGCCGCAGCAGACTTACCGTCCCCCTACACCACACCATCAGACCCCGCCAGTCCGAGCCCCAGGGCACCAGCAGCAGCAGAAGGGAGCTATATGTTCTTTCTGCGGAAGACCAGGGCACGACATCTCCATCTGCAGGAAGAGGTTGAAGCAGTGCTTGATTTGTGGGTCTGCCACCCATCAGCTTCGGAACTGCCCAGTAGCGAAGGCTAGAGGACCGCTCCCGACTCAGCAGCAGAGGTTCGGGCAGCATCTGCAGCAGCAGAAGGGACCTCAGGGGAGGGTCTATAGTCTAGCAGTTGAGCCGGAGCCGGAGCAGGTTTCAGAGCCGGATTACTTAGCTGACGTCATTACAGGTCATGTTTATTTGCATACTTTTCTAGCTCTATGTTTGTTTGATTCTGGTGCATCTCATAGCTTCCTATCATTAGAGTTTATGCAAGAACATCACTTAGTATCTACGCCTACGACGGAGATTAGTAGAGTAATGACGGGAGGAGGACCAGTGCCGATTAGAGCTAGCTATAGATGCTCTATTCTGATAGCCGGGAGAGAGTTCGAGGGGCGATTCTTTGTGATGCCGCTTCCCGGTTATGATATCATATTGGGGATGGACTGGCTTAGCTATGCCCATGCATCTATAGATTGCCATGAGGGTAGTGTTCTGTTCAGTCCCCCAGGCACAGTACCATTTCGTGTTAGTAGGACAGGGCCGGAGATCAGCCGAGAGCCGAACTGTCGTGCGACAGTTGGGGACGCAGCACCGCCACACCCTATCATTAGGGAGTTTATGGATGTATTCCCAGAGGATCTTCCAGGACTTCCGCCTGACAGAGATGTGGAGTTCACTATAGATTTAGTGCCGGGTTCATCACCAGTATCCCGGGCTTGCTATAGAGTGAATCCCAAGGAGGCCATAGAGATGAAAGAGCAGATTGATGACCTGTTGAAAAAGGGTTTCATTCGATCCAGTGCTTCTCCATGGGGAGCACCAGTGCTCTTTGTGCCTAAGAAGGATGGTACAGTCCGGTTGTGTATTGATTACCGGGCCTTGAATGCCATCACTATCAAGAACAAATATCCTCTGCCCAGGATAGATGATTTGTTCGACCAGTTGAGCGGGGCGAAGGTGTTTTCCAGGATAGACTTGAGATCCGGGTACCACCAGGTGAAGGTTAGGCCAGCAGACATCCAGAAGACGGCGTTCAATACGAAGTACGGGCAGTACGAGTTTCTGGTGATGCCATTTGGTCTCACAAATGCGCCAGCTGTCTTTATGAACTTGATGAATAAGACATTTCACCAGTATCTGGATAAGTTCGTCGTAGTATTTATCGACGACATCCTGATATACTCGAAGACGCCGGAGGAGCATGCAGAGCACTTGCGGATAGTTTTGGGGATTCTGAGGCAGGAGAGATTGTTTGCCAAATTGCCGAAGTGCGAGTTCTTTTTAGACCGAGTGGAGTTTCTCGGCCATGTGGTCACTGGAGATAGAATCTCGGTGGATCCCAGGAAGATTGCTGCAGTTGAGACGTGGAAGGCTCCGACGTCAGTTTCAGAGATCAGGAGCTTTCTGGGTTTAGCAGGCTATTATAGAAAGTTCGTCCAGGACTTTGCTAGGATAGCTGAACCCATGACGAAGCTGACGCGGAAGGACGCAGAGTACATTTGGTCTGAGGACTGCCAGACAGCATTTGAGGAGCTGAAGAGGAGATTGACGACCGCTCCAGTTCTGACTTTACCTTCAGGTTCTGGAGGTTTCACCATATACAGTGATGCTTCTGGGAAGGGGCTAGGATGTGTCCTACAACAGCATGGGAAAGTGATTGCTTATGCATCTAGGCAATTGCGGACTCATGAGAGGAATTATCCTACCCATGACCTCGAGTTAGCTGCGGTGATCTTTGCCCTCAAGTTATGGAAACATTACTTATACGGAGAGCGTGTGGAGATCTTTACTGACCACAAAAGCTTGAAGTATGTGTTCACGCAGAAAGAGCTGAACATGAGGCAAAGACGATGGTTGGAGTTGATGAAGGACTTCGACATCGATTTACAGTATCACCCCGGAAAGGCAAATGTAGTGGCGGATGCGCTGAGCAGGCATCCGATGGCATGGTACTTGATGATTGATCGGCATTTGCGGGAGGATCTGGAGAAGCTCGGTATCGAGCTAGTTCGGCCAGGATCAGTGATACAGATGATGGCACTTGACATTCAGTCAGGTTTGATGGAGCAGATCAGGGAGGCACAGTCTACAGATGAGAGCCTTCGCAGACTTCGACCCCAGGCATTAGCTGGATTGCTGGATGACTTCACTATAGCAGAGGATGGATCCTTGAGGCGTGGCAGCCGATTGTGCGTGCCGAGAGGAGAGCTAGTAGAGGCAGTTTTGCAGGAGGCGCACCGATCGAGATATTCTATTCACCCTGGTGCTAACAAGATGTACCGTGACTTGCGGGAACATCTTTGGTGGCACGGGATGAAGAGGGATGTATCACGCTTCATTTCGAGATGTCTAGTTTGCCAGCAGGTCAAGGCGGAGCGCCAGAGGCCAGCTGGTTTGTTGCAGCCATTACCCATTCCCGAGTGGAAGTGGGAACATATTACGATGGACTTCGTTTCAGGGCTTCCTCGTTCCCAAGGAGGGAAGGATGCCATCTGGGTCATCGTAGACAGGCTGACGAAGTGTGCGCACTTTATACCCTTCAAGGTGGGGCTTTCCACCGAGAAGTTGGCGGAGCTATACATGCAGCAGATAGTTCGTCTACACGGAGTGCCAATGAGCATCGTGTCAGACAGAGACAGCAGATTCACATCCCACTACTGGAGGAGCTTACAGGAGGAGTTGGGCAGTAGGCTCAAATTCAGTACGGCGTACCACCCGCAGACAGATGGGCAGTCCGAGAGGACGATACAGACGCTGGAGGACATGCTGAGGACTTGCGTGCTGGACTTCGGAGGATCATGGGAGAGCCATCTGCACTTGGTAGAGTTTTCATACAACAACAGCTACCAGGCCAGTATTGGTATGTCTCCTTTTGAGGCGCTATATGGACGACGATGCCGGACACCGCTCTTTTGGGATGATGTCGGAGACAGAGTCATGCTTGGGCCAGAGATGATCACGGATGCAGCAGAGAAAGTCGGGATGATCAGAGACAGGCTCAGAGTAGCTCAGGACAGGCAGAAACACTGGGCTGATGCTAGTCGCAGGCCGATGGAGTTCGCAGACGGTGATATGGTACTAGTGAAGATATCACCTACTCGAGGGACGATCCGGTTCGGACGAGGAGGGAAGCTGAGCCCCAGATACATCGGGCCGTTTGAGGTACTTGGCAGGATCGGCGAGGTAGCTTACAGGGTTGCACTTCCACCCAACCTAGCAGGAGTTCACGACGTCTTTCACGTATCTCAGCTGAGGAGATATGTTCCAGACCCCAGTCATGTGCTAGACCATTCAGAGTTGGAGGTCGGACCGAGCCTTACAGTTTCTGAGCAGCCAGTGGAGATATTAGACAGGAGAGAGAAGAGGCTGAGGAACAAGGTTATACCCCTAGTACGAGTAGCTTGGAGCCGTCACTCCCCAGGTGAATCTACTTGGGAGAGGGAGTCGGACATGAGGGAGAGATTCCCTTACTTGTTCGATCCAACCGCTGCGGGGGAACCACCCGTTCCCGCTTGATACCTTAGAGGTTAGTTTCAATCGTAGCCTTAGTCATTTGATTGAAATACTTGCTATGTTAGAATATTGTCGGGTCTTCAATCCTTATGAATTTCGAGGACGAAATTTTTCAAGGAGGGAAGACTTGTAAGCCCCTGAATTTTCAAAATCATTTTTATTTAGTGATAATTAATTTTTAAGTGTCATTTATAGCCTTAATTAATTATTAGGAATTCTAGGAATTTTTTCTAGAATTTTTAAATAATTTTAAATGAGTTTTTAATTACAAAAATGTTAATCTGCAATTTTCCAAAATATTTTAATATCACTTTGCAATTCTTTGAATTGTTTTTATATCAATTTGTAATTAGATATTTAGTTTTAATCGTGAAATGCAAATAATATTTTGCGTTTTATTATCGGAAAACCCTTTATGTAATTTTCTAAATTAAGAAAATTATTTTGCAAAGTTCCATCACCCCCCCCCCCCCGACCGACCTAAGACCCTTATTTAAACCCCCCACACTCCCCTCGACTAAACCCTAACCCTAAATCCCCCCCCAGCCGACGACGACCCCCTTCTTCCCCAAAACTCTTCGCCGGAACCCTAACTCCGACGAAGCTTCGATCTCGCCATCCCGACGCCCTCATCGACCACCACCGCCACCGACTTGTTCGCCTCGTCGAGCCGACCCCAGCGCCACCCAAGCGCCATCGCCACGACGCCGTCTCCGCCTGATCGCCGCCCCGAAAGCCCGCTCGACGATCGGACACGTACGTGTCAGTTTGTCTTCGTGTCTATTTGTGTCTCGTTTTCTCATGGGTGACTCGCCAGGACACGACGAGCATGGCGCTGTGCTTGGACACGCGAGGCTGAGCTCGTGCGTGTCGTGCATAGCTCGGACACGAGGATACCTGTGTCCCTAACTGTCCGGACACAGGCTCGTGTTTTATATTTTTTTTTATTATTTATGTTAATCGAACCTAAATAAAATTAACCAAAACCTAAACTCTAACAGAACTAACGGGCTGACCCCCTGGCCAGCCCGACCCGCTTAAGTCCCCCCCCCTGGCTGGCCGAGTTCGAGCCTTGCGCTCGTTTTCCTTTTGTTTTCTTTTTCTTTTTCTTTTCTTTTCTTTTCTTTTTGTTTTATATATATTAATATATATATGTATATATGTATATATATTAGTATATATGTATATATATGTATATACTGTATTTTACAGTATTTTATATATATGTATGTATATTTTATAGTTAGTAAATTTTATATATATATGTTTATATATACATTTTCCTATGTATATATATTATATATATATATACACTATATTATTAAGTGTATCCTTATATATATATATATTTATATATATATATATATATATATACTCTATAAATTAAGTATTATATTCATATATCTATGTATACTTTTAGCATAGGTATGTGTATTTTCTTTTGTACAAACTTTACCTTATTAAAATAATAATATTTATTTTGTCTATTACCAAATTATATTTTTATTGTATTTTAATTACTGCAACCATTTGATGTCCAAGCCTAGCATGGGTATTTGGGCTCAGATGTGTTTTCACACATTCAAGACCTGTACAAGTCATATTGGACTTGATTCATGGCCTTGGGTCCTGTATTTGAACTTTGGTTCAAATTATGTACATGGACAAAATAAGCAGATAATTAATTATTGTGTGCATTGCTGTTCTTGATTTTCTAAAAATACTTAAAGTATTGCTAAAATTATGGAAAAATAGTTTTTAGATACTTTGTTAAGTTGGCAAATTTAGTATAATTTTTGTAGTATTTAAAATACTGTTTTGCTACTAGTTTAGCATATGAAACCAAAACTCACTTTCTGTATACTTAGGAAAGCTGATTTTTATAAAATAATTGTACTGGTTAATAAATTCCAGAAAAATTATAATAAATTTCTATGATTAATAAGGATCACTTTGGTACTTTACTTTAAGAAAAACTAGACTTTTTGTCTATCTCTAAAATTGTTAGAACACAATGATCTTTTGATTTATTTGTTGATTAATTACGACTTGTAAGCTTTTTGTGTTATTTGGAGTTTTAGTCATATTAAACCCCATCCCTCACTAGTGTAAAGACCCTGGAATGTTAGTTAACATAGTATGTCACCCCCACATTGGTCTCCTAGTCCAAGTCATTATTTTGGCTAGGTGCCCAATCACAAGTCGTGATTTACCAGATTAGTGTCTTAGTATTTTAGCTTAGTGTAAAAGCTAAGTTATTACATTTATTTCTACAGTGACGAGTTACGGGACATCCATAGCATCGTTATCGCAGCTTGTTTTATTTTGCTTTGCTAGAGGCAAGTACTTTCTACGAACTTTACATATTGTCACATAAATGAACTGCAAACCCCACCATGTTATATGCTGATCCTTGGGGTAGCAAGTTAGATCTCTACTTGTTGTACTTCCAGTTACTACCATGTTAGAACAATCTTGATATATCTCTCACATGATTAGAATATGGGTTATGGGGAAACTGATAGTAGTGTACGTGATCATGACCCCCCTATAGTAGCGAGCGAGGTCGCATTTTATATGCGTATCTTGCCGTAGGCAATTATCCCGCATTTTCTGTACGGATGTACACCTATGCTTGTCTACTTGTACGTACGTACATTTCATTATGTGCCACAGCGCATTGTACATCTATTGACCGATCACGTACTTGCTACAGTTTTAAACATTACATATACATCTGTCTCTATGACATATGTGTCATTGCCATGATAGACCCTGTGATACCATGCTTTCCAGTTATTCCTCACATGCTCACTCTCATGTTCATTTTCATGTTTCATATGCTAGTTTGCTAGATTTAGTACTTGCTCCCGTCCTGACAGGATAACGTTGTAGGTGTCCTTACTGAGGAGGAGTTACTCTGCGACTCTTACTATGGTGTTACTGCCGAGGACCCGGCTCTGCTTTATGAGGATGTTCCTGCGGGGAACCTTGCCTAGCTGTCTTTTGTTTACTTAGACTAGAGAGTAGACATGTATTAGGCTATATCATTTTGTAACTGGACATGTATCCAGTTTTACATTTCAGTTTACTTGTACTTGGACATCTTACTATATACGACGACTTTTGTGTTTGGAGCATTTATGATTCTTCTTCACTTATAGAACTGTTAGCACATTTAGTCTTATTCTGTTGTCTTTAGAACAGCTTTCTACGTTTATCTCAACGTAGGCTGGACATGACTCGGCCTGGCCCAACAATTTGGGTAGCGGGTCGTGACAGACATAGGCTCCCTGGAAGACCAAAGGGTGTTAGGAGGAGGGAAGCTGATGAGTTGCCAAGAAGTGTCAAGAAGCAGAGGATATGTGGGAGGTGCAATTGCCAGCAGATCACAATGCTAGGGGGTGCCAGGGAGGACCAGTTGGAGGGAACAAGAAAACACCAAGGGCGCCAAGACCACCCAAAGAACCAAAAGAAAAAGTTCCAAGGGTGAGCAACACTGTATACAAGAGGCCAAAGGTTTCAAGGGGTAAGAAGAAGGCAGTACAACAAGCAGGTGAATCAAATACAGCACAAACGATGCATCCAAGGCCTTCAACAAATTTCATGCCTCCAAGACCTTCAGTTGCAGAACAAATACAACAACACTTGGCCAATGCACCTGGTAGGGCAAGTGACATTGCAGCATGTTTACCACCAAGGATGTCACCAAACTCAGTGTTCAGACCTCCATGAAACTCAAGTGTTGGAGCCAATAGGGGAGGGGGCAGCAGCAGTAGCTGGCAACAGCAGCAGTAGGCATTTTGTGCAGTTATATAGGCCATTTTGTGTAGTGCTCAGAAAAGAATGTTTTGTAATTACTAATGTCAACAAACTCTAATGTTTGAAGCATGCCTTCATTTTTTGGGAATATTACTGAGGCATGCCTTCATTTTGTGGTATGTTTGAAACATGCCTTCATTTTGGGAATATTACTTTCAGTGTTTGAAGCAATTACTCTAATGTGAACAAACTCTAATGTAATTATCTGCAGGCATGCCTTCAACAAACTCTAATGTAATTATCTGCATTATGTCTTCATATTATCTGTATGTTTATCTGCAGTATTACTTACAGTGTTGCAATATTTTTGCAATGTTTTTGCAATATTTTCCTGGACAAACTCATTGTATGTTATCTGTATGTTTTCTGGACAAACTCACTGTATGTTATCTGCAGTATTACTTTCAGAAGTTGCATTATGTCCACATCCTCATGTCCATGTATCCATGTCCATGTCTTCATTACGTCCACATCCTCATGTCCATGTCTCCAGTATTGCACTATGTCCACATCCTCACTGTTACTTTCAGTGTTGTAATTTCTCCATGTCCATGTCTTCATTATGTCTTCATATGAAAGTATGTCATCTGCATTATCTCCAGATCAAGTAGTTACAAACTGTATTATGTCCAGATCCTTCAGAAGCTAATTTTGTATGGACATGATTATCAGTTACAAACTGTAACAAGTAGTTACAAGCTGCAGTATGTCTTCATATATTTGAGATTGCATTATGTCCATGTCTTTATATAGTTACAAACTGCAACAAGAAGTGAAAAATTGCAACATAATTATCAATTTTCAATATTACATAGCCAATCCTTTCAATATTACATGATCTATCAGATTTCAATATTACATAGCCAATCCTTTCCCAAATTTTTTACAAAACTCTTCTAAAGTCGTGTTCACTACAACTTGAACAGGAATTTCAGATTTCTTCTCCTCACTAAGAGTGGCCTCATTCAACCATTGGAATGCATTGTTGCATTTCAAGCATTGTAAGAATTTTTTTTCCTTGCTGTGACTCCTCTTTGACATTAAAATAGCTCTTTTTCCTCCACAATTCCGATTGGGACAAGTGCTTTCTCCACAAGGGCATTCCTTCTTCCAATAGCCTAACTCACCACATAAGAAACAACCTCCTCTTTGAATTGTTGAAGATGAGCTTACAGAGCTTGAACCCAAATCAGCAACATCCAGCCATTGAAAATCCGAGCAGAGGGGGCACTTCAGAAACTTTCTCCCGGGATTGGCCGTGGTATTTGACTTCGAAACATACCTAATCCCCTTGCAGTTTTCCATCTTGCAAGGTGAGCTCAAGAACGGACACTCATCTGCAAGGTGGGTGTGCTTCGAGCAAAGTTGACATTTCTCCTAAACATATTTGAAAATGTCACACATTCAACGAAAATTAGAGGGACAAACCACAACAGCAAGAAATTTCATACATTCAAAGAAAATACACAAAACATAGCTTACCGGAGTTACAGAGCTAGCCATGGTAGCTCGGTGAAGCTTCGATGAACCCTAAATTTTTGGTACCAAGCCACGCAATCGAATGGAAGAGAAGGAAAATGCTGTGGTGTCGGGATTTATAAAAGAGAAGGGTAGTTTAGGGATTATACAAGTAAGTTAGGGGCTTCCATTCATTACGGCTCCTCAAAAAATGAATTAAGGGCTTTTTCGTCATAAAAATATAGTCATAGCGGTCAGCTGTTAGCAAGAGATGGAAAACGTCTCAACTGGGGTGCGTTATACATTATGGTAAATGACAGGGGTGCACCTTGAATTATGGTAAATTAACTAGGGTGCGACTCAAAATTTCTCTTTTTATTTTTTACAATGCAAAGAGATTCGAAGTACAAAATTTATTTTATTTTTTAATTTTCTATTGAGAATAATAATCTTTGGAAAATGGTAAAGATAGAAAAATTTATTACCGTTGGAACGTGAAAAGTTGTATGAAAAAATAAAAGTTGCATTCAAATTTTATTGCTTTGACTCTTAAACATAAATGACATACAAGTTGACATAATAATATCATGTTTATAAAATACCCATGGATATTTTAGTAATTCAAAAGTTTTACCACTAAGCTTTCCTATTCTATAGTAGAATAGATTGTTGTCTTGCATGAAGGCATTATTTTCCTTTCTTATCTATCATGACGTGATCCCATTGTGTATAATGTTTGGTGGTGATATTGTAATAGTGACATAAGAAGAGAAGAGAAGCTCGAATGGTAAATAAAAAAGTGAAAAAACAAAAACTTTAGAATCTAATCGTTTTAAATTACTAGGACGGAAACAATTTTAACTTCAACTAGATAGATCTTAATGACCAAGAAACACCTAAGAATGGTAGTTTATGGTGTTTAGGATTAACCATCAATCCCGTGAGACCGAACCTATCTGCCATGATGCACCATGTCTCCATATGCCAGCCACTAGAGCTAGGAGACTTTTGGCACAAAGACACATATATACATGATGGATGGATCGGACTTTAACCCAAATATTGAACCCAACCCGGTAGAACATACGGGTTCAGACTGAATTTGGGTCAGCCCGCAGGTCAGTCTATATATATATATATATATATATATATGTATATATATATATATAAAGGCTTTGAAACGGTTAAAAAATGAGCCTTCTACGCCATGGATCATTTTTTTTTTAATTACGGAAGATAAAAATTAACTTCCCCATCCACGATTTCTTTAAAAAGTTACTAATAAAACTAACTCTCTCTCTTTTAGTCCGTGCAAATATCTATTTAAAAACTAAATTTATAATGTTTAAAAACTAATTTAATGAAAATAATATTAGAAAATACTTAAATTGTCTAACAAATCTTAATTCAAATGTATTTAAATATTTGAACTATTTCCCAACAATATCATAAAAATATTTATCCATAACAAATTAAAATTAAAATTAAAATTCTTTTTTTTAATATATATATATATATGGCCAAATTTTGACCCAAATACTGAACCCAGTCCTGGTATATCACCCGGGTAGAAAGTAGGGTTCCTGGTCGGCCAACGGACATATCCATTTAAAAAATATATAAATCAATTCAATAATTTTAAGACTCTGAACCGAAGAATCATTAATGGCTTCACTAAACTGGGATTTCCTCCATGGTGAACTTAACCAAGTGAAATGGACCACATTTGCTATATATATCAGTCTGCAGGAGCAAAAAAGTCACAGTAAAGGCATGCTTGTCCTGACCCATAAAATTAGACAAATGTTAACGGCACTACAAAATTACTCGGGACAACGCACTTTCAGACAGTCCTAAAAAAACAGGACATATCCAGAACAAACAAAATTTTGGCGGTCTATATAGAAACAGTTTAAAATATACGCATCACCATCAAATTCTTGTAGTGCGTTTAACATTTGTCTAAAATTAAGGGCAAACACCATTGTATTGTATGTGACCTTCATAACATCATAAGAAAGAGTCTGAGCTCTCTAGCCTAGTGGTATTAGAGCGGACACCCGGAGGGGCCGGCAAGGTTCGAGCCCCCCAATTGTGTGTGTGAGTGGGATTTCAAAAAAAAAAAAAATCATAAGAAAGATATTACTCACTTAACCAATCATAGAACTAAACTATAGTTATTCAAACAATGCTCAAAATGTATGCACAATGCTTACACATGTATTTACCTATATCTATACAAGAGGAAAACAAGAAGGGTAGTGGTTCAGCGCGGGGTAATAGTAGGTACCACCCCACTGACAAGGTCGCTACCGGAGATATCCGCCGAAGAATAAGTCTCCCTTGTTTGCGAGGACGGCGTCGTCTCGGACTTGCCAGTATCCGTGAACTCAGAGTCCACAGGCATACTTTTACCGGCTTCTGGCATCGTTCTCCATATGTCCTCCAGTTCCCTTACCACGTCGGTCATGGGAGGCCTCGCGTCCGTCTCGTCCTGGCAGCACCTGAGAGCCAACGACACGAACCTCTCGATGCATTCCGAAGGGTAAGAGCCCATGCGACTGTCGACGACTGAGAACACTAAACCAGATCGATAGGCAGAACTCACCTAGGATCAGGGAAAGAAAGGTAAGGGACAATTAACATTACAAGTTGTCTTCAATAGAAGTGAAATCGGTAACTCCATATTTTATACCATTATGTTTTGGTTAATTAACGATATTACTCGGGAGAAAATGTTACATAAATTTATTAGTAAATGATTAATAGTGCTAGAAACCATAGATTAGAGAGAGCACACTGTACCATACACCTATACATGCATGGTCTTTGTTAGTGTTATAGAGGACGAAAATGATTCAAACAATCTACCCAAAAAATTTGGGATAAAGACTTTGTTGTTGACATTATTGTTGTACCTATGCATGGTCAAGGTAGCTCAAAGGACAAGAAGATTCTAAGACTAACATATGACAGGATTTGGGCATGTACAAGTACTAGTTTTGAATAAAACATATAAATAAATAAATAAAATTCTTTTTTGTTGCCAGCTTCATAAATCTGCGATTAGTGGAGATAAAACTATATGAACCTCAAAATCAGATTAAGTGGCGACTAATTAGCCCATTGCTCTGATAAAGTCTGTGGATAACCAAACAAAATGTTAAGGTGGTGACAGAATTGGTGTTAATCAAGTGCCTAGTTCTATAACTGGGTTTAATCAGTCGTCTGATCCTACGAAACTATTAATCATTTTAGGACGGAAATGTCAAATAAAATGCAAATGCTATAGAGGAGTGAAGAATCAAGTGAAGTAGTAGAAATATGCAGGTTTACCTCTCGAACTATATTTTTCCCGTGGGAGATTGGCCTCATTCCAGTAAGCAGCTCTAGGAAGACGACTCCTAGGCTATAGACATCGCTTTTGTCTGTCAACTTATGAGTAAGGAAATATTCTGGATCAAGGTATCCCTGCAAGAGAACTGGAATTGTAAGATTGACCCAACACAATAATGGGAGACTATGGAGAGTAAATTCTACTATAAGGTATTTATGATGAAGTGCCACTATCAGAGGCAAAAGCTACATAGACATTCCTTCAAGCTTTAAAATGCCAAAATATTATAAAATGATCAATTCTCTCAAGGTTTCCAGTTCTAAGAGCATCCACAGTGGAAGAGATTTCAAGTGCTACATTTTGACTTTAGTTAATTTTGTAGCACTTGAAGCCTGTAGTGGATACTTGTCCATACTTGAAAATTGCTAGAAAGCTAAAAGACATGCCATATTTGGAGTGTGTCATAGCTCTGCTATATTAATTTTTGGACCCATCAAATTAATCGTTCTTACCAAACATGGAAGAAAAATATAGAAAAAAAAAAGAGGGAGAAAAAAATCTTACCAAACAATGAAGGAAAATAAAGAGAAAAATGAGGAAAGATGTTAATTTGGAGTATCTGTTTGGAGTGTACCATTGTGTGCCTACATTAATGAGAGTCATGAGACACTCCAAAAGTAACAATTTACACAAATTTTAATAATTTGGAGTATGTGTTTGAAGTATATCCACTGTGGATGCTCTAAGGCAAGCAAGTAGCAATGGGGATAGATCTCAAGAAACATAAGTTTAGAAACAATGTCTATATGTAACAACAAAAAGTTGATCCTAAATGAAAACATACTGGAGTTCCTTTAACCACAGTTGATATATGACCAGCTACAGTCCCTTCAATGTCCGGGACAGGTGCAAGTCGTGAGAGTCCAAAATCAGCAACCTTGGCTGTAAACTTGGAATCCAATAATATGTTGGTGGCTTTAATATCTCGATGGAATATAGGAGGATCCGCTTCTGTATGTAAATAAAGGATGCCCTTGGAAGAACCCAAGGCAATGCGCATTCTCATAGCAAAGTTGAGACTTTCTTTAGCTTTCTCTGATGCACAAGAAATAATAGTTTCAGTACACAAGTAAATAACCATAAAAGAGGGGTGCAAGCAGCAATCTCATAGAGAAGTTCAGAGTATCTTAAGCTTTAGGTGATGTATAAGAAGAATATCAATTTCAGCACATGTAAAAACAAATAAGCACAAGAAGCTTCAACAAGCACACGAATGAAGAACATCTTGTGACCGTACAAATAGTGCAAACATGGAAATCAGTCTACAAGCAAATGAATATTATTTAAACCTATTTATAGCTTGGAGAAAAATTGGTTGAGATTCTGCTTAAGTAATCTCTAGTAATACTTGTTCATAGATGAAATAACTAGACTACAGGAGGCCACTCCGGTACTTGAGTTGCATGTAACCAGGAATTTGCATACACCGCAGGTGGAAATCTTAGACTCCACCAGCAGCTTTGAAGTTATGACCAGGTATCACCCATCACGCCGTTGAATGATATGCACAAGTGTTGCTATTTCAAAGTCACCTGTGGAATCTAAAATTTCCACAGCTAATGTACGAAATATTTATCCTATAACTACTATCCCCATTGTTTGGAGTTAAATCTTTTTTTTTTAAAAATTTATAAAATACATCAACCTGATTTTCTTATGCAACAACAACAAAGAATTTATCCTAAGCTTGGGCATGGATATGTGAATCCTTCTATGCTTGCTCTGTCAAATATCATCTGTATTACAGTAGCAACTAACAAATTTGTTATTGCCCAGATCTTGGTTCCCTTTTGGTCTTATGAAATTCTATACCAGCTCCTTTGACTACTATCATAGTATTATATCACTCCTTTTATCAACCGTTCGGTATTTGTAACAAATGTTCAAATCATCTCATACTATTGTTTCTTGCCTTACCATCAACTAAAGTTTTTCTACCTACATAGAGATTCAGCTGACCCAAAATGCTTATAGGAAAAAAATATTGAATAATATAAATTATGAGACCTGGGAAAATGTAAAATATATCCTAAAGTATATTATGTGAAAGATGAATAACATTGATAATCCTCTACTACAGGGAAATGCCAGTAGAATATGCTATCTAGTAATAAAGATTCAAATAAGTGAATAACAAACACCATGAATACTACATTAATGTCTCTTAGTGATTTGTCTAAAGGGTAAACTATAAAACATAGTTCGCACTATCGGCCGACACCGATCCGATACGGCCGATACCAATCTGATACGGCCGATACCGATACAGTTTGACATGTCCCGATCCAATACCGATACCCGATACTGACCGATACCGACATTGGGTTTTTTTTTCCTGGTCAATTTGGCAAAGAAAATTGAACGAAAAAGACCAATCAGCAAGGATGTAAAAGCATAGAAAGGTTATAAAAGCATGTAAAAGAAGAAAACTTATCTATCGTATGTAAATCAATCGGTAAGGGTGACTATTATTTCATTCAATTTCGAAACTACTAAGAAACAACACTAAAAATATTAAAATTATGCCGAAATGTATAAAATATATTTTTTAAAATGTTAATAATTTATTAATAATTTGCTTTCCAATACCAAAAAATCCGATACGCCATTCTGAAACCTCCCATACTGCCAATACTGCCAATCCCGATACTCATAGGAATTGTCCGATATAGATTCCGATACCGATACTTCGAATCTTGCTATAAAACCTCCCGTGAAGGCTCCAGTAAACCCAATGAAACCTTGATGTTTCCTTCATTATCAAATGTGTACCTAAATCAGCAGGCACCTCTAATATATGGTTTATTTGGGTTTGGCGGCGTTTCTTTTAGTTTTTGGGCTTTATGTGCCATGGAGATGAATGTGATTTCTAATGGTAAATAATGTCATCATACCTCTTTATCCAGAGACTTTCTAGTCCACGGGAACTTGGAGAGTGCTCTATGATTGAATGAGCTTAAACTGCATGACCAGAACCACATGTTTACATACCCCCCAACTGGCATTGTAGGTTTGGTAAGACGCTCTCTTGTTCATGGCTAGGAATTCGCACCAGCAAAGATGATTGAGGTCTGGTTGAAGAGGCCATAGAATGTTGTCAATTCTTTTCTAGAGCTTTCTCATGCTCCATAGCAGACCCCCATTTTGATGGGAGAAGGCTCATATGATGATGGTGATTATTTCAGTTTGCATAGAAATTTACAGAAAACCCTACATTTATAATATATTACATTATATTTCTAATTATCATCTTACCTCATCATCTAGACTTTTTTCTAATTTATTCTTTCATGAACACCCAATGCATGAGAAAATATTACATTACATCTAGGCAAACATATTAAGATGGCAAGGACCAAAAAGCTTAGGCAGGGGCCTCAAGCCTAATATTAGGGTTGTGTAGTAGGTAAATTGAGATAAACTCATAGTTTATGACTGTCACATCATGTTGAAGGGCTCTAATCTTTTTCTTTTTTTACTTGACTCTCGACTCCGAGCAGTTGTAGAGACTTTCAGAAACACGCAAGCCATTCCCATCAGTTGTAGGAGCTTAAACTGCACAACCAAGAGGTAGGTATACCTACCTGCTAAGTGGCCAACTTGGTTTTATGGCATGACCCTCTCATGCTCATAGCTATAATAGAATTTAGTAGAATATTTGACTTGTTTATTATTGAGGTGGAGCTACAATTATATAGGAGAGGCTAACCCCTCTCCCTATTATTCTACCCGATGTGGGACTAAAAGTCCATTAATACTCTCAATACTCCCCCTCAAGATGGGCGATAGATATCAATCATCCTCATCTTGTTACATAGTTTAGCGAGACTTAATGAATTAAGCCCCTTAGTAAGACAATCTGCAACTTGTTCTTCTGAGCGAACATGATCGAGCTTTAGTATTCCTTTCTCCAGCTTTTCCTTGATGAAGAATCGATCGATCTCGATGTGCTTTGTTCTGTCATGCTGAACTGGATTGTTAGCTATACTCAGTGCTGTTTGGCTGTCACTCAGAAGACGCAATGTTGTTCCTTGGTCCAGCTTCAACTCTGTCAGCAATGCTTTTACCCAACAATTCTGACACTCCCAGAGCCATAGCTCTATATTCTGCTTCAAAGGTTGATCGAGCTACCACAGACTGTTTCTTGCTTCTCCATGAGACTAGGTTACCCCCAACAAATATACAATACCCTGAGGTAGACCTTCTGTCATCCATGCAACTTGTCCAATCTGCATCACAGTATCCCTCAACACTAAGGTATCCATTGTTCTTGAACCATATTCCTCTTCCAGGAGCCCCCTTTAGATATCTCAAAATATGAAAAACTGCATCCATGTGGCCCTTCCTTGGATCGTGCATGTAACGACTCACTACACCCACAACAAATGAGATATCAGGGCGAGTGTGACCCATATAAATCAATCTGCTTACAAGTCTCTGATAGCTTTCACGATCAACCGGCTCTCCTGCCTCTGCCCCTAATTTATCTTTCTGGTCAATCGGAGTGACTGCCGGACGACATCCCAACATACCAGTTTCTGTGAGCAAGTCTAGTACATACTTCCTCTGAGAGAGGACAATCCCATCTTTTCCTCGAGCTACCTCGATCCCAAGAAAATACCTCATCATTCCCAAGTCCTTTACTTCAAATTCTTTGATAAGTTTCTTCTTCAGTTGGATAATCTCCTCTTCCTCATCACCTGTGATCACTATATCATCTACGTATATACTGCAAGTATCGTAACGTGGCCTCTTGCATGTCGGAAGAAGACTGTGTGATCTGCATTAGTCTGGTTGTACCCCATGTCCGTGATAGCTTTTCTGAATCTTTCAAACTATGCCCGAGGAGATTGCTTGAGTCCATATAGTGATTTCTTCAGCTTGCACACTTTTCCTGCTGACTGTCTCGTACAAAATTCAGGTGGAGTCTCCATGTATACTTGCTCCTGTAGTTTTCCATGAAGAAAGGCATTCTTTACATCTAATTGATGAAGTTGCCACCCATGATTGGCTGCAAGAGAGACCAGGGTTCTTACAGTGCTCATCTTCGCTACAGGAGCAAACGTCTCATCATAGTCGATGCCATAGGACTGAGTGAATCCTTTTGCAACCAATCTTGCTTTGTATCGCTCCACCTTTCCTTCTGGCATCTCCTTCACCTTGAAGATCCATTTGCACCCGACTGCCCTTTTTTTTCAGGTAATGGAACAAGTTTTCATGTCCCATTTCTTTCCAGTACCCCAAGTTCCTCCAACATTGTAGCTTTCCACCTTGGATCTTCCTTCGCTTCCTGCCAACACTTAGGCAAAGAGGTGGTATCTAACGATGCAATGAATGCTCCATAAGTAAGGGATATATTAGAATATGATAGAAAATGAGCAATATCATGTTCATAACCATAACAAATAAGAGATTTTCCTACATTACTACGAGAAGATCTCTTAAGGGAATATGAGATAATAGAGGAGAGATCATACCATCCGAATCAGAGGGATTCGCATCCGAATCAGAAGGATCCGGTGCGGAAGGCACATCTTCAGGTGTTGGGGCAGGGTTAAGCGAGGGACATGGCACAGTTGGCACAGTAGGGACAATAGGTACAGTAGTGGACTGCTGATTCCTTCTTCTGTAGACTTGGAGCTCTTTAGTTTGTTCCTCCCCCTGTTCTGTAGTCTCCCCCTGCACTGGAGCATCACTTCCTTCCTCCTGATTGTATGCATCATCATCACTTTCCTCACTCTCGCTATCTCCCCCTGCTTTTCTTGGACTAACTTCCATCATTGGGCATGAAACTGACCCAACAATTACGCTTGGGACTATCTCTCCCTCACTCCTAACACCTCCTGTGTTAGGAGTGTCACCAAATGCGGAACCTTCACCTGAACCATTGTGATAGTATGGTTCCATCTCTCTGAATGTAACATCCATATTCACAAAGAGTCTTCGCTCTACTGGACTCCAGCAAGAATATCCCTTCTGAGTTCCTGAGTAGCCAACGAAGACACACTTTACTGTCCGAGGGTCCAATTTTCCTACTACAGGTCTATTATCTTTTACAAAGCTTACACAACCAAATACTTTTGGGGGAACAATGTACTTGTTCTCACCTGTATGCATCTCAAACGGTGTCTTCCATCCTAACATCTGAGAGGGCATCCTGTTGATAAGGTATGTAGCAATCAACACGGCATGTCCCCACAAGTGTTTCGGAACATTCATAGCAAACATCATCGACCTTGCCACTTCCAACAGGTGCCTGTTCTTCCGTTTCGCCACGCCATTTTGTGTTGGTGTATAGGCACATGAAGTCTGATGATGTATCCAATTGGCTGATAAGTACTCCTCAATGGCTTTGTTGGTATATTCTGTCCCATTGTCAGACCTCAAAATCTTCACTTTGGCACCGTACTGTGTTGAAACCCTGCTATTGAAGTCTTGAAAGCATGCAAAGGCATCACTCTTACTCTTCATTAAGTATACCTAGGTGACACGAGTATGGCAGCCAATGAAGGTGACAAACCACTTAAAATCATTGACAGCAGTTGTTCAGAGTGTATCATATCAAAAGCAGCTAAACTTCTATTTCCAGAACTCACATAAGAGCTTCTGGTGTGTTTTTCAAGTTCACAAACATCACAAACCAACTTTTGCTTATTAGCTTTTTGATACATAGATGGAAACTTTCGACTAAGTATACTAAATGAAGAGTGTCTCATGCGCTGATGTTTGAGTAATAATTCTTCTTCTATGGTACTTCGCGGCTCCTCCGGTTGTGCTTCATCCACCAGTGCTGCCAGTGATGTATCCATCCCACCCCTGTCCAAGTACCATAGCCCTTTATGCCAAGTGCCAGTCCCCAACTGTCTTTCCGTTCCCTTCTCCTGAAAAATAACCTTCGGAATGTCAAAGAAAATAATACAATTAAGTTGAAGAACAATGGCACTTATGGACAATAGATTAACAGAAAATGATGGAGCATGCAAGACATCAGTAAAACACATCGAATGGGTGCATTCAGCCGTCCCTTTACCCACAATAGGTCTAGAAGTACCATCAGCAGTCTGAATACTTTCAGGTGTCATCAGGTGAGTGTAATCTTGGAAATCATCACGGACACCCGTAATATGGCATGATGCCCCAGAGTCAATTATCCAATTTACACTTCCTGGTTTGTGGGTAGATGCATGGGCATGAGCAGGTATACTTGTGCTTGTACTGACATAGTATGTGATGTTACCTCCGGAGGTGGTTGGAGTCGATGTCCCAGCAGTGTTGACGCGACTGTCGCTGGTTCCAAGCTTCATGTTCCTCCATATTTTCAGCATCTCCCTCTCACTAGGGGTCACATCGGATGACTGATTTTCACCTCCCCCTTCTGCCAGGTTTGCCTTGTGCCCTCCAGAATAATGTCTTCTGCCACCTCTACGTCCTCCACGGCCGCGTCCACGACCGCTGGACTGGCCTCTCATAGGTTTCGTACAGAATCTGATGAAGTGTCATGAGTCTCTACAGTTGTAGCACCCTTCCCCTCCTGAAGGGTTCGGATTAAAAACTGCTAGAGCTGATTTCTCTCCCGGAGTGTTAGTGGTGCTGGGCATCAGCTTCAACCGTACTTCTTGTGCCAAAGCAGCAATGGCCTCCTCTAGTGATGGCAGTCCGGGTTGTGCGAGTAGCACATTCCTCCTTCGCTCGAATGCTGGGTTGAGCCCCTTCAGGAACTTCATCATCCTCTGTCGCGAGATATACTCCATGAACTTCTGGTAATGCTTTGCAAATACTGGTTCCACTTGCTCATCTTCCACACCAATGGGATCATAGTGGTCGAGATCTGACCAATACTTCTTCAGCACAGCCGCATACTCGGAGATGGTATGATCTTCTTGGACCATCTTATCAAGTTCATCCTGCAGTTGAAAGAGTCTTATAGGGTTGTCCGTTCCCGAGTACATGTCCTTCAGCATCATCCAAATATCACCGGCTCACTCCATTGCCTCTACGTTGCCCGACACTTGGTCGGTCAAGGAGGCTGTCAACCATCATGCTACAACATTGTTGACGATCTTCCATACAACAAACTACCGTGAGGAGTGATCTTCAGGTGCCTTGATTTGGCCATTTATATAGCCCATCAAGCCTCTTGCCTTCAGAGTTCGTATCGCCTGACGCGATCACTTCAAATAATTGGAAGTACCCTCCAACTTTACTTCCAGTTTTTCCAACTTCACCATTTTGTATGGTGAAGGATCCACATCTGTGTGTGTAGGACAGAAACTAGTCTCGGTCAGCCTCCTGGAGAAGAGATCGTCCACCAAAGCCTTCATCTCTTTGGCCGTTAACTTGTCGTAGATCGTCTCCATCATCTTCGTCTTCTCCTCTTTCATCAGCAAGATAGATCGAGATCGTCTGCACCTTTGGTCACCGTCCTCTCCACGTCTACTGTTCCTCCTTCAGCGGCAGCGGCGTCTCTGAGAGCCACTCCTCATGTCCCATGCCGGGTTGCGACTAGAGGTAGCTTGGCCGAGCGAGAAGGAGGAGTTGGGCCGTGGGGGGTGGAGGCCGACATGAAAGGAGAGGGGGTGGGGCGACGGTGGGGGGGGGGGGGAGGGGCGGCGGTGCTGGGTGCGGCCGGCGGTGCTGGCGGCGAAAGGAGGGGAGGTGGGCGGAGGCCGGGCGGTGTTGAGGGGGGAGGGAAGGAGGGTGGAGGCGGGGCGGTGGGGGCGGAGAAGGTGGGAAGGGGTTGGGGGGTGGCGGCTAGGGTTTTGTGGAGTAGGATTTGGATTTTGTGGAGAGGGATGGCGGCTAGGGTTTGGTGGAGAGAGAGGTGGTGGCTCTGATACCAAATAGAATTTAGTAGAATATTTGACTTGTTTATTATTGAGGTGGAGCTACAATTATATAGGAGAGGCTAACCCCTCTCCCTATTATTCTACCCGATGTGGGACTAAAAGTCCATTAATACTCTCAACAGCTATCATGACCAGGAACTTGCAACAACATTGAGGGTTGACATTAGATCGTCAATTTGTTATAAAGACTTTGCCAATTTTTTTATGGAGCTTTCTTATGCTTCAAAGCCAAACCCATTCTGGTGGGTAAATGTTTGTATGATGATTATGATGGGAAATCATTTGCTATTCATTAATTGGTTAGAAACACGGGACACTACTCTAGATAGATATGTGCGGATCCTTTGATAATGTTCGTGAACTGTGTATATAGTAGAAACTTTCTTTTTATCAGAGGTGTCTATGTATTTGTAAAGGAAGACATGCTTAGACTTTACTAAAAAAAAGATCAATATTGAATCTCGAGGAAAAGGTTGTTATGGGTTTGATGTTCTATATCACAACTACCGTCTCCATTTTTTATGCTGACATTTTGTGTTGTTGTTACAATGCAATTAGTTAAGCCAAGCAAGATGGAGACATTGGAGAGGACAATTGCTTCAACATCATAGTTCATTTACTAGGTCAATTTTATAGGAGATACTTGGATGGAAAACAAATGATGGAAGAAACAAATGGGTTTAGTGTAACAATGACGTCTCACCTACGTATAAAAGAAGCAAAAGCACATCCATCAATCGAATACGAAATACAAATTATTCAAACTATACTACCATCACAAAAATAGTTATAGAATTTGTGCAACTATTACAAGGAACAATTGAGGACAATGATGCACATAAGATTTACCACGTGCCTGAGTAATTCTATGCTGTGTGAATTAGCTTAACACTAAATGAAGTAAAATATGGAAATAGGAAAGCTTACCAGATAGGTGATCGCGCAAAGTACCATTTGGCATGAACTCATACACCAACATCTATTAAAGAAAGACATCAAGAGGTTGTTTAGACAAGTAAACACAATCCCACATCCAACTAATTTAGGCAACTGATACAACTATCTGCTATCAAGTGTAGGAACTAAGAGAGATCAATATTTACTCTTTTGTACAGTTAGAAGATGTGTTTTCACGAATTCTAGCACGAAGCAAGATGAGTAGATTCACTGAAAAAGCTGAAGCATTTATTTTATGAGAATTAGGGCTAGTTTCTTTACTATGCCCTGGGTTTTGAACCTAGGACCTCCTGTTCCCCTACCAAAGGAGTACAAGCATTTTATAATCATACCAAACGTGATGATGTTTCAAATTAAATTTCAAACTTTATACATAATTAACAACCAAAGGCCAGGTATTTCCCTTCTAACACCACCGGATTGATCACAACTCCATGAGTTTGAGCGCAATAGGACATCAGAAGAATCCAGAAACATCTATCTTCGTATGAGCATTCTTCCATCAGCAACGGAAAAATATACCTCCAACAGTCTCTCTCTCTCTTCCATACTAAGGAACAACAGTCTCTCTCTCTCTTCCATACTAAGGAAAGATAAAATTATGCAAAATTTAACAATCCAGCACTATATTTGTTTGGAAACAATTGTATCATTGCGATCAGGAAATTCATTCCATGCAAGTAGTACTTTTTGGCTGCCTTATTCTCCACCTGATATGAACAAAATAGTACAATTTTCAAACAGTCCACCACTGTGTATTTGCATGCAAATCCACGCTTGCTATGCATGCACGCGAATGCTGTTTCTTGACTCGTCCAGAAACAAAGTCAAGAATAAGGTGACTCCAATGGTTGCTTTAAGAGGAGTGGCAGAGAGTCTAATGTTTCTCATCTTTGCAACTAATGCAAAATTGAACGTCTGTCCGCAACACAACCCTCTCCTCCCTCTTCGCAGTGTACATGTGCATACATGACTTCATGGAGGTGTACATAGAAAATTGGCTTGTTGAGATCATCGAGTCCAAAAGGTTTTAAGCAACGACAGAAATTGATATGCATAAAACTGTTTTATGTCATTTGTGTATTTGCCTATGTATCACGCCAGACCAATGAGCTTTTTAGTGGGGGTATTTGTAAAATCATGTATTGTAGGGATTTCTAGAAATTCTACCTGTTAACCCAATAGCATTGTGGAAATAATATATATATTAACAATTGGATTATTTTATTAGGGCTCTAGGGAAAGCAATACATAGGAGAGACAAAAGTTTGACGTCCAAAGCTAGCAATCGACAGCTAGTAAAGGGAAAACATAAAAAGGACAAAGAAAAAAAAACATAAAGAGAAAAAAGGGCTCTTCTACGAGTACAACTATCTTAAACCCAACCTCCCTTCACTAGAGTGATACCCTAACTCTGTTCCTCACGACCTCTCCTTCTCCCCTATTACCCCTCCCGCCAGCCGCCACCCAAGAGCTACCAAAGAAAAAAAGTTGAGAGTCCCCCTATGTCTTCATCAATCAACCAAAAACTAATCCAACCATTGGGTTAATGGAGTGAAACTACTATTTTACCCATCTCCTTTTTCCCATTGCCCTGTCTCTACTATTAGCTCAAGAAGAACCCATGAATCTCCAATGCCCTTTTTGTAGCATTAGCTCAAGAAGAATCCATGAATTTCCATTGTCTATCGTAAGATTTAAAGGAACCCATCAACCCAAAATGATTTATTGTCTACCCATGAACCTGTTCCTACCATGATCTCAAGAAGAACCCATAACCTTATTGTTCACCATGAGCTCAGGTCGTACCCATGAACCGAAGAATAAAACATAGACTACCCATAAACACATTTTCTACTATGAACCAAATAAGAACCCATAAACACACACCTATATGAGCCAAAGAGGAATCCCTTGTTGGGGATAAAGAGGGACAAGGAAGATGAGGGCAAAATGGTCAAAAATGAATAATTTTGTTAAAGTCAACACAATATTCCCTTATCAAATCAGTTAAATTGATCAGAGGACTCTTACTTCACATTGTTTGGAATTTGGGAGAGTTTTTTGCAATTATCAAGATTTGGGGCACCTAACTCTAAATATAGAAAAATTGAGGGACTTATATAAAAACCCTAAAAATGTAAGAAAGAAAAATTAAGAGACTTATATAAAAACCATAAAATATAAGAAGTTGTACAAAAAGGGAGCATCAGTTCTTCCAAAACTACTACATGATACTTTAAAGTTTAAATGCAAAATGACCTGATAAAGAAAAAAATAATACAGCTTATGGTGACTGATCACAGGCTCACATAAACAATCAGATTATGACAAACATAAATTAATGTTTGCGCTATATGTCGATTTTCTACTATCTTTGTTGCTGTCCTGCAGTGTTTTACTTCACTTAACAGTAATCAATAATATTAATATAGATGCTAGAAGATGATTAACTATTAAACTTAACCAGGACTACTGCAAATTACCTAGCGTTCTCTTAGCCAAGCTGGGTTTGCAGTTTCTTTATTAAGCATGAAGGAACTGTAAATGCGAGACATACCTGTTCATTCTCCTCCTCACAATATCCAATTAAAGAAACTAGGTTTCGATGATGCAATCTTGAGAGCAACTCTATCTCAGTACAGAATTCTTTCGATCCTTGTAGAGACCCTTCTTGTGCACGTTTTATAGCTACAAGAGTTCCATCAGCTAAAATGCCTTTGTAGACCTTCCCGTATCCTCCTTGGCCAACCTGAGCTGACTCGCTGAAATTGTTTGTAGCCAGAGACATTTCTTGGAATGTGAAATCTTTTACACCGTCAATTTTAATTTGAATTTTTGATGCTGTGGATGGTGTAAGAAGTTTACATTACAATGAATTCAAGGTGTCTTCATATTCAAAGAATTTTTTTGCCATGGTTGACTGAATATATTAAATAAGATAGGCTAAACAGAAGTTCAAGAGGATAAAAGGATACTTCAATGTGTCAAGTTGATTCGTGTACTTCGATGCATAGATCTTATATCAAACAATTTATCATTATTACCAACAAATTAACCCCCTAACCTAAACTAAAAGGTCACATATATTAGACAAGCTACAGAATGCAAAGTAGTAAGGTTAATTTCCACTGAAAACCCTGAACCATTAGAGTTTTGCACTTAAATACCCTGTACTATTTTTATCAGCAGTTAAATATCATCAACTACCACACTTTTGCAAGTTGCTACCCTCTGTTAGACTTCTGCCCATCTAATGGTCATGTGTAAAGACTAAAGAATGCGACCATAGTTTACAGTATCGGCCGATCAGATACAGCCGATACCGATACGGTTTGACATGTCCCTTCGACATTGGAGATCTCTTTTCCGGTCAATTCAACAAAGAAAATTGAACGAAAAAGACAAATCAACAAGGGTTTAAAGCATAATAAGTTTGTAAAAGCATGTAAAAGAAGAAAATTTATCTATTGCATGTAAACCAATCGGTAAGGGTGACTACTATTTTATTTAATTTCAAAAGTATTAATAAATAACACTGAAAATACTTAAAATTATGTCTAAATGTATAAAATATTTTTTTAATGTTAATAATTTATTAATAACTATTTGTTTTCCGATACCAAAAAATCCGATAATCCGATCCGAAACCACCGATATTGTCGATACCAATACTCATAGGAATGGTCTGATACCAATTCCGATACTGATACTGCGAACCTTGAATGCGACTGAATTGTGTTGAGAACTAATAAGGGATTTAGTCCCACATTGGAAAAATGTAGTATGAAGTGGAGCTAGACTCCCTATAAGTAGTGGAGTAGCCAATCAATAAATATACAACAATTATTCTCTACATGGTATCAGAGCTATAACCACAAAAAAAAAAATTCCAACCCGCCCAAAGCCAACCCCCCCTGCCCCGACGCCCCCCCTGCCTCGACGCTAACCCCCCCCAAGCCGACGCCCCCCTGCCCCCCCAAGCCGACGCCCCCCCCCTCCGCCCCCCCCCCCCCAAGCCTCCGCCCCCCCTGCCCCCGACGCCTACCCCCTGCCCACCACCGCCTCCCCTGCTGTCCCCGCCCCCCCTTGCTGACCCCGACGCCCCCCCTGCCCCCCCCAAAGACCCCACCCCCCCGACGCCCACCATGCTGTCCCCCCCCCTTGCTGACCCCGACGCCCCCCCTCTCTCTCTCTTCCGACCACATTTGCGGCCGACCCCCCCACAAATCCTAATTTGCGAGCGCGATTATGTGGACGATTATTCGAAGACGGATGACTGTCAAATACTTTATTTGTACCTTCTGTTCCTAGATTACGTCCTCCGGAACTACAAATGCTTTATTTGTATTCCGTTATCGATCTGCAAATTAGGATCTACATGCGTGCGCCAGTGTTGGCCATGTTAGCAGCGCATTCGTAAGGTCTCTGTTGGAGAGTTTACATAAAGACGAAGACGACGAAGTCGACGAAGACGACGAAGCCGATGAAGACGACGACGACGACGAATCACAGTTGAAAACGCCATGGATTCGATCAGCGGTAAACTGACAGCAGAAGAGATGAAGGCCTTGGTTGATGATATTTTATCAAAAAGATTAACTGAGGCAACCCCACGTGTGATCCACACTGATGTGGATCCGTCACCCTACAAAATGGGGAAGCTGGACAAGCTGGAGACGAAGTTGGAAGGTACGTCCAACTACTTGAAATGGTCACGGCAGGCACTGCGGACGCTCAAGGGACGAGGCTTGGTTGGCTACGTCAATGGCCAAACCAAGGCGCCAGATGATCCCTCCTCAAAGGAGTTTGCTATTTGGGAAATTGTCAACAATATTGTGGCTGGATGGTTGACAGCCTCCTTGACCGACCAGGTATCGGACAATGTAGAGGCAATGGAGGCTGCTGCTGATATATGGCGGACTTTGAAGGATATGTACTCAGGCTCCGGCAATCCTATGTGGGTATTCCAACTGCAGGATGAACTTGATAGGGTGGCCCAGGATGACCGTACCATCTCTGAGTACGCCGCACTGTTGAAGAAATACTGGTCTGATCTGGATCACTATGATCCTCTTGGGATGGAAGATGCACAAGTCGAACCAGCATTTGCGAAACATTTTCAAAAGTTCTTGGATTATATTTCGCGACAACGGATGATGAAGTTCTTGAAGGGTCTTAACCCTGCGTTTGAGCATAGAAGGAATGTACTCCTAGCACAGCCCATGCTTCCAACCTTGGAAGAAGCCATAGCTGCCATGGCACAAGAAGAAGCTCGATTGAAATTGATGCCCAACAAGGGCTCTTTCCAGGGGGAGCAAGCCGCTGTTGACAAGTCTGTCCTTGCCGCCTTCAATCAGCCTCCCTCTGTGGCCGGTGTTTGCTGTGGTGGCCCATGCAGGTCTGTGTCGCAACTAGTGCGATCTCGTAATGGTGCTCGACTTAGAGTACTAATTACGAGCCTGCAATTAGGATGTAGGATCTAGGATATGATAGGAGTTACTCAATCACATTTCAGGAAATTTCTGATCTTTTGATTACCATGACAACTCTTCTTGCATTTGAATTCAATTGTCCTCCCTTGATAATATCTTATCATGTGCCATATTGATCTCTTGGGTTCAATTCGTCTTCAGGATGACGGTGACTCGTTCTCAGGCAGCAGGGCCTAGTACAGTTCCAGAGAGGTCAGATCCGGGAGGTCTTCCACCTCCGGCTACGGGAGTAGCAGTCGAGAGAGTAGTAGCATCAGTTCCTGCCCTTCAGGCAGGAGTAGCAGCGGCAGTTCCCGGAGGTCTTCCACCTTCAGCTGAGGGAGCTGCAGTTCAGGGAGCTGCCACCTCAGTCCCTGCCCTTCAGGCGGGAGCGGCAGCGACGGTTTCAGGAGGTCTTCCACCTCCAGCAGCGAGACCGTCCATGGTCATCCCTGATATTCTTCCACCGCCGCCTCAGTTACCGGCAGATACTCAGGGGATGATGGCCCTTCTGCAGCAGATGCTGCAGACACAGAGAGCACAGGCAGAGGCACAGCACCGTCAGGCAGAGGTGCTGCGACAGACCATGGAGAACTCGCATCAGCTAGCTATGGCAGCAGTGGAGAGAGGTGCACCGGCTACAGTTCAGGGAGCACCAGCACAGCAGCAGGGTCAGGGGAGGCCCGGTACACACCTCGACTTCAGGAAGATGAACCCGCGGGAGTTCAAGGGTACCGAGGGTATCCTATACGCGGACGACTGGCTAGAGGATGTCCAGCGGAGTCTGGAGTTGGCAGAGGTCCCGAGAGGTCTGTGGGTAACTTCTGAAGCGAGCCAGTTTTTCGACATAGCGCTGACTTGGTACCGCACGGATCCGCGTGCGTCAGTGAGAGGTATATCTTGGGAGGACTTCAGGAAGCTCTTTAAGGAGAAGTTCTACCCAGATGTAGCCTTGACAGCTTTGGAGGGGCAGTTTGCCAGTCTGGTGCAGGAGAACTCGTCGGTAGACGAGTATGCAGCGAAGTTCTTCCGCCTGAGCAGGTTTGCACCTAATTTGATCCAGGATGAGGGGTGCAAGGCCCGGAAGTTCCGGAGGGGTCTCATACATGCAGTGCGCACTCGCACCTCTGGGAGACGAGACGCGACCTTCGAGCAGATCCTTATGGAGGCTCAGATTGCAGAGGAGGACTTCGACCTCAAGCCGAAGAGGAGCAGTGACGCTCTTGGAGCTAGTTCGAGTGCAGGGCCAGCGAAGCGCCCACATTTCCAGCAGAGGCAGTTCCAGCAGCAGCAGCCTCAGTTGCAGTTTCAGCAGGTACCGGCGCGTGCCCAGCAGCACCAGGGTCAGGGTCAGAGGTCGGCTACACAGTGTAACTTCTGCGGGAAGCCAGGACACACTAGAGAGGTTTGCAGGAAGAGGTTGGGCGTCTGCTTATACTGTGGGGCGCCTGACCACCAGCTGAGGGATTGCCACGCTAGTAGAATCCGAAGAGACCAGGACAGAGTGCAGCAGGCTAGAGGAGGCGAGCAGGGGCGAGCTTTCGCCATGACAGTTGAGCCCACTCAGGCAGTAGTAGAGCAGATAGCAGGTTCCAATATTTCGAATCTCCTTTCCGCATTTGCCTTCTTATAAACTATCTTGAACTTCGATTCTATCTGTCCTTTGATCGTTGGATGAAATTTTGTTCTTGTGATGTGATATTCTTCTGAGATAAGTCGTATGGGCTAGGTCGTCTCGATTATGAGATTTTAGGATCCTCTAGGGTCATGCTAGCAGGCATAGTGAGGACATATAGTCGAATTATGGACGTATTTCTCGAATGTGGGAATTTAAGGTTTTCGCTGCCAAGCATGCGGCAATACGATAATTTTAAATACCATAATTCTAGAGGTATGTACCATAGTCGAGGACTCTGTGATTATCGTAGTCTTGCTCACTAGCATGACAGAGATTCTGAGTATCGTGATTTTGGACAGACGCATACGATTATCGATTTGCATGATTTTTCTGTGTTATTTTGTTTTAATTTTTGAGGATGATTTTTTTAAGATGGATAGACTTATAGCACCCAGTTTCCATTTGAGAGCAATTTTAAATTTTATAATTTTAGTCATTTAATTCATGCTTTGATTTTTGAGATTTTAAATCATTTTAAATTTTAAGCCATGACTTATGAATTTGATATTTTACTATTGTTTGGTTTTAATTTCGAGGACGAAATTTTTTAAGGTGGATAGATTTGTCACCCCCAGTTTCCAGAAACAGGGGTATTTTTGTCATTTTTTATTTTAGAATATTTTTGAAATTTTTTTATTTATTTATAATATTATTTTGAAATTATTTATTTATTTATTGTATTATTTGGGGATTATTTGAGTCGGGTTCGAATTTCAACTCATTCCGACTTGTATCGGGGACCCGGGATAGTTTTGACTCTAGCGGGCCCACACACTAGTTAGCCATGGCCCACATGTTAGTTATTTTAGTTAGTGACTAGACTAATTATTTTGGTTAGTATTAATTGAGATTAGTGTTTTAGGAGTGACCAAACTACCCCCGACTTAAACCCCTTTCCATGTTTTAGCAAATAGACTAGAGAGGGGCTTTTGGACTTTTCCCCAATAGGACAAAACAGCCCTTTATGGCGGGCCATGACTGGTGGATAAGGCTCCATCATTTCATTATTTTTCCTATTCTATTCCCTCTCTTATTCTTCCCCATTTTTTCTAGAGAGCAATCCCTAATCAAACCATCACCAAATCCTTCCATTTCTTCACCAAATCTTCATCCTTCCTTCTCCATTCTAGCCAAGGAAGGAGCTCCTCAAGTTTGAGAGGATTCGGAACTTGTTCGTGTCCGTTTGGGATTCCTACGTGTCGGTGGCATTTCGGGATCGATTCGAGTCACCGGGAGGTATAAATCCCTTCTCCTTCTCATTCTTTTCATGCATTAGGATGGTTTTGACCCATAGGAATGACCCCCTTGGTTTTGTGTCCATTTGAGTCCATTTCGTGTCCATTTGGACACATGTAGAGGTGTCCTAGGAGTAGGATCGTGTCCTAATGGGGAAAACCCTATTTGGACACTTGTGGAATTATTTGGATATTGTTTTTATGTTGTTCTAAATATTATTCCAGATTTTTCTTGTGTTTAGAATTGAGTTTGCCAATGTATCATAATGTATCATATTGTTAATATCTATATATATATATATATATATATATATGTGATGATATATATATATATCTCTATATATATATATGTATTTATATATAATGTGGTTTATATATATGGGGATATATATTCTATGGTGTGTGTGGTGTGACATTGTGTTGGTATGGGGACTAGAGGGTCGGCCAAGCATGGGAGTATGAGTGTGTGTGTTTGTGTGGGTAGAGTGGTTGTGTAGGCAAGGTGTTTGAGGATTGGTGTGAGAGTTGTGAGATGGTTTGGAGTGTCAGAGAGGGGAGGGGAAACACCCATGAACTCATCACTTGGCTGTCCCCAAACACCCAGGGTGCTGTCCAGATTTTACCCATAGGGGCTGTCCTAGTTTGACACAAAACCAGTCCATACAAACCACTATACAAACCACTATACATGACTGTCATTGCATCTCATTTCAGCTCCTCCATCCAGTCCCATGTACACCCTCCAAATCAGCCTCCAACTGTCACAAAAATTTCAGTCCACATTGCTTAAATGACAGTCCATGTTTAACCCCCACCTTGCTGCATACTTCAGTCCATTTGGGACAGCACTTGGCTGTCCCCAATAGCCCAAAATCTGTCCAGAATTCACCCTGTTGGCTGTCCAGTTTTGCCCCCATGGCTGTCCAGATTTCAGCCATGGTTGGCAGTCCCTTAGTCCTTAGAAACCCCCTCCAAACAGTCCTTAAAACCATCAAATACCTGTCCCCATTGTCCCATAACAGTCCACCTATTGGACTGTCCTAACAAGCCATAGATAGCAGTCCAGTTTTGCCCCATGGCTGTCCTGATTTGTCCCCCAAAACCCACACTTTACAGTCCATGAAACCACCCTATATGGCTGTCTATTTCAGTCCTAACAACCTACCATATGGCTGTCCATATTTCACCCCAACAGTCCCCCATGAACCACTGTCCTGCACAGCCCAGGTCAGTCCCTATTGGCTGTCATTGCATCCCCAAACACCCTCTAATTTGCTGTCCCAGACATAGCCTATATGGCTGTCAAACAGTCCATATATTCCCCAAGTGTTGGCTGTCATGTTACTCCACAAATCAGCCCACCATAACCCCAAAACCTGTCCAATATAGCCTTGTGTGTGTGTGTGTATTTATGAGTTGAGATGTATGTGTGTGAGCCATTTATGAGATATTGTGTGTGTGTATGAGAGCCTACCAATGAGTGTAGTTAGTAGCCTATGTCTAAACCAATAGGAAACCTATAGAGAAGCCTATGAGTGTGATATATATGAGTGTAATATGTGAGAGTGAGTGGTGTGGATGAGTGTGAGAGTGTTGTGAGGGAAATTCATGATATGGGTTAGGTAATAGGGTAAACCAATACCCATGTATCCTAACATAGCCTAGATACCTAGGATACCTATTTTCCTTGGTAGGTAAACCTTAGATAGGCTAGTATCTTGGGTATTAGCGGGGTTTCCTTGGTATTGGGCAAGGTATCGGAATTTACCTTGGTAGGGTAATGCTAGTTTTGCCTAGGAATATGGTATTTGAGTTAGGAGTCTAAGATAGAGTTAGGACTTGATTCCTTTGGTTGGTAATGATCAAATATGATGTTCATAGACTAGTTTTGACGTCGGTTGACCTTGTTGACCAAAAGTCAACAAAAGTCAACCGAAGGTCAAACTTAGTCTTTAAGCGACCAGATTTGACCGAAACCAAACCAGAGTTGACCAGTTGACTAAAAGTCAACAGTTGGTCAACATTAGACTAGTTTGACCTAGAGTTGACCAGAGTTGACCAGGGTTGACTTTTTAACCAAAAGTCAACTGTAAGTCAACTTTTGATCCCGTTTGACCTAGTTTGACTTGGATTGACTCCCAGTGACCTAGGATGACCTAGTATGAACCAGTATGACCTAGTATGACCCAGTTTGACCTAGACTGACCTAGTTTTGACTTAGACTTGCATTCATGACTTGAATTAGTTTCCTTTTTTAGTATAAAATCCTGTTTGACTCATAGTATCTTATTTTAGGTCTGTGATCACTCTGAGCGTCTGTTCACCCTATCAGCTCAGGACCACAGGCGAGTACATTCACTGATAGTTTTCATTGTCTTGATATCTACTATATCCGATTCAGTTGTAGTGTTTTACATGATTCCTGACACGACAGTTCACGGACTAGTATACGTCGGATCCTGTCATGAGATGTTATTCCTAGACTCCCTTGGTATATGAGTATGTGATATTTCCGTATTTCTGTACTTATATAGACATTGATTTGGGAGTGGACTGGTCCCCTGCTCTCGAACCATGTGTCATGACGTGCCATGTCCGGATCCGTGATACTATTCGGGGATGGGAGAATTATTAGGGGTTATGTGATCAAAGCCTCCCTGTAACTATATTTTGCTAGCGCCACCCTCACCTCACGTAGGGTGTAGCAGATACCCCATTACCAGTTATCCAGGTTGGACGGCATGACTCTCCGTTGAGGACACCGCGGATTGCCGGGCCAAGTGGATAACCATCTCTTGCTTCCCTAGCCGATCACATATCGCTCTAATAGTTCAAATCACCTTTTACATTTATTAGCGTATCTTATATTCCAGTTCAGCTTTACTTTCTGTACTTCTCACCATGCTATGATTCCATTACTCACATGCTCTATCTGTCTTTATACTGTACCATGATTTGAGACTAAATCCTGTTTGAAAGAAGGGTTACAACTCCGGTCCTTGTTTGGTTCAAGGGTTGTAACTCGGCTTTCAAATGGTTCACAAGTCACCTATATCTTTGTCTTGTATTTCATTATTGTTGTCTCTTATAGTATTTCTCAATTCATATGGAACTGCTGTTGGTGTTTGTACTTGCTCATTTTCCTGACAGGATACCGTTGACAAATTTTACAGATGATTCAGAGGCTGATTGCCCGACCTACTATGGGGTTGAGTCTGATGGACTAGATTTAGACCGTGGCTTATTGGTAGAGCCACTAGACTTTGCTCACCATGAGTAGCATAGTTTAGTTAGGTTTGCCTGGCCTGCGAGCCAGCTAGTACATTTCAGTTTTGTAGTATCTATTACATATATTTTCTGAGACTTGGATGTTTGTGTTTAGCTCTGATTTGTGTATTTTGGACTCATTTCCTGTTTTATCTATCATATCTCTTTTCCATGCTATCTACCTTAGTTTGATATATGTGATTGAGACTGTATTGCTATGTCACCTCCATTCGGAGTGTATATACTGTACAGGTACATTTATCTGTTTTAGTCGTAATATTTACAAATCCTAAATACAGCGTTCTACCGCCGATTCTGCGGCGTATGCTGGACGTAACCACGTGCTCGTGTCCCTCTTCAGGGTGCGGGTCGTGACACTTGCCACAACTGTGGTGACTCAGGGCATTACATCAGATTTTGTCCAAAACCCCTGTCGAGTGATCGTGGACGGGGCCGCGGAGGACGTCGAGGTGGTAGAGACGGTTATGCTAGAAGAAAGGGAAATTATTCTGGCGGCCACAAAGCAAATCTGGCGGAAGAAGGGGGAGAACAACACCTGGCTGAGTTAACCCCTCTTGAGAAGGAGTTCCTCGCGAGGTTACGCAGCACGAAGCTGGGTTCGGACGGCAGTCATGGGGCGTCATCTTCCTCGGGGGATCACATCACTTGCTTTGCCCAGACCAGCACAGGTATTCCTGCGCGTGCTCTTGCGGCAGCTGTCCACCAACCAGGTTGGATTATGGACTCTGGGACATCTCGCCATGTTACGGGGTCCCGCGGTGAGTCCCAGGACTATACTCACCTACCGACGCCGGAGAGCATTCAGACTGCTGATGGTAACTCCAGCCCTGTCATGGGTAAAGGCACTGTCGCATGCACCCCTTCTCTCACTCTCACCAATGTGTTACATGCTCCGTCTTTTTCTGTCAATCTTCTTTCTATTAGTGCAATTATTCTTGATCTTAACTGTACAGTTTCCTTTGACATTCCTACGGTGACTTTTCAAAATAAGGGGACAGGACGACGACTAGGGACTGGCACATGGCATAAGGGGCTGTAGTACTTGGACATGACTGGACTGGATAACGCATTGGCATCTCTGGTAGCAGACACACCACCTGAAGATTCACGGCACAATGTAGAAGATGAATTGCTACTCCACCACCAGCGTGTCGGTCATTCTTCTTTAAAAATTATTAATCGAATGTATCCGTCCTTATACCAAAGGGCTAATAAAGAGAAGTTATTTTGTAATGCATGTGAGTTGGGTAAACATACCAGAAGTACGTATGTGAGTTCAGGACATCGAAGTTCAGCTGCATTTGATATGATACATTCGGACGTATGGGGCCCTTGTCCTACAACCGGTATTAACGGTTTTCGATGGTTTGTCACTTTTATTGATTGTCATACTCGCGTGACATGGGTCTACCTTATGAAGAATAAAAGTGACGTCTTTGAGGCGTTTCGCGACTTTCATCGCCAGGTAGAAACACAATATGGCACTAAAATTAAGTGCTTACGGTCTGACAATGGAACGGAGTATACAAATAAGCAGGTTGCTGAGTATTTATCCACTCATGGAATACTTCACCAAACTTCATGTGCCTACACACCGGCACAAAATGGTGTGGCCGAATGGAAGAACAGACACCTGCTGGAGGTCGCACGGACGATGATGCTGGCTATGAATGTCCCGAAACACTTATGGGGGCAGACGGTGTTAACGGCCTCTTATCTCATCAACAGAATATCATCTCAGGTATTGGACTGGAAGACACCGTTGGAGATGCTTACTGGTGCAACCACGTACACTGTTCCACCGAAAGTATTTGGGTGTGTATGTTTTGTCCAAGATAATAGGCCAGGCGTTGGCAAACTGGATCCTAGAGCGGTTAAATGTGTCTTTGTCGGGTACACGATAACTCAGAAGAGATACGCATGTTGGAGCCTAGTTGAGCGGAAGATGTTTGTAAGCATGGACGTTACATTCAGAGAACTAGAACCATATTATGCTTCGGATGACGGTTCGGCATTTGGTGACACACCTAACACAGAGGGTGTTAGATGTGAGGGGGAGAAAATAAGCCCATCTGTGGTAGTCGGATCGGTCCCATGTCCGATCGTGAAAAACTGGACGAAAGGGGGAGAAAGCAGTGAATCCGATACAGAAGATGAAGAAGATACATATGTTAAACAGGAGAAGCAGCAGACAATGGAAAAGGAGCCCCAAGTCTACGGAAGGAGACAGCAGAAGTCCAGTACTATGCCTGTACCGTGCCCTGTGCCTACTGTACCAAGTCCCTCGTCTACTCCTGCTCCAACTCTTGAAGATGTTGCCCCCGCACAGAATCAATCTGATTCTGATGCGGATCTCTCTGACTCTGATGGTATGATCTCTCCACCACCTATTGCTCTCTTAAGGAGATCTTCTCGCATCAATGCGGGTAAGGCTCATAGTCGTTTTGATGATTATGAACATGATATTGCCAACTACCTGTCTTATTCTAACATTTCTTCGAATTATCGAGCCTTCATTGCATTATTAGACTCTACTTCGTTGCCCAAAAGTTGGCAGGAAGCAAAGAAAGATCCAAGGTGGAAAGCTGCAATGATGGAAGAACTTGGGGCACTGGAGAAAAATAAGACGTGGGAGCTGGTTCCATTACCCAAAGGGAAGAAAACTGTGGGATGCAAATGGGTGTACACAGTAAAGGAGACGTCAGAAGGAAAGGTGGAACGATACAAGGCGAGGTTGGTTGCAAAGGGATACACACAATCATATGGCATCGACTATGATGAGACATTTGCTCCAGTAGCGAAAATGAGCACCGTAAGAACTCTGGTCTCCATTGCAGCAAACTATGGGTGGAAGCTATACCAATTAGATGTGAAGAATGCCTTTCTCCATGGGTGTAGTGCCCCGTCCCTACATCGTGCCCCGTACTCCGTCCACGGGGTGCACGAGAAAGGAACACTGTCGCTATCGATTCGGTCGGGACCGATAGGTCGGGATCGACCGAGTCGATCGAACGGGAACGGTTGAATTAAGACCCATTCCTCGTTATGGAATGTTTTCTTCGGAACCAAATCCCATATTCAGCGGGTTGCGCCTCAAGGATTGACTCTGCGGCTGAGTCGGGAGAGACCTCCCGTTGCTCTGCTTTTCACGCCGCTTGCGTTGGTTTTGGCTTTATTTTTTGAATTGCGTTTTCGTGAATATTTTCGATGGTTTTCATGGCTTGCATTTCGAACTCGCACTTCCTATCGAACTTCTTGAATAATGCAGTGTTCTAATCGGTTTGCTTGTGTGATTTCAGGTAATCGCGTAGGCGACGTCTAGCGCGACCAACAAGTTCTCTCGCCCGAAGTAAACTCAAGGTGAGTGGCTGACCCTTCTCTTCTCGACCCTTTCTTAGGTAAATCGATAGTGTTGTTGCGGAAGAAAGAATGAATGCAAGGGCACGGGCACGGGCACGGTAAAATGATTAAGTTTCAAAGTGAACGAAGGTTATACCTTAATAACTGAATAATGTCTTAACTCGGTCATTGGACAACTTGTCGATAAGGAGAAAGTTTCCTCGAGCGACAACCCAGGGCCACGGGACCGACTCGGCCTAGGAGGAAACACGGTATAGCTGTACTGGATGATAGCACGGGTTAGGCGGGGACTTTCAGCGGGGCTCGCTACTTGCGTTGAAAGTGCCCCGACTAACAAAGCTATAAGTCCAGGATGGCTTGTGGTGTCAGTGACCAATCACACGTAATATTGCTCTTAGTAATGAAAAATGATAACAATTGACAGGGAAGAACATGATAAGTCTCATAAGGTGCGGCACGGTCCGCCGTGGGAAAGTCTCAACGTATTTCACATTATGCTTGTCATATGCTTGTTTGAAATTCATTAGGATGGTTAGAAACATTCACAAGCTAAGTCATATAAATTCTTCAACCAAATGAGAGCGTGGAACTTAAATAGCCACGCACCAGTACAAAGTGTAATGTACTGATCCTCGCTCTCCACGCAGGTACCCCGAACCACGAAGGGCGTGCCACCTAAAAGCTTAAGGCGACGTGAACCCTTTTTGAAGCCTCGTCCGCGTGTGAAGGCTTGTGTTCTGAAATCCTTTTGAAGATCCCGCACTCAGTCCAAAAGAAGATGACGACTCGACTCCCCTCGATAGCAGGTGGAAAGTGTTATGTTTTGTTTGTAAAAAGGGATGTAATGTATGGAACGACTATCTCATCGGCGTTCGTTTTGTAAGTCGAGTTATGTTGTAGTCCGCGCGGTAATGAATGTAATGAAGTCAATGTAAATGAAGTTTTATTATCAATGAAAAAGTCTACTTCTATTTCAATGTGTCAATCAATTTCTCTGCGTACTCTAACTTGATGTTGTGTTTCGGATGACCTTACGACTACGCCTTGTGCGATCGCAACTTAGGTTCGCACGGCATCACGCCCGGGAGACGACTATCGATTCTACGGAATCGGGACGTGACATAATGGTATCAGAGCACGGCTTTACATCCTTTGACCTCGCATCGATGAGATAAGTTGTTCCATACAATGAGTCCGTAATAATTTGTGACTGATGCGTTTGCCTTCGTATTGCAGAAGTGACGGAACCCACGACCGAGCGAGAGCAGAGTGCTTCTAGTAGTTCGCGTCGTTCGCGGGCCGGACCTTCTAACGATACCATCGAAAGGATGCTGCGCATGATCGAGGCGTAGCGGAACCAGTCCGAGAACCGACATCAACAGACAGAGGAACGACAGGTCCAGTTCGAAGCTCGCTTCGACGCACATGCAAAACTTCAACAAAAGCAGCCGGATATCCTGCAGCAGATCATCCAGACAATGGCGGCCAATGAAAATTCTGCGACTGCGCCTACCGTCACCGTACCTACTGCCACCGTGCCGACGATCCAACCCATTGAAGTCGACACGGAGGAGCCCGAGCGTCAACCAGCGGCACCGAAAAATTACAACTTTGAAGTGTCAGAATTCAAGAAAGTGTGCCGCACTTCCTTCAGCGGCACCGAAGGCCCTTCTATGGCGATCGACTGGTTGAAAGAACAGGAAGATCACTTCGAGCTCCTCGGCATTGAAGAATCAAAGCAAGTCGCCTGCGCACAACTTCAACTACGGTTGAACGCGCACGACTGGTGGGCCGTACACAAGCGAGCAATCCGACGTGACAACAACACAGCGCCGATCTCTTGGGCCACGTTCCGCAAGGCTTTTGAAGTCAAGTACCTTCCGTCAGCCGTTCGTCAAGCGAAGGAAAATGAGTTCATGCAATTGAAGCAAGGGAATCGGACAGTAGAACAGTATGCCGCAGAATTCAACAAGTTGTCCAAGTTTGCTGGTCAGTTTCTGCCTACAGAAGAGTGCCGTGTGCGACGGTTCGAAGTGGGTCTGTGACACTCTATCGGTGCGCATATCGGGGTCCCGGAGTACAAGACCACGTGCGAGGCTCTGAATCACGCTCTCCGCCTTGAGAGCCTGCATCCTTCCGGTGCTGCCGACTTTGTGCGCCACTCCAATCACAAACGTCCTAGCTATACGGGAGGCAACAATTACGCGTCAAAGCGTCCAAACAATGGCAGCTATAAAGGACAGAACCCATCTCCTTCCTGCACCAAGTGCAACCACCACTGGCACACTGAAAGGGACTGTGCGGTCTTAGATGGGGGATGTTTCTTTTGCGGAAAAAGGGGGCACCAAATGGCGGATTGCTGGACTCGAAGACAAAATCCCAACGCACCACCACAACCAAACGTCAAGAGAATCGAGGACAGGCGCCCCGACCTCCTCAGCCCACTCAACCCAACAACCAAGCCCGACGCCCTAATGCTCAGGGGCGTGTCTTTGCTCTGACTCGAGACGAGGCGTTCGCTTCCGACATTGTCGTGACAGGTATATTGAGTTTCAATAATGTACCTGCTCGTGTGTTATTTGATTCAGGCGCCTCGCATAATTTCATATCGGCGGACTTCGCCGCCGAGCACAAATTTCCTGTAATGTTGTTAGACCTTGACCTTAGCGTAAGTATGCATTCGGGCGTGCCACTACTCACAAACTTAGCCTGCGGGGGAGGAACCATATGTATTGGGGGTCAAAAGATCGGTCTTGATGCGATAGTTCTAGATATGAAGGACTTCGACATCATATTGGGCATGGATTGGCTCGGTCCGTGCAACGCAACCATAGACTGCGCTGAAAAGAGGGTCACATTCCGCATACCTGGAGTGCCTGAATTCTGTTACTCGTGTGGTGAGGCGTCGCCGACCTGCATGGTGATCTCCGCAATATCTGCTCGACGGATGCTGCATTCCGGGTGCGAAGGCTATCTAGCTTCCGTTCGAGACATGCGACAGGATGGTGCAAACGCGGGTCAGATCGACGTTGTGGCAAAATTTTCAGACGTGTTCCCGGACGAGCTACCCGGCATGCCGCCCGATCGAGAAATAGAGTTCACCATCGACACATTCTCCGACACCCGGCCGATCTCGAAAGCTCCGTACAGAATGGCCCCTGCAGAACTGAAGGAACTAAAGGCACAACTACAAGAATTACTCGACAGAGGGTTTATCCGTCCAAGTGTCTCGCCGTGGGGTGCGTCTGTGCTATTTGTGAAAAAGAAGGATGGATCGATGCGGCTCTGCATCGACTATCCGAAATTGAATAAAGCCACCGTCCGGAACAAATATCCCTTGCCCCGCATCGACGACTTGTTCGACCAGCTCCAAGGTGCAACGGTGTTTTCGAAGATTGATCTGCGATCGGGTTATCACCAACTCAAAGTCAAGCCAGATGACGTGCCAAAGTCTGCCTTTCGCACTCGTTATGGCCACTACGAGTTCTTGATAATGCCATTCGGTCTGACAAACGCCCCTGCTGTCTTCATGGATCTAATGAATCGAGTGTTCCGTCCGTTTGTTGACAAGTTCGTAGTAGTCTTCATCGACGAAATCCTCGTCTACTCGAAGGATCGAGCGCAACATGCAGAGCATCTGCGGACGGTACTCCAAATCCTTCGAGAGAATCAGTTGTATGCGAAGATGAGCAAGTGCGAATTCTGGCTGAACAGCGTCTCATTTCTTGGTCACATCATCTCCGCCACGGGCATCGTAGTCGATCCGAAGAAAGTCGAGGCAGTTGTTGATTGGAAACGGCCCGCATCAGTTAGCGAAATTCGAAGCTTCCTAGGCTTGGCGGAATACTACCGACGCTTCGTGAAGGACTTCGCGAAGATTGCATCGCTGTTGACTCGCCTCATCCAGAAAGGAGTCGCATTCAAGTGGTCAGACGACTGTGAAGCTTCCTTCCAGGAGCTCAAACAACGGCTCGTTTCGGCCCCGATACTTGCTCTTCCTGAAGGGACGGAGGGATTTCAGATCTTCAGCGATGCTTCTGGCCAGGGCTTGGGGTGTGTGCTCATGCAGCGGGATAAGGTGATATCTTTTGCTTCCCGGCAGTTGAAGCCGCACGAGAAGAACTACCCCACGCATGACCTAGAATTTGCGGCGATTGTGTTTGCGTTGAAGCTGTGGCGTCACTATCTCTATGGCGTGGCGTGCAGGATTTATACGGATCACAAAAGCCTCAAGTATCTCTTCACCCAGAAGGAACTGAATTTGCGGCAGAGGCGATGGCTCGAGCTGATCAAAGACTATGACTTATCAATCGACTACACGCCGGGCAAGGAAAATGTGGTAGCGGATGTGCTGAGCCGAAAATACTTAGCTTCGTTATGCATCAACGATTGACTGCTGCGTGACTTGGAAGGAATGGGCATTGAACTCCGAGTTCGTTTTAGAGACGTAAAGCTGGCGCAACTGCGGGTGGAACCGAGCCTACTGGAGAGGATCAAGTTTGCTCAGAAGGACGACCCATATCTGGAGAAGATGCGGAAGCTGATATCGACAGGGAAAGCGTCCGACTTTGCAGAGGACGAGTCGGAAGTGTTGCGCGTGAAGGGACGGCTATGCGTACCGGACGATGCAGAACTTAGAAAGGAGATAATGTCGGAGGCGCATTATGCAAAATATTCCTTGCATCCTGGTAGCACCAAGATGTATAAGGACCTCCGCATTGTCTTTTGGTGGCACGGCATGAAGAGGGATGTAGCGCTCTTTGTGTCAAAATGTATGGCCTGTCAGCAAGTCAAAGCCGAGCACCAGCGACCGGGCAGGAAGATGCAGAACCTTGCCATTCCAGAGTGGACATGGGATCACATCACTATGGACTTCGTTGTTGGCTTGCCGAGGACGTCGCGGAAAAACGACGCCGTCTGGGTCATCGTCGATCGACTAACCAAGTCAGCGCACTTTATCGCCATCAAAGTTACTTGGAGCGTCGACCGCCTTACTCAGATATACCTTGATGAAATAGTACGGCTGCACGGGGTCCCAGTATCTATCGTCTCTGATCGGGATGGACGGTTCGTAGCGCGCTTCTGGAGTAGTCTACATTCAGCGTTGGGGACCAAGTTGAAGTTTAGCTCAGCTTATCATCCTCAGACTGACGGCCAAACAGAGCAGGTGAACCAAATTCTCGAAGACACGTTACGACTCTGTGCGATCGACTTGAAGTCATGTTGGGACGTCCATCTACCGCTGGCCGAGTTTGCATACAACAACAGCTATCAGTCCAGCATCCAGATGGCGCCGTATGAAGCTTTGTACGGCCGGAAGTGCAGATCATCCATTTGTTGGGATGAAGTCGGGGAACGGCAGATACTTGGTCCGGAGCTGGTGGAGCAGACCGTGCAGAAGGTCAAGTTAATACGAGAGAGATTGAAGATAGCACAAAGCCGGCAGAAGAGCTATGCCGACACGCACCGACGCCCCCTCGAGTTCTCGGAAGACGACCATGTATTCTTGAAAGTCATGCCCATGCGTGGAGTTTCCAGGTTCGATGCGAAGGAGAAATTGAGCCCAAGATTTGTTGGCCCGTTCGAAATATTGAAGCGAGTCGCCCAGGTAGCTTACCAAATCGCCTTGCCGCCTGCATTGTCAGAGGTACATGACGTCTTCCACGTCTCACAATTGTGGAAGTACGTGCATGATCCGAGCCATGTGCTGGATTTGGGTAAGTTGGACCTGAAGGCGGACTTATCATATGTCGAAGAGCCGGTGCAAATCTTGGAGCGCAAGGATAAACTTCTCCGCAACCGTGCTATTCCCCTCGTCCGCGTCCACTGGAGAAACCATTCGGTCGAAGAGTCGACGTGGGAGCTTGAGTCAGAAATGAAGGAAAAGTTCCCTTCAATGTTCTCGTAGAGGTAGGTTCTATTCTTAAGTTTCGAGGACGAAACTTTTTCTTAGTTGGTTATGGTGTAGTGTCCCGTCCCTACATCGTGCCCCGTACTCCGTCCACGTGGTGCGCGAGAAAGGAACACTGTCGCTATCGATTCGGTCGGGACCGATAGGTCGGGACCGATAGGTCGGGATCGATCGAGTCGATCGAACGGGAACGGTTGAATTAAGACCCATTCCTCGTTATGGAATGTCTTCTTCGGAACCAAGTCCCATATTCAGCGGGTTGCGCCTCAAGGATTGACTCTGCGGCTGAGTCGGGAGAGACCTCCCGTTGCTCTGCTTTTCACGCCGCTTGCGTTGGTTTTGGCTTTGTTTTCTGAATTGCGTTTTCGTAAATGTTTTCGATGGTTTTCATGGCTTGCATTTCGAACTCGCACTTCCTATCGAACTTCTTGAATAATGCAGTGTTCTAATCGGTTGCTTGTGCGATTTCAGGTAATCGCGTAGGCGACGTCTTGCGCGACCAACAAGTTCTCTCGTCCGAAGTAAACTCAAGGTGAGTGGCTGACCCTTCTCTTCTCGACCCCTTCTTAGGTAAATCGATAGTGTTGTTGCGGAATAAAGAATGAATGCAAGGGCACGGGCACGGTAAAATGATTAAGTTTCAAAGTGAACGAAGGCTATACCTTAATAACTGAATAATGTCTTAACTCGGTCATTGGACAACTTGTCGACAAGGAGAAAGTTTTCTCGAGCGACAACCCGGGGCCACGGGACCGACTCGGCCTAGGAGGAAACACGGTATAGCTGTGCTGGATGATAGCACGGGTTAGGCGGGGAATTTCAGCGGGACTCGCTACTTGCGTTGAAAGGGCCCCGACTAACAAAGCTATAAGTCCATGATGGCTTGTGGTGTCAGTGACCAATCACACGTAATATTGCTCTTAGTAATAAAAAATGATAACAATTGACAGGGAAGAACATGATAAGTCTCATAAGGTGCGGCACGGTCCGCCGTGGGAAAGTCTCAACGTATTTCACATTATGCTTGTCATATGCTTGTTTGAAATTCATTAGGATGGTTAGAAACATTCACAAGTTAAGTCATATAAATTCTTCAACCAAATGAGAGCGTGGAACTTAAATAGCCACGCACCAGTACAAAGTGTAATGTACTGATCCTCGCTCTCCACGCAGGTACCCCGAACCACGAAGGACGTGCCACCTAAAAGCTCAAGGCGACGTGAACCCTTTTTGAAGCCTCGTCCGCGTGTGAAGGCTTGTGTTCTGAAATCCTTTTGAAGACCCCGCACTCAGTCCAAAAGAAGATGACGACTCGACTCCCCTCGATAGCAGGTGGAAAGTGTTATGTTTTGTTTGTAAAAAGGGATGTAATGTATGGAACGACTATCTCATCGGCGTTCGTTTTGTAAGTCGAGTCATGTTGTAGCCCGCGCGGCAATGAATGTAATGAAGTCAATGTAAATGAAGTTTTATTATCAATGAAAAAGTCTACTTCTATTTCAATGTGTCAATCAATTTCTCTGCGTACTCTAACTTGATGTTGTGTTTCGGATGACCTTATGACTACGCCTTGTGCGATCGCAACTTAGGTTCGCACGGCATCACACCCGGAGGACGACTATCGATTCTACGGAATCGGGGCGTGACAATGGGGACCTACAAGAAGAAGTGTACATGGAACTCCCGCCAGGGTGCTACGCTACAAAATCAGACGGAGGAACGTCGTATGGAAAAGTGTGTAAACTAAAGAAGTCGCTATATGGGCTCAAGCAATCTCCTCGAGCCTGGTTTGACAGATTCAGAAAGGCTGTTACAGGCATGGGATACCATCAAGCAAATGCAGATCATACGGTCTTTCTTCAGCATGCAAGAGGCCACATCACTATACTTGATGTATACGTGAATGATATAGTAATCACAGGTAATGATGAAGTCGAGATCGCTAAGCTGAAGTCAAAACTCGCGAAGGAGTTTGAAGTGAAGGATTTAGGAGCGATGAGGTACTTTCTAGGTATCGAGGTGTGTGAAGGCGAACAAGGAATTGTTCTCTCATAGAGAAAATACACACGAGATCTGCTGAAGGAGACATGGATGCTGGAATGCAAAGCAGCAGTCACTCCAATTGACCAGAAGTGCAAGTTGGGAGCAGAAGAAGGAGAGTCAATTGATCGTGAAAGATATCAACGACTTGTAGGGAGATTGATTTATCTGGGGCACACTCGTCCTGATATCTCATTTGCGGTGAGTGTAGTAAGTCGCTACATGCATGATCCAAGAACGGGTCATATGGATGCAGTGTTTCAGATATTGAGATATCTGAAAGGGACGCCGGGGAAAGGGCTATGGTTCAAGAAGAATGGATGTATAGAAGTTGAGGGATACTGCGATGCAGACTGGACGAGCTGCATAGATGATAGAAGGTCTACCACGGGATATTGTGTCTTTGTAGGAGGAAACTTGGTCTCATGGAGAAGCAAAAAACAGTCAGTGGTAGCACGATCTACAGCTGAAGCAGAATACAGAGCAATGGCCTTAGGAGTGTCGGAATTGCTGTAGGTGAAAGCGTTGCTGACAGAGTTGAAGCTGGACAAGGGAGCACCGTTACGTCTTCTGAGCGATAGTCAAGCTGCAATAAGTATAGCTAACAATCCAGTTCAGCACGACAGAACGAAGCACATCGAGATCGATCGATTCTTCATCAAAGAGAAGCTGGAACAAGGGATACTGAAGATTGATCATGTTCGCTCAGAAGAACAAGTGGCAGACTGTTTGACTAAGGGTCTTAGTTCATTAAGTCTGTCGGAGCTATGTAACAAGATGGGAATGATTAATATCTATCGTCCATCTTGAGGGGGAGTGTTGAGAACTAATAAGGGATTTAGTCCCACATTGAAAAAATGTAGTATGAAGAGGAGCTAGACTCCCTATAAGTAGTGGAGTAGCCAATTAATAAATATACAACAATTATTCTCTACAAATTGAGTATTTTTGCACCTAAAAAGAAATTTACTAGATGGGTGTAAGGGAGCTGGAGATGGCTTGGAACGGGTTGCCCAGCGTCAGGAAGTGATGGGAGGTGAGGAAAGATGGCTGGAGATGGATGGCATAGTGTCAGGAAGCAGTCGCCGACATCGATCAAGGGATGAAGTTTTGGGTCATGTTGCAGGGCAAAGCAGGATCGAGTTGGGTTAGGTTCTGGTGTGAGCGGCAGTGGCGTCTAATGATGGTTGACCTGTGTGGATGGAGGTTCATGTTCCAGGTAGCCTTAGGGGGCGTTTGGTACGCGGTATTTTTTTTATTCCCAGAAAAATTTAAGATGGGAATCTATTACCACGTTTGTTTGGCTTATAAAAAATTTATTTCCAAAAATTATAAATACCCGGGTAAATAGTTTACCCACAAAACACGGAAATTCTATCCCTTGAGAATAGGTGGGTATTTTTTTTTTTTTTTGCCCGAGCAAAAAATAATTGTCTAAATTTTTTTCTTCTTTTTTGATCAATTTTGATTAGTTTTGAACATTTTTTCTTTTTTGTCGTTTTTATCGTTTTTTTTGTCGTTTTTACCAATTTTTGTCGTTTTAAGCGATTTATTGTCGTTTTTACCCATTTTTTGTCTTTTTTGTCACTTTTTGAATATTTTTTGTCGTTTTTACCCAATTTTGTCCTTTTTGTCGCTTTTTTGTCAATTTTTGTCGTTTTAAGCGATTTTTTGTCTTTTTTGTCTTTTTTTGTTGTTTTTACCGATTTTTAGTCGTTTTTTGTCGTTTTTGTCGCTTTTTGGTTATTTTTTGTCGTTTTAACCGATTTTTTTTGTCGTTTTTGTAGTTTTTTTTATTGTTTTTACCGATTTTTAGTCTTTTTTATCGTTTTAACCGATTTTTGGTTATTTTTTGTCGTTTTAACCGATTTTTTGTCGTTTTTGTAGCTTTTTTTTTTGTTTTTACCGATTTTTTGTCGTTTTAACCAATTTTTGGTTTTTTTTTGTCGTTTTTAACCGATTTTTTTGTCGCTTTTGTAGCTTTTTTTTTGTTTTTACCGATTTTTAGTCGTATGTTGGTTATTTTTTGTCGTTTTAACCGATTTTTTGTCCTTTTTGTTGTTTTTATCGATTATTTTCGTTTTTGTCGCTTTTTGGTTATTTTTTGTCGTTTTAACCGATTTTGGTTGTTTTTAACCGATTTTTTGTCGTTTTTAACCGATTTTTGTCATTTTTTGTCGTTTTAACCGATTTTTTTTTGTTGTTTTTGTCGTTTTTACCGATTTTATGTCGTATTTGGTTATTTTGTCGTTTTTACCCTTTTTTGTTATTTTTTGTCGTTTATACATTTTTTTCGCTTTTTGGTCATTTTTGTCGTTTTAACCGATTTTTTGTCGTTTTTCATCGTTTTTGTCGTTTTTTTTGTTATTTTGTTGTTTTTACCGATTTTTTGTCGTTTTTACCATTTTTTTTCGTTTTTACCATTTTTTGTCGTTTTTAGCGGTTTTTTTTTTATATTTGTTCATTTTTTTCGTTATTATTTTTTTTATTTTTTTCCCGGGAATATTTATATTGTCACCAAACATAGGAATGTAATTTTCCAGGGAATTTAATTCCTTGGAATTTGATTCCGGGAATATAGAATTTCCGGCTATATAGTATTCCGCATACCAAACACCCCCTTAGGGTGGAGCTGAGTGGTTTGGATGAAGGGTGAGTGTTGATAGTCTATTCTCATCCTTATACATTTGAGACTCTTAACTAGCTCAAGTATTGGCAAGGGAGAACATCAAATAACCTATGTTGCACGGACACCGATTTGACACGACATGTTTCAGACAAGGCAACACGGGTTCGGCACCTATTTTGGTGTGTCCTAGTGTATTCCGGAGTGTCGTGGCATGTGCGATACGTTTGTCCAACACGACACAGACACGACATGAATTTTGGAGTGTCCGTGCTTCTTAACAAATCACACTCTAGCATCAGGAAGAAGTTACTTTTTTTGTTATCAGTAGAGTGCAGTCAAGAGAGCAGCAGAATAGAGTATGCAGATGCAGTTGCTTTACTCGCCTGAACGAAGAAGGCTCACTCGGAGGGGCCATAAGAAATGCAACTTTAGCTTGAAGAACTTTGCAAGTTATTCTTTGTTACCAGAAGCCTTGTGCTACAATGAGTTTTCCTTCAAGTAGAGTTCTCAATGGCCTACATGTTGTTAGGGGTGATGGTGGCAGTGTGTGTGTTTGGTGGTAAAAACATGAAATCAATGATGTATATATTAGGCACACCAGCCAGGGGTATATATACAAGTACAATTAAGGATCTCCCTTCTCACAACCGATGCGGGACTACACAGTAGACTATACAATAAATTCTCTAACAAGTTGAGTGTATTTAAATGCAATTTAGCTAACTAGTAATCTACACGTAACCAAGTGCATGATGTATATACAACCAACTAATACTAAGCAAATTTGACATTTAATAAAAAAACATCATGTTAATGAGTTAAGTATAAAGATGCTACTAAATAAGTAAATGAGCAAATCATTGGTGCTTTCTTGACTTACGTGAGCGCTTTCTTGTTACAATACGGTATCTAGAGTGCCTCCTCATGATTAGAATTGTGATAATTGCAGTTAGAGTAACTGCACCAGCAACTGCCCCTAATACAATGCCGGCAATGGCACCCTTGCTTAACCTCGAAGTTGAAACATTCGGAATCACTGCAAATGAATTAGCATAAAGTTTATATATTTCCTATTCAAACAACAAGCATAAAGTTTCACTAAATTAGAGAAATGTAATTTGAACAGGGATGAATACATTTTCTTCTAGCAGATTCTGATTCTACCCTTTTCAGTTACTCAAATTTAGTTTGGGACTATTATGGGAATTCCTTAATGATTACAAGAGTGACACATTCACACAATGAGGGTTTTTTTAGAATAAGGGTCGGTTTCTTTACTTCTCCCTGGGTTTGGAAACACAAGGACCTCCCTTCCCCTACCAGAGGTTGGTTTTCCTATGTGCCAACTGTTCTTTGGTGGTTTCAGGGAGAACTTCCTGCACATGGTTATGTTCCTCAAAAAAATTCAAACTATGTTATTCAATTAGGTAATTTTTCTTCTTGGAGTATATTGGTGTGGTACTTCATGGCTGACCCAACTATTGATTGCAAGTGGGCAGGCGCTAAGAATAACAAACAGATACTCGAACACCGAAGCTAAATTTGTCGTTAGCAGATATACCTCAAATCATACTGCCAAAACTCCCTAACCCACTCCTGGTTACCTACTTGCGGGACAGAGCCTGCAACAAGGTGAGTCTGGCAAGATACCGTGCTTGTTGGTCTCTTCCTGTGAGCCAAGCTATGGCAATCCTGGCTTATTCCTATAAACTTTAGGGTTAGAAGTATTTTTTAAAATGAACTTTTAGGTGGGGTTATAAGTTAGTTTTTATGGTTAGGAGGATCTCTAAGAATTAATTTCAGATTAGGATTATAATTAGTCCAATTAAATTTAAAATTTGAAATAAATAATCAATTTTATTAAGATTATTATTACAAGCGGGTATTATGGTCTTCTTGGCTCAGTGTCAGCCATACTTTGCAAAAAACTGATAGTTAATGGTTTAAGTGAGAAATATAAAGATTACGAAAGCAACTTTTAGAAACTGGAAAGTTAATGGTATTTAAGTGCAGATTAGCCTATTACAATGGTTATATAACCGAGCCCTTTTCAACATGTAATTAAATGATGTTTTCCTAGCCCGCGCAAATATCGTGAAAGCAAATATAGTTGATAGATGTGTTTCGTATTTAATTTGATAGGGTCATGCCATCACCAATTGAGCTTGCTACCTCCAAAAAACTGTGTTCCATGCGTGGGTGTGGCAATGTTGCAATTAGAACATGTTTTCTTTGAAGACATACCATTTGCATAAGACCCCAGCGTGAAGTTAAGGAGTTCATATGGTCCATAAATATCTGAATCTGGAATCAACCATCCAGTGAACATGCCCCTGATCCTTTCAATCTCACTTACATTAAACAGACTACTTTTATCAGGAAAGAACTTCAAGTTCATTTTCAGCCTTGGACCTTCTTCCCAGATAAATGAGTCAAGGTCTAACTGATAAAGAGCAATTTCAAGGCCGGAAGTTAAGTAGTACTCAAAATCATGAGTATATGGCAGAAAATCTGAAAATCCTGGACTTTTTAACCGATATCCAACTCCAAGTGGCACAGCACAGAAACATGGCATAGTTGACAAAGGGTTGTATTCATAGTCTAATTCTGTAGGACATGGATTGCAGCTAAAGCTAATGTTTTCCAGCACTCCTGATTTCTGAGTTACAATCCGAGACTGGCAGAACTGGACTATATGAAGTTGATTTGCATTTGCACATACAGGATTTCCATACAGCCTGAAGACAATGATAGATCAAAATGAGAATGATGAGGGAAAAAACATGTAGTCATATAGACCAAACAACATCAGAAAGCATATGACGATAGTTAATGTTCATACACCACATCATAATAAAAGTTCATAGTAGTTAATATATTCTGAATCCAGCTGGAGAGAAAATGGCCCTTAAACAGCAAAGAATCATGAGAAAGATTCAAAAATGTAGTAGTCAAGGCCGAACAGTTTAACAACACATGCAATAAAGTTATCTGATGTACAAATTTGAAACTGCTTGCTGGTCATCTGATTCTCTCTTTTTGTTTGTTTTTGTAATAGTATGTCTTTGTGTGAGCATATCATCGTGTATAGACTCAGAAATGATGCCTAAACATAGAAATATTAGAGGAGATAAGTTTCAAAGCTTTCCTAGTAAGAGCAAGATGAGTTTAAGGGAATTGGCATTGGTTTTTGGACCCGTCCTATGAGTATCGGTATCTGCACTTTTGGATTGGAGTATGTCACTACCACATTTCCAGAATAGGAATATTTTTGTCATTTTACAATTATCTAATTTGTGTATATTTTTTTATATTTAAATATGATGGTTGTATATATTAGTAGACTAGTCTATTCATTAGGCTTGGTGGACCCCATTTAATTTGACTTGAACAATAGACTTAATTAATTAGAATAGCCATCACTAGACAAGTTAGTTAGTGTAGATATAATTGTTGTGTGTATTTTATTGATGGGCTACTCAACTACTTATAGGGAGTCTAGCTCCTCTTCATATTACATTTTCCAATGTGGGACTAAATCCCTTATTAGTTCTCAACACTCCCCCTCAAGATGGACGATAGATATTAATAATTTCCATCTTGTTACATAGCTTCGACAGACTTACTGAACTAAGACCCTTAGTCAGACAGTCTGCCACTTGTTCTTCTGAGCGAACATGATCAATCTTCAGTATCCCTTGTTCCAGCTTTTCTTTGATGAAAAATCGATTGATCTCGATGTGCTTCGTTCTGTCGTGCTGAACTGGATTGTTAGCTATACTTATTGCAGCTTGACTATCGCTCAGAAGACGTAATGGTGCTCCCTTGTCCAGCTTCAACTCTGTCAGCAACGCTTTCACCCACAGCAACTCCGACACTCCTAAAGCCATTGCTCTGTATTCTGCTTCAGCTGTAAACCGTGCTACCACAGACTGTTTCTTGCTTCTCCATGAGACCAAGTTTCCTCCTACAAAGACACAATATTCCGTGGTAGACCTTCTATCGTCTATGCAGCTCGCCCAGTCTGCATCGCAGTATCCCTCAACTTCTATACATCCATTCTTCTTGAACCATAGCCCTTTTCCCGGCGTCCCTTTCAGATATCTTAAGATCTGAAATACTGCATCCATATGACCCGTTCTTGGATCATGCATGTAGCGACTTACTACACTCACCGCAAATGAAATATCAGGGCGAGTGTGTCCCAGATAAATCAATCTCCCTACAAGTCGTTGATATCTTTCACGATCAACTGGCTCTCCTACTTCTGCTCCCAACTTGCACTTCTAGTCAATTGGAGTGACTGCAGCTTTGCATCCCAGCATCCCTGTCTCCTTCAGCAGATCTAGTGTGTATTTTCTCTGTGAGAGAACAATTCCTTGTTCGCCTTCACACACCTCGATACCTAGAAAGTACCTCATCGCTCCTAGATCCTTCACTTCGAACTCCTTCGCGAGTTTTGACTTCAGCTTAGCAATCTCGGCTTCATCATTACCTGTGATTACTATATCATCCACGTATACAGCAAGTATAGTGATGTGGCCTCTTGCATGCTGAAGAAAGACCGTATGATCTGCATTTGCTTGATAGTATCCCATGCCTGTAACAGCCTTTCTGAATCTGTCAAACCAGGCTCGAGGAGATTGCTTGAGCCCATATAGCGACTTCTTTAGTTTGCACACTTTTCCATGCGACGTCCCTCCGTCTGATTCTGTAGCATAGCACCCTGGCGGGAGTTTCATGTACACTTCTTCTTGTAGGTCCCCATGGAGAAAGACATTCTTCACATCTAATTGGTATAGCTTCCACCCATAGTTTGCTGCAATGGAGACCAGAGTCCTTACGGTGCTCATTTTCGCTACTGGAGCAAACGTCTCATCATAGTCGATGCCATATGATTGTGTGTATCCCTTTGCAACCAACCTCGCCTTGTATCGTTCCACCTTTCCTTTTGACGTCTCCTTTACTGTGTACACCCATTTGCATCCCACAGTTTTCTTCCCTTTGGGTAATGGAACCAGCTCCCACGTCTTATTTTTTTCCAGTGCCCCAAGTTCTTCCATCATCGCAGCTTTCCACCTTGGATCTTTCTTTGCTTCCTGCCAACTTTTGGGCAACGAAGTAGAGTCTAATGATGCGATGAAGGCTCGATAATTCGAAGAAATATTAGAATAAGACAGGTAATTGGCAATATCATGTTCATAATCATCAAAACGACTAGGAGCCTTACCCGCATTGATGCGAGAAGATCTCCTTAAGGGAGCAATAGGTGGTGGAGAGATCATACCATCAGAGTCAGAGAGATCCGCATCAGAATCAGATTGATTCTGTGCGGGGGCAACATCTTCAAGAGTTGGAGCAGGAGTAGACGAGGGACTTGGTACAGAAGGCACAGGGCACGGTACAGGCACGGTACTGGACTTCTGCTGTCTCCTTCTGTAGACTTGGAGCTCCTTTTCCATTGTCTGCTGCTCCCCCTGTTTAACATATGTATCTTCTTCATTTTCTGTATCGGAGTCACTGCTTTCTCCCCCTTTCGTCCATTTTTCCACGACCGGGCATGGGACCGATCCGACTACCACAGATGGGCTTAATTTCTCCCCCTCACATCTAACACCCGCTGTGTTAGGTGTGTCAACAAACGCCGAACCGTCATCCGAACTATAATATGGTTCTAGTTCTCTGAAGGTAACGTCCATGCTCACAAACATCTTTCGCTCAACTGGGCTCCAACATGCGTATCCCTTCTGAGTTGCCGTGTACCCGACAAAGACACATTAAACCGCTCTAGGATCCAGTTTGCCAACTCCTGGCCTATTATCTTGGACAAAACAGACACACCCAAATACTTTTGGTGGAACAGTGTACGTGGTAGCACCAGTAAGCATGTCCAACGGTGTCTTCCAGTCCAATACCTGAGATGGCATTCTGTTGATGAGATAAGATGCCGTTAACACCGCCTGTCCCCATAAGTGTTTCGGAACATTCATAGCCAGCATCATCGTCCGTGCGACCTCCAGCAGGTGTCTGTTCTTCCGTTCGGCCACACCATTTTGTGCCGGTGTATAGGTACAAGAAGTTTGGTGTAGTATGCCATGAGTGGATAAATACTCAGCAACCGTCTTATTTGTATACTCCGTCCCATTGTCAGACCGTAAGCACTTAATCTTAGTGCCATATTGAGTTTCTACCCGACGATGAAAGTCGCGAAACGCCTCAAAGACGTCACTTTTATTCTTCATAAGGTACACCCATGTCACGCGAGTATAACAATCAATAAAAGTGACGAACCATCGAAAACCGTTAATACCGGTTGTAGGACAAGGGTCCCATACGTCCGAATGTATCATATCAAATGCAGCCGAACTTCTACTACCGGAACTCACATATGTGCTTCTGGTATGTTTATCCAACTCACAAGCATGACAAAATAACTTCTCCTTATTAGCCCTTTGGTATAAGGACGGATACATGCGACTAATAACTTTAAAAGAAAAATGACCGACACGCTGGTGGTGGAGTATCAATTCATCTTCTACACTGCGTCGTGTATCTTCCGGTGGTGTGTCGGCTACCAGAGATGCCAATGCTTTGTCCAGTCCAGTCCTGTCCAAGTACCACAGCCCCTTATGCCATGTGCCAGTCCCTAGTCGTCGTCCTGTCCCCTTCTCCTGAAAGGTCACCGTAGGAATGTCAAAGGAAACAGTACAGTTAAGATCAAGAATAATGGCACTAATAGAAAGAAGATTGACAGGAAAAGACGGAGCATGTAAGACATTGGTGAGAGTGAGAGAAGGGGTGCATGCGACAGTGCCTTTACCCAGAACAGGGCTGGAGTTACCATCAGCAGTCTGAATGCTCTCCGGCGTCGGTAGGTGAGTATAGTCCTGGAACTCACCGCGGGACCCCGTGACATGGCGAGATGTCCCAGAGTCCATAATCCAACCTGGTTGGTGGACAGCTGCTGCAAGAGCACGCGCAGGTATACCTGTGCCGGTTTGGGCAAAGCAAGTGATGTGGTCCCCCGAGGTAGATGACGCCCCATAACTGCCGTCCGAACCCAGCTTCGTGCTGCATAACTTCGCAAGGAACTCCTTCTCAAGAGGGGTTAACTCAGCCAGGTGAATGTCGCCCCCTTCCTCCGCCAGATTAGCTTTGTGTCCTCCAGAATAATTTTACCTTCTACCAGCATAACCGCCTCTACCACCACGACGACCGCCGCGGCCCCGTCCACGATCACTTGAATGACTGTGCAGGGGTTTTGGACAAAACCTGATATAATGCCCTGAGTCACCACAGTTGTGGCAAACACCGGCCACAGAGGGAGGCTGATTGAAGGCGGCAAACGCAGACTTTTCAACAGCGGCTTGCTCCCCCTTGAAAGAGCCCTTGTTGGGCATCAACTTTAAGCGAGCCTCTTCTTGTGCCATGGCAGCTATGGCATCTTCTAAGGATGGAAGCATGGGCTGTGCTAGGAGGACATTCCTTCTATGCTCAAATACAGGGTTAAGACCCTTCAAGAACTTCATCATCCGTTGACGCGAAATATAATCCAAAAACTTTTGAAAATGTTTCGCGAATGCTGGTTCGACCTGGGCATCTTCCATCCCAAGAGGATCATAGTGATCCAGATCAGACCAGTACTTCTTTAACAGTGCTGCATACTCAGAGATGGTGCGGTCGTCCTGGGCCACCCTATCAAGTTCATCATGCAGTTGGAAGACCCGCATAGGATTGCCCGAGCCTGAGTACATATCCTTCAAAGTCTGCCATATATCAGCAGCAGCCTCCATCGCCTCGATATTGCCCGACACCTGGTCGGTCAAGGAAGCCGTCAACTATCCAGCCACAACATTGTTGACAATCTCCCAAATAGCAAACTCCTTGGAGGAGGGATCATCTGGCGCCTTGGTTTGGCCATTGACGTAGCCAACCAAGCCACGGCCCTTCAGCGTCCGCACGGCCTGTCGTGACTATTTCAAGTAATTGGACGTTCCTTCCAACTTCGTCTCCAGCTTGTCCAGCTTCCCCATTTTGTAGGGTGACGGATCCATATCAGTATGGATCACACGTGAGGTCGCCTCGGTTAATCTCTTTGATAAAATATCATCAACCAAGACCTTCATCTCGTCTGCTGTCAGTTTACCACTGATCGAATCCATGGCGTCTTCAACTGTGATTCGTCGTCGGCGGCGGCTTCGTCGACTTCGTCGTCGTCGTCGTCTTCGTCGGCTTCGCCGTCGTCGTCGTCTTCGCCGTCGTCGTCGTCTTCATGTAAAGTCGTCAACAGAGACCTTACGAATGCGCGGTTAACATGGCCAACACCGACGCGCGCATGGAGATCCTAATTTGCAGATCGAGAACGGAAAACAAATAAAGCATTTGTTGTTCCGGAGAGCGTAATCTAGGAACAGAAGGTGCAAATAAAGCATTTGACAGCCATCCGTCGTCGAAAAACCACCCACATAATCTCTCTCTCAAAATTAGGGTTTTTTTTTCGAAAAGAAAAAAAAGGAGGGGGGGCGTGGGGGGGGGGGGCAGGGCGTCGGGGGGGGGGGAACTGCCCGGGGGGGGTGCGTCGGTGGGGGGGGGGGGAGGGGAGGGACTGCCGGGAGGGGGGAAGGAGGGGGGGGGACTGCCGGTGGGGAAAGGGGGGGGGGAGGAATTTTTTTTTTCTCCGTTATGGCTCTGATACCATGTAGAGAATAATTGTTGTGTGTATTTTATTGATGGGCTACTCAACTACTTATAGGGAGTCTAGCTCCTCTTCATATTACATTTTCCAATGTGGGACTAAATCCCTTATTAGTTCTCAACAGTTAGTTAGTTATTACTTTAGTTACATTATTAAAGATTCTAGTCATGTCATGACAAAAGGGGAAGGGCCTTTAAGTCATCCTATCCATTCCTACAACCCAACCCCAACCCTAATGAAACTTTATATAAAATCATTCATGACAAGCCTTAGTTCATTCCTTTCATTCCAACCTAGAAAGAAAACCCTAGCACACCATTCCAAAACCCATTCCCTTTCATTCCAAGGAGGCTTGAGGCTTGACATTGCTAAGGGAGCTCTTGAAGAAGGGAGCTTGGTATGGAGCTTGCTAGAGGGAAGTGTCCATCTACTTCCTTGTGTCCCCTTGGTGCATTACATTGGGAATCAACCTCCCAATAGGTAAACCCTTGTCATTTTGCATAGTTTGAACTCCATTTCCATGCATGATACTAGTAGGAACACCCACATGGACTAGGGGTACCCATGGGGAGAAGAGCAAGGCTCTAACCTTCATTTTGGTAGATTTTATTTGGAGTTTCTGTGTCATCTTTGGGGAAATCCGAGGAGAGCCCATCAAGTGTTTGTCAAAATGACAAATTGGTTATTTTAGCTTTGCATTTCAGTTTTGTACTCATGAATAGCTTGGTTTGCCATAGGGTGGGTATATTGAAGCTCTATATGTCATATAAATATATGTGTTAGTGTATGTATACATATATATGTATGGACACGTGGTGAATGTGTGTCAATATATGTGTATGTGGGTATGAATATAGAGATGGGGACAGCCATGATGTGTGTATTGTGTAGGAGTGTTAGAGGGGTAAGGGAAATGTATGTATGTGAGTAGGACAGAAATGTACATGAGTATACACTTGTGCACATATTATGCAATGGTGTGCATGTCTGTTCAGTTGAGTGCATTGGAGGGGATTAGTGTACCCTGTTTTCCTTTTTGTGTCCCAGTTTTCAGTTCAGTTGAGAGGGTGTTTCAGTAGGGAGTATCAATGTGTTAGTGAGGTCAGTATTTCAGTGAACCAAGTGTTAGAGATAGTGTTGTGTGTCAAGTGAGCTGACTGAACCAAAGAGTGGCCAGGTGGTGATGTTAGGGGCCAGGCCATTGTGGCATTTGCTATGGCAGCAGCCCCTTGACAAAGGGGGTCGGCCATGTTGGCCTGTGCATTTGAGTGCACAGGAGGAGGGAGTTGCACTCCCTGTGTGCAGGGAGTCGAGCTCCATTCCCTGCAGTGTGCAGACAAGCCAGGGAGGCATTGGCATTGCTTAGGCAGCAGCCACATTGGCCATAGGCCAATGTTTCAGACAGAGACATTTTGGCCATAGCCATAGGCCTATGTAATCAGTGTACTAGTGTTAGGAGTTATAAGTATCATCTTTTGGAACTTCGTTTGTCCTCATATGTATGCTTGCTTGCCAGGTTCTATGGTATGGTATAGCATCTTTATTCAAATTCATGCAGTTTTAAGGCATCTGAATTGTGCTTCACGGTATTGACATTCTTTTTACCTTTGCATCGACCCCTCTTGAAATTACCATTTTGAAGTAGCGATTTGAATAGAGTTAGTATCTGGAGAACTGAAATTGGGAATCTAGACCATGGTTCATGATGCTAGCATATTATTATCAGCATGCACCATGGCCTGTCATTCTAAGTTTGAGAAGAAAAATTGTAGGCAGTTCAAATGATAAATATAATTCTTCAATTGCACAAGTTATATACCTACTGCTGGAACAAAATAAAATCCTCTTGAAAGCTCAATGAATTAACTCTTCCTCCCATACATAAGTATCTGCATTGTTGTATGTTTTGACTATATAAACTTTTGCTTAAGTTGGAGATACATCATTTCTTCCTTGTCGTTCCCTGTCCGTTTGAATGATTATCTGCATAATCTTGCTCAAAGGAGGCCAGCGTCTTCATTTAAAAAATTAAGATGAACCGGGAAATTCATTCATACGAGCTACACATAATAGTATGCATCATATTTGTGTGTCTCTATGTTTGAATCAGTTGATGATACAGATATGACATTGATTTGGCATGTCCTAGGATATTTTGGAGTGTCTGCTCTGTTGCGTATCTGACACGGGTACAATTCAATACACCACCAATCGGAGAATCCGTGCTTCATAGTAGCTGAATATTCTAACAGTACATTTACCTTTTGTGGACGAGAGAACTGATTATTCAGTGGAGATCAGAACTGTTCGTGCTTAAATCAAGAGAATCCATCAAACAATATGGGATCAGAATTATTGTGTTATCGTGTAGAGGAAATAAGGTAAGCAGTTACGTTCTACAAAGATCTCTTCAATCTTCCTCACGCACCATGCCATCCACATTCCATTTAGAAAGATTCTAGAGAAACCTGGGACGTAAGTCACTCTAAAATAGGTGCATTGCGCATGTTGTATCTCTAGAGTCCATTCTCTTCTCATTATACATGTGACTTGCTTTGTTCCAATGCACACCTCACGTTTGCTTTGCCCTTGTCTGTGTCGACATGTCATGTCCATATCATTGTGTGTGCTTGTTTTGTGAGTGCCCCCATATAGAAGTTATATATATATATATTTTGGGAAAAAAAGGTAAATTTTATTCCAAAGGAAAAGCCATAATCTTACAACATACAATCTGAGTGGGACTCCCACTCATCAATTCTCCATAGCATTTACATCAAACTCGATGTTATGGAGAATGCCAACCGGAGGAGTGACCAGCCCCTCAAAGATCCGACGGTTTCGCTCCCGCCATACATACCAAACCGAAGCAGCCAGACGAACTCTGGCTGTTCGGAACCAGTCCTGCCCTCGACCCCTGCTATCCCGGATCACCGTGATGATGTCCCCAATACATTTTCCGGAGGCGCCCACTCCCAATACACGACTCTGCTCCGACCAGATCTGCCATGCCAGAGTGCACTCGAAGAAGATATGCTTTATAGATTCAGGCTCCAAACAACAAAGCACACACTTGGGATCCGGAACCGGCACTCCAAATGAACTCAGGCGATCCCTAGTCAAGAGGCGGCCCATATATATATATATATATATATATATATATATATATATATATATATATATATATATATATATAGTTTAATGTGTGTGTGTGTGTGTTATATATATTGCATATATATGTGTTGTGGGTGTGTGTCAGTCTTGGAGGGGGAAGCAGTTGGTGTAGCAGCAATGCTGCTACATAAAACCCTTGGGGGTGCCTATACCAAGGGGGGTATAGGCTCGGGATCAGTTCAGATAAGGGCTCATGTGTTCAGCCACAAGGGAGAAAAGATCCATGTTATGTATGTATTGGTGGACATGAAATTGGTTTGTCATTTGGAACACTCAGTCTTTCCTTATACATTTCCTTGCATCATTGATGAGAAAATCTGTTTAGGAGAGCACTATAGGATAATACCTATGTAGAGTAGGTAATGCATTAGGGTAGGAAATGAGAGTTACCTACAAGGTTAGGATAGGTAATAAAGTGATTACCTTGGTTAGGTAAAGGGTTTACCTAATAGGTAAATAGGTTAGGATTCTAGTAGGATTTTGTGTAGGTAATGAAGATTACCTATCTAAATTAAGCTAAGGTCATTACCTAGATAGGTAATGAGGCTAGTGTTTACCTATATAGGTATGGGGGGTTTTGCCTACATATGAAGTTGCTAAGGTATAGGCAAGGGTTTGATACCTAAGTTAAGGTAAAATATTGTATGTATATATATACATATGGATAATGTATAGATAGATAAGTAGGTAATAACTTGGAATAGGTTAGCTTGACCTAGATTTGACTTGAATTAACCAAGGTTGACCAGTTTGACCCAAAAGTCAACTTTAAGTCAAATTGACCTAGTTTGACCCCGGAAGCCTAGTTTGACCCAGATTTGACCTAGATTGCACATCACATACTAGATATCCATGTTTAACTCTATTAAACATCAATTAACTCTGATATCTCATATCTAGGTTCTTGTGACTCCACTTTGGACATCGATTCACATTTACTGCTCAGGAAGACAGTCGAGTACATTCTATGATAGTTTCCATTTCTTGATATTTTCTATGATGCATGTTTATAATAGTGTTCCATTTTGATTCCGACATGATGGATACACGGATTAGTATTGTATGGATTCATTGTCTTAAGATACGTAGTTTCATGTCTAATGACTTTCACTGGACTAATGAACTACTGGACTAATGTATCTACTCTAGATTATTAAGATTCGTGTCAGGACATGGATCCATGTGTACTGGTCGGACGGAAAAATACCTAGGAGGCGTGTGAACATATCCTTTCTACCCCATGGTCTTACTGGAATAATAGCGGCCACACATGGATGTGTATGGTTTGTCGGATATTACCCTCTAGCCGTTCACATGTCAACTTGGTATTTCAAAACACTGGTGTTAGACACGGATATTCTGGACTTGCTAGTTATATACCTTGCATGACAGGTTTTCCCCTTTATTACATATCTGCCTGGCTTAACATTTTCACATGTTCTCCCATACACCTATTGTCCTATATCTACTGTCTCTTCTTTTGTACTGTCTCTTATAAATTGTTCATCAAGTATTACATTATTATTTACATTTTTATAGTACTTGTCAATTAATTGGAACTGCTATTTGGGTTGTACTTCGTTCCAATCCTGACTGTATATATTTTTTAGATGGCTTAGAGGACTATTGTCCTACATACTATTAGCAGGAGATATGCGAGGGAGGTACCCAGGAGTCTCAGGAGGAACCTGCTCAGTAGAGAGTGCCCTAGTAGTAGCTTAGAATTTTAGCATTTCGTATTATGTGGGATTGTTCCGAATGTGCGTTTGAGACTTGTTATTATTTCAGGATATGTATTTATTTATCTTAGACTTCTAGACTTCAATTATATTATGACTTGCTACTATTCAGTCTTCATTATCTTCATTTCCAAACATCGTGTTTTATATTCCTTTAGATCTTGTGATTGAGTTATAAATTATATATATCATATTATTCCTCCGTGCGGAGATGACAGGATATATTTCATATTGTTAGATGCTAGAGGTTATAGACGACCTATACAGTGTTCTACCGCCGACACTGCGGCGTAGACTGGACGTACCCACGTCCTCGTGCCCCTAAACAGTCCAAACAGTCCTCGTGCCCCTAAACAGGGTGCGGATCACGACAGAGTATCAGGTTTTTTGTTAGGGAAGCCAATAATGATAAAAAATTTAAGAAGATAGAAAAATATTTGATATATTTAGGCATAATTTATATCATATGTTTCTCATTAATTTTAAATGTGAGAATAATCTACTTGTAATAGACATAATTTTAAATGGAATAATATTCTAATTGTTTATTTGCTTGCCTTTAGAAATAGTGCAACCACAATAAATAGTTTTGAATTAAATAATATTAATAAATAAATAGTTTTGAATTAAATAATATTAATATTGATGAATATTGTGAATTCATAGATATCTAACTTCGACAAACTTCAACAAATAGTAATAGCTAGAATTCATCGATCTTATCGAGACAATTGTAACATTGTCAACCTTAATACAACTGAACCGGTGTGTTGACACTATTTTTTCATTGTCCATCTTTTTTAGTTTATTTTTTTCTACCTTAAACGGGAAATAGATCCCCAACATCGGCATCAGTTAGTATTGGTAGCGGTTGGTATCGGATCAGGACATGACAAAACCGATACGTATCGGTCGTATCGTATCGCTATGGCCGATAGTGCAAACTGTGGTTTAGACCCAATAGTATGCATTTGAACAAATGCAAGATTATCGGTTGATCAAAATATTTATTACTAAATATGCACATGCATGCATTTATATGTAATCTTTACTATAGTCAAAGACACATGCCAAAACTGAAAAGGATAAATACTTATCTAAAATGAAACATACTAACAAACAAATGACACATGAGCAAGGACATTAAATGGTGATTGAATAGAAAATGCATGGTAACATTTCCAGATTGCACGTCCAATATATATGAAGGAAAAAGCGTACAAGAGAGTGACATTTGCAGGAGGTTGAAGATCATCCGATATATTCGTGAGCAAGTTATTCTGGAAATCCCTGCAAAAATCACATAATATTTATTTAGTCAGCTCTAGTGATCAACTTATGGAAGTTACCTTCTTTCTGGAGATCTTACACGGTGAGACTTCTATTTCCCTTAAAAATCATATTCTTCCATATTGAGGATGGAACAGAACCACTCAGATTATTGTTATCAAGCGACCTGCAAATAAAAATGGATCCTCATAATCAAGCAAAAAATATTGCGGAGTTTAACTTTGTAAAACTTCAGCTATAGGTGTGCATGAATTAACTTGATCTTAACAAAGTTCAACATGTGCACATGTGCTGATTACCTGACAACATTCCAATATACCCAGGCTTCAGGATAGAATGAGAAATCAGACTCAAGAAGAAGGGGATAAGGAGTTCATAGACATTCTTAGGGACTCATGAAAAAGACTAAACTCACCGAAGAGACAGCAACATTGCAATACTCCTGGTGAACAAGATCCGATGGCTCCGGAAACTAGAAAGCTGGGACAAAAGTGTCGTGGTATATATTTCTTATATGGAAAAGGGAGCAATAAACCAAGGTTCACAGTATTAGAATCAGTTTCCAACTTTCTTGTGAGTATAGGTATCGGTTGTTTCAGTAGCTTCGCAGTTTCAAATCGCAGTTTCGGAGTTCTTCTTTTTGGAGTCAAAATATATATTATTACTAAAAAACTAGAAAATATTTGATATATTCAGGTATAATTCTATGTATTATTTGTTAGTTCTTGTTAGTGGAATAATATTAAGCTTGGTGAATGTTGTGAATATATAAATATACAACTTCAACAAATGAAAATGATTATACTGTCAATCATGAATCTTATCGACATGATATAACATGTAGATCTCCGACACGTCGAATTGTGTCGACATGTTTTCCCAATATTTGTCTTTCTTGTAATTTTTCTTTGCTGAACTGACAGGGAAAGCGAGTCCCAACGTCGGTATTGGCCGATATAGCTAAGGGTCGGTATAGAACCAGAAATGGTCGAATTTGTTTTTCTCCCAGTATCCTCCCTAGTAAAAAGAGACATCATTAATTTATTCAAGTACAAGAGTGCCACCGAAGTCGACCTATGCCTAGGTTCCAACAAAATAGGTCAGGAGCACAGCAAACTAAAGACATCATCATCTAGTCAATGGCCTCAGAAGAACTATTACCAAGGTCCTGGAAAATAGACCCCAGAATGAATTGGTCAACTTGTAGCTATACGGGACTACCATATAGGTTTTCTAGCTGAATAAAGTCTCTATGGAAGAAGAGACAACACAAAATGCTTGCATAGGTAACAAAAAGGAGCATCATCTTATGGGTTTCAGATGCATGCTATTAGTTTTCTCTTACAACAGTGGCTTTGATGTACCATAAAGTTTCTCAAGCTGACAAGTGCTTTCTCCACCTTTATATGATAAAAGGATGAAGAAGACCAAGGGAAGGTTTCTTACGACAGGAGAAGAAGATGTTGGGAACGAAGCGCGGAAACCGTTCCTCCAAACCAGAAAATCCTGCGAGAGAACCGAGCAAAAGCACACAAACCAAAAACGCCAAACACAATCGCAGACACAAAGATTTTTGACGTGGAAAACCCTTGCGGGAAAAACCACGGGACGATCGGAGTCCAACCCTGAAGAACCTCCACTAATGGAATAAAGAGAATACACCCTCTACAAGCTCCTCCCGATCCAACACGGATCACCACAACTCACTTGAAATAAGAAATTTTTTGATTGCGGACTCCGAAGAACAAGAGATGTCGAAAAATTATTCGAAGCAATCTCTCCTTCACAATAGTCCTTAATCCTCTCTCTCTCTCAAAGATTGTAAAGCACTCTTTGTTTTGAGATGATTTTACAACTAGCATGCATCACCCTTTTATAAGCCCTTGGTAACCCATACATGGAAGGCCAATATATATAAAAACTTCAAATATAAATCAATCATATATTTAATGGAAATCCAATCATAATTAGCTTACCATAATTGGAAACCCAATAATATGGAAAGCTACTATATGAAGGGTCCAATCATAAATATAATCAAAGTAAATATGGAAATCCAATCATATATTTCCTTACCATATATGTACCAAAATAAAATCCATGCACTCCCCAAGCTTCTCCGACACACGGATGGCGCTCGTCGCTCTCCGGGGTATTCTCCACATAGGTGGGAACCCCACCCACTCCAACAAATCTCCCCCTTCACAACTATGCGGAGGAGGTCGTCATCCCGACGATCTGCCTGCAGTACTCAAACTTCCCTCTCGGAAGAACCTTCGTGAGCATGTCCGCTCCATTATCATCAGTATGAACCTTCTCAAGCGCCGCATCCTTCTTCTCAACCACATCCTGTATCCAATGATACCGAGTCTCGATGTGCTTGGACCGACTATGAAATGTCTGGTTCTTCACAAGGTGAATAGCACTTTGACTGTCGCAAAGCAAAGTATACTGCTCTTGCTTCAGTCCTATTTCCTGCAGCAGCTTCTTCATCCACAGCAACTCCTTGCAAGCCTCCGTCGCCGCAATGTACTCTGCCTCTGTCGTCGACAAGGCAATACACTTCTGCAACCGCGACTGCCACGATACCGCTCCTCCAGCAAACATCATCATATAGCCCGAAGTCGATCGCCTCGTCTCTACATCTCCAGCCATATCAGAGTCAGTATACCCAACCAGCTTCGGCTCGTCACCACCAAAATAAAGTCTCCAATCGGCAGTGCCCTGAAGGTATCGTAGAATCCACTTGACCGCACTCCAATGTACCCTTCCAGGATTTGAAAGGTACCTGCTAACTGTGACAACTGCATGAGCGATGTCTGGCCTCGTACACACCATAGCATACATAAGACTTCCCACAGCTGAAGCATATGGAACCCGCTCCATATCTTCCTTTTCGTCCTCGGTAGATGGACACTGCTCCTCAGTGAACTTAAAGTGAGCCGCAAGGGGGCAACTCACTTTTTTCGACTCGTCCATACCGAAACGCTGAAGTACCCGGTGAATGTACTTCTTTTGAGACAAATGTAGCAGCTTGGACTCTCTCTCTCGGCTGATCTCCATCCCAAGAATAGTCTTTGCTGCACCCAAATCCTTCATAGAGAAGGCTGCGCCCAGTTGGCGCTTCAGCTCCGCTATCCTAGTGGCATTCCGACCCACTAATAGCATATCATCAACATAGAGCAATAAAATAATGAAATCATCCTCGACAAAATACCTCACAAATGCACAATGGTCCGACGTCGTCCGTGCATAACCATGCTCCCCCATAAACGACTCGAACTTCCTGTACCACTGCCTCGGAGCCTGCTTCAGACCATACAAGCTCTTTCTCAAACGGCAGACCAAATGTGACTTGCCCTCCTCACAGAATCCCTCTGGCTGCTCCATGTACAACTCCTCCTCAAGATCACCGTGGAGGAATGCCGTCTTCACGTCCATCTGCTCGACCTCCAAGTCGAGACTGGCTGCTAATGCTAGCACCACCCGAATAGACGAATGCTTGACGACAGGCGAAAAGATCTCATCATAATCCACGCCTTTCCGCTGACCGTAGCCTTTGACTACCAGTCTCGCTTTGTATCGAGGGCGAGTAGCATCATCCGTCTGCTTCACTCTAAACACCCATCGATTCTTCAAAGCCTTCTTGCCCTTTGGCAACCGCACCAGCTCATAAGTGGAATTAGTGTGCAAGGAACTCATCTCCTCCTGCATGGCCTCCATCCACTCCTGCCTGTGTTCGTCTTCCATAGCCTCTGCAAAGCTTTTGGGCTCTCCTCCATTATTCAATAGCACATACTCATCCGGTGAGTATCTCGTAGATGGTCGACGATCTCTGTCGCTCCTTCTCAGTGGAGCCACTGGTGCTGGCTGTATACCAACAGCCTCCTCCCCTTCAGGAACTGCCTCCCCGGCATGCTCATCCTCCTGAGGGACACCCTGACCACCATCAGCAGGCTGATGATCAAGGTTGGGAGCAACTCCATGTACTGGCTCTCCCATAATGGGATCCTCTGCGATGTCCTCTGGAAACTGCTCGAAACGAAATGACTCTAACTCAGGCAATTCTTCAGCCTCAGAAGGCGTCTCGGAATCCTGAGTGTTGGTCATGGTCTGATCCTCGACGAACACTACGTCCCTGCTTCTGTAGAGCTTTCTTCCCACCGGGTCGTAGAGTCTATAGCCAAACTCATCCCGACCGTAGCCGACAAAGACGTATCGTCTCGTCTTCGGCTCAAGTTTGGTCCTCTCGTCCTTCGGTACATACACGAAGGCCTTACAGCCAAACACTCGCAGGTGATTGTATGACGGCTCTTTGCCGTACCATACTTTGTCAGGCACATCACCCTGCAAAGGAGCACTATGAGACAAATTAATAACATAAGCGGCTGTGAGAAGAGCCTCACCCCAATAACTGCCCGGCAAATTTGCTTCTGACAGAAAACACCGCACCCTCTCCATCAGTGTCCTGTTCATGCGCTCCGCTACACCATTGAGCTGAGGTGTCTTTGGCGGAGTCTTCTGGTGTCGTATCCCCTGCTCTCTGCAATAAGCATCAAAGGGACCGATGTATTCGCCGCCATTGTCGGACCGAACACACAATAACTTCTTGCCCGTCTCTCTTTCAACAGAGGCCTGAAACTCTTTGAAAGTAGGCAGCACCTGATCCTTGGTCTTTAAGGCATAGACCCAAACCTTCCTGGAACAGTCATCAATAAAAGTTACAAAGTAAGAAGCACCACCAATAGATTTTACCTTCATAGGACCACAGACATCCGAGTGAATCAACTCGAGCAACGCCGGCTTCCTTGAACTTGGGTGACTTTGGAAAGACACCCTATTTTGCTTCCCACCTAAGCAGTGCGTGCACTTCTCCAACTTTGTAGACTTGAGCCCTGGAATCACCTTCCTGTTCACCAAGTAGCTCATCCCCTTCTCGCTGATATGGCCGAGCCGCCTGTGCCACAACTCGGTAGACGCATCACTGACTGCGTTCACCTCCTGTGCCCCCTGTGCGCTCCCCTCCATATAGTAGAGACCGGACTTCTTGCTTCCTCTGGCAATCACCATCGAACCTCTGGAAAGCTTCCACTGACTATTTCCGAAGAGACTGGAGAATCCCTCATCATCCAACCTTCCAACCGACACCAGGTTGAAACGGATATCAGGGACATGACGAACATCTTTAAGAACAAGAACTGCACCCGTCTTCGTCCTCAAATGCACATCTCCAACGGCAATCGCCTTTGACACATCTCCATTGCCTATCTTCAACACTCCATAGTCGTCTGTCGTGTAAGTGGCAAATAGTGCCCTGTTGTGAGATACATGCGCTGAAGCCCCTGAGTCCACCAGCCAAGAATTGTCATCGCAGGCGAGGTTTGTGATAACCTCATCACCTACGACGATCACATCGCCTCCATGTATCAAAGCCGCCGCTGTAGTGTTCTCATCTTGCTTCTTCTTGTCGCCCTTCTTCTCTCTCTTCCAAGCGAAACAGTTCCGCTTGATGTGGCCCTTCTTGCCACAATGGTAACACTCCGAGTCCTCGTACCGACCCTTGGACTTCCCCCTGCTCTTGTCTCTGCCACTACCTGGACCCCTGCTTTTGCCCCTTCCGCGGCTCTCCGAAACTAGTGCCTCTGAGTGATGGGATGTGGATGAAGTGCCTTGAGAACGTCTCCACATCTCTTCATTCAGTACCCCGCTCTTGGCAAACTCCAGACTAACCACGCCTTCCGGAGCAGAAGCGATCATAGATACTCGTATGGTCTCCCACGAGTCTGGCAATGTACATAGCAACCAAAGTCCTTGAACCTCGTCGTCGAACTTGACTCCCATCGAGGATAGCTGGTCCACCACGCCGTGGAACTCACTCAAGTGGTCCGTAATGGATGCACCATCTTTGTACCGCAGACCCATCATCGTCCGGATCAGGAACAATTTGTTTATCCTGGTCTTTTTCGCGTACAAAGATTCCAGCTTCTCCCACAACGTCTTCGCATGCTCAATATTGGCAACGTGGTTGTACACGTTCTCGTCAACGAACTGCCGCATGTACCCACACACCTGTATATGCTCGAAGTTCCAGTCCTCATCGGATTTGTCACTGGGCTTCTCTGATGCAAATACTGGAAGATGCAGCTTCTTGACGAACAGCAAATCCTTCATCTTGTTCTGCCAATAATGGTAGTTGGTACCGTTCAGGTTAACCATGCGCACCGGCTTCGCGTCCATCTCTGCTTCCTGGTTTGACTGTCAACTCCTGACACTTCTTTGAACCCAAAGCTTTGATACCACTCTGTTGGGAACGAAGCGCGGAAACCGTTCCCCCAAACCAGAAAGTCCTGCGAGAGAACCGAGCAAAAGCACACAAACCAAAAACGCCAAACACAATCGCAGACACAAAGATTTTTGACGTGGAAAACCCTTGCGGGAAAAACCACGGGACGATCGGAGTCCAACCCTGAAGAACCTCCACTAATGGAATAAAGAGAATACACCCTCTACAAGTTCCTCCCGATCCAACACGGATCACTACAACTCACTTGAAAGAAGAAATTTTTTGATTGCGGACTCCGAAGAACAAGAGATGTCGAAAAATTATTCGAAGCAATCTCTCCTTCACAATAGTCCTTAATCCTCTCTCTCTCAAAGATTGTAAAGCACTCTTTGTTTTGAGATGATTTTACAACTAGCATGCATCACCCTTTTATAAGCCCTTGGTAACTCATACATGGAAGGCCAATATATATGGAAACTTCCAATATAAATCAATCATATATTTAATGGAAATCCAATCATAATTAGCTTACCATAATTGGAAACCCAATAATATGGAAAGCTACTATATGAAGGGTCCAATCATAAATATAATCAAAGTAAATATGAAAATCCAATCATATATTTCCTTACCATATATGTACCAAAATAAAATTCATGCACTCCCCAAGCTTCTCCGACACACGGATGGCGCTCGTCGCTCTCCGGGGTATTCTCCACATAGGTGGGAACCCCACCCACTCCAACAGAAGACATAGCTGGTATGATTAGGTCAATGACAATTCGATAGGCTTAGATTTGTGGAGAAAAATGGTTCAGAAAAAGGAGGAAGCATTTATGTTCTCTCCTATATTGAGAAAGAGAGAGTTTAATCAAGTTGAGGAGGTCAGAGTAGAAAAATACAAAGATCTTTAATCTTCTATTTTTCAAGAGGAAAACTATGACCACCATATCAAAGCCTTCGCAACGAGGATGCAGAAGCCTCACTTTGTGTTTTCTCTAGAGAATGTGGATTCTACATGTGAAAATCTAGATATCGGTTGCCATGGAGAGGATCCTGGATGGTGAGTCAATCATGGCTCATAACACTTCTCCTTAGAGCACCTAAGTGCCGCCTAAGGCCCTAGGGGCTAGGCCCCCTCCTAGTCACCTAGCAACCACTTCTTCCTTAGAGCACGGTGATAAAACAAGGAAATTGCATTCCAATTATTTACAGGGTGGAGCTAGGTTGTCAACTTGAGATATGTTTAGTGTATTGATTTGCTTGTGTATTGTATCGTATACCGCTTATCGTATTGTGTATTGTATGATACACTAACTCTAGGAGTCTAGGTCTATGATTCTAAATCCATGTAAGAACATGATTTAATATAATTTTCTTATCGTTTCATATTTACACTTATATCTAGTTCAAAAATTCAGATTCGTAAGTGTACATTTTGGACTAGTAAAAAAAGGTACTACCTATCAACCTATATGTACCATATCAGATCAATCAATACTTAACGAAATGGTAGTGTATAGTATCGTATCATAAGATATGTAATGGAAAGTTGTAAAAACAAATTGTTAGTTGTAGGTGGAATTACACTGATAAACTCAGTCCTCCCTATAATTCTAAGAAATTATAATATGGGACACCTAAATGGTTGTGAACTGAATTAATAGGTGAAGAAAGAAGACCCTGAGGAAAGGAACCAGCAAAAAAAATGTAGAGGGTATAACTTGGTCAATGGGGAATAAGTCCATAAAAGAAAGCATTGGGTGAATTTAGGCTCATTAACATAGAGGAAATGAATCTTGTACCTCCTAATAAGTAGTGGTGACAGGGGTGGAACAAGGGAGATCCGAAAGTGACCAAAAACATTAAAGAAAACATACAGAAGGAAGCAAAGGGTGTGAAAGAACTTAGAGAGGAATTCTCTTAGGAAGTCCGAATTCTGGCAACGGGTCACCAGAAAACCGGTCATGTCCCTCAGAGGAGCTATATTCACTATCGGTAGAGTCATGAGGCACAACAACTCTTAGCCAACCTGTACAAGGAAGTATGATAACAATAATGCAGCTGAGCAGACAACTAGAGACCAAGTTTTAGAAGGATGCTTTCCTTGTGCATTACATTACTAGCAAACTGTGGGGTGAAGCATTTCAGTAGATTCGATGGAAATGGGAGAAGTCCAGAGTTCGTGGCTAAATCATGTACAAATGTGCATTAAATCTTAGAATGAACCCTCTTAGGAAGGGAGCGCTTTACAATTCATAACTGGAGAAAATAAATGACAGTTAGGAACCTATAATTACTCCTTGGTTGCATGAGCTTAAACTGCATAAACAAAAGGTAAGTCTACCTACCCTCCAACTGGTGTCCACCATCATAGAGGGTTGAAATTAGCCAGGCATAAAATATTTGTCAAATCTTTTATGGAGCTTTTTGTGCTCTACAGACAACCCCATTCTGATGGGAGAAGGCTTAGATGACGACGACAACTTAGAAACATGTAATTATCAATAGGAAAAAGATACAAGTATACTTACAATCTCTGGAGGTTTGAAAGACCGGAAAAATTTAGAGGAATGGATCCGTTAAGATGATTGTCTGACAGGTCACTGCAATATGTTTCAGAAAGTTAGTCTAAGAAGTGGCTAAAAAAGTACATATCATACACTTTGAGAAGTTTCTAGAGTCTAGATAATGAATAAATACTGGCACGTTTAAATTACTCTTAGTCTAGAGGTCCGGAACTAATACATACATTGTCGTAATATTGTTGGATAGCTTATTAGAAGGTATGGATCCTGTCAACTGGTTGTGGCTCAGATCTCTGCAACATCATAATTGCCAATCTCTTAGCTTCCATCATGAATAGTCCACAATAAAAGAAAGAATAATATTGACAAATTATTATCTCAAATAATGACAATTTGAATGCACGTCCATTTTTATCTCTTTTCACGGCATGGCACCAAACACATTTTGCACTTACAGGTACCCAAGGTTAGGTATTCCACTCAGGTCAGGAACATTCCCTTGTAAGCCGCAATTTCTAAGACTCCTGTCAAGGATATGAAAAAGCTAATGTTAATTTTAATACATTCATTTACCAGTGCTCACAATTACGTATAAGTTAATTTGTGAAAGGAAGACTAGAAAGCATAAGTCAGAAAGTGAAAATCGCTGCTACAGTGTTAAAGAGAATAATCATAGGAGTCATAGGACTCAAAATGATTTTTTAAATTAATTTAATATAGCAGATTGATCATTGGAGATCCAATAATTTAATATGATGAGCGAACCATCAATATAAGCATGTCCATCCCAAAACAATGAAGTTAGACTGCGTGGCTTCTATTAAGGATATGACTGTGAAAATTCAATTGAGATGCTTCTAACATGTCTAACAGAGAACAATGGGTGCACCAGTCAGAAGGAATGACATGATAGTTTAAGGTGCTACCAAGATGAGAGGTAGACAAAAAGAAACAGGGAGTAAGGTGTTAAGAAAAGAATACAGTAACTAATATAATTGAGGGAGGACCCTTAATAGAGAGGAGAAGGGATTCTGTAAAGGACTTGGGGAAGTTCCGAGTGTTGTTCATATCATTGTTTTTGGTGATGGACACAAAAAAAACTTGACAAATTAACACCACAAGTACAAGGACAATAAGTTATACTTTCAGCAAATATTTAGTAAAGTATGATAGACAAATATTCAGCAAAAGACTTCTGCCATAATTGACTAAGAAGACTGAACATGTACACAGATATGCTCATTGTAAACAACTGATTCATATTTACATGAGATTAGAACATTAATAGCATATTTTTTTCATTCACTGTCAATTCTCTGAGACGTTATGCAGAAAAATATAAAACATGCATGCTCATTCTTCACTGAAATCTGATAAAAATAAAGAACACAAATAACATATGTAGCAAATATTGATGCTCACTTACAGTTTCAGAAGTTTGGTCATGCTGCTATAAGAAGTTGGAATTGTAGTTCCACTGAAGTTGTTATTGTCAAGCTGACTGCAAAAAAATAGAAAGAAACAACATTGTTCACTCTTCACAACTATAAGCTAGTTCAGAGAGAAATTTAACTACGAATATCAAATACGTAAATTCATAGTGACAAATACAGATTGTATTGGACAATTAAACTAGAATAACCTCAAGGTTCGCAATCCCCTACTTGATTTTACAATACAGAAAAGGATGCATATACTGGAAGGACACATATGATGCACAGCAAGAAAATTGAAAGTCAGAAACTCTACATATAACATATTCAACCATCAAATTGAATTTACCATAACACTCATAAGAGTATTTGCATTGCAAAGACGAGACCAAATTAACAGAAAGGAATATAAATTATAGATTCCAGTAAGGTTCTGAAAGGACACATAATCCCCTCATCTTTCAAGATTTGACCACATAACCTCCTTCCGACCTCCCACCCTCACCCCTGTTTCCTCCCTCCTCCGAGGACAAAATGTACTTTTATTTTTTCAGCAAAAACCAAATATCATCTTATGTTTAAATATCCTTTAATTCTCATCTTATTTTTATGTAATGATGGATATTAATGTAGAACTAAACCACACATCAAACTAAACATTTACAGAGGTCTGCTACCGCCTACCATGTTTCCCTTTTTCATCTAGATCTGGCCATGCGCTGCTCGTCTTGATGCTTTGATCTCAAGTTCATTCTCTGTTTGTGATCGGCCTTCTTGATTCATCGTCAAGCTCTAGTTATCTTGTTCTTCCTAGAACCATTTCTGGATCTCTTGCAGCCACATGGGACGATCCTGGCCGCTCCGCTCAGTCTTGAGATGATCTGAGCCGTCTGGTCCATTTGCACTTTGCACCCATCTTTGCATCCTGTTGTGTTGACCCTGGCCTACCTGTTTGTCTTTGTTTAGAGTGCACTTGTGTATTGAGATATATTGGTGTATGATGGTATTATTGACGGATTTACATTTGTATGAGACTTGTATGATGTATTCTAGTGATTATAGAGTTGCCATCAATTATAGGAGTGGTGTTACAATGTAGTGAGTGTGAGGGTATTGGAGAGCTGTAGTTGTTTGTACTCGTATGAGTTGTCATGTATTTTGCATGTCACGTCGTCAGCTATGGATGTGTCTACTGTGATCGAGTCTCGCCTTCGTATCATCTTGGAGGGCTCAAACTATTGGGTTTGGGCATTAGCTTTCAGGAGCTATACGAGGAGCTGACGTCTTTGAGGCCATGTTGATGGCACGTATTCTCGTCTGACTCGTAATACTTGAGAGGCTGATAGAGCTTTTGAGAGTCATGTTGCCACATGAACTTATGATGAGCATCAAGCCATGGATGCGATTCTTTAGTGTAATGTCCTGCTCCGTGTGGTGTATTGTGCTGGCTTATTGGCTCAAAGGGCCTAGTTGGATTTGGATTCATGAGGTGGAATCATATGTGATCGAGACGAAAAGTCAATTCGTATAAAGGTGGATGGCGTTGATCCTTCGCTCCTTTTATCCTCACGCTTGATAAAATGATTAAGTTTGTTTCTACGTTATATTCTTCGATAAATGATACCTTAACAAAAGTTGCAAAAAATAAAGAAAATGTTAAGCAAATTGTTATTAACATGCTGTAAAAGAATAATGGAAATGTTGTACTATTGTAACAAAGAAAAATGAAAATGTGAAAAGATATTTGGGACCATTGAGTCCTCATTTATGGTAAGTCCCTGAATTGGATGGTAAGAGTTAAGTCTCCGCTTGGACGGTAAGTATTACGAGCTATGGCTCGAGAAAATGTGGTAAGACATGAGCATTGTGGCATATTATCCATGCTTCCTGTTATCATGCATGATATATTCTTTTTATAGCTAAGTTGTACTATGCATGCATGGTCATAGACAAATTGTGCACAAGATTTTTTTCTTAGAACGATAATCCGGGGCCACGGAATCAATTCGACCTAGGAGAAACAAGGATAGATAGTATTGAAGTACTAGCATAGGAATTATGGGACCTTCAGTATGGCTCGCTACCTTGCACTGAAAGGATCAATGTATTCTTTGTGACAATCGATCGTGAAAAAGAATAATCGTATAGTGATGGTTTATATGCTTTTACAATCCTATCATATATGAATTGTTAATTGACCCTAAGTCAAGAATAACATGATCACTATTAATAATGTTAGTGTCACATGATTACATTGTTGATTTTAGGTAAGTCGAGTTAGCGCTGTCATAGACATATCAAAATTCTCATCCCCATGCTCTTCATCTCATCAACAGAATGAGGTTGTTAAGCGCCGTTATAGACATATTCTTTATATCACAAGATCTCTTCTCATGTATGCTTCTGTCCATGTTCAATTCTGGGCTGAAGCTGTGCTTACTAGTGTGTTTTTTATCAACATGATTTCGACTCACATTCTTGATGGTGTCTCCCTATCAGCGTATATAATCGTATTCCTGAGTATTCCATACTACGTGTCTTTTGTTGCACTTGCTTGTCCAGTCTTCGACTGAGCGAGACAAATTATCCTTCAGATGTGTGTTTCTTGGGTATAGTCCTCAGCACAAGAACTATAGATAGATGCTATGATCTTGTTGCTACACGTCTTTGTATATCTTGTCATGTCATTTTTTTGGAGAGCGTATCCCACTATGCTTTACCACATCCTTCAGTCCATTTACCATAATCCACGCCTAAGGAGCTTGTTTTCCTTGATATTGAGACCACATTACCACATGCTTCGCCCGCACGTCCGTCTATTATTCATGTTTATCAACATCGTAATCGTCCTATCATTACTGATGAATCTATCGTACCACCTACCACCCATTGTACTGTACATGCATCATTTCAGTCGTCAGTATCACTTACCTGAACATTTGACTCTCTTTACCACATTGAATCATGCATTTCAGTCTTTTCTTGCTACTACTTCTAGTCCTTGGGAGGCATTCACCTCTAGCTCAAGTGGCTAAGGTGGAAGATATTCTCTCCCTCTACTGGAGTTCACCGGGGAGGGGGGAGCATTATTCCTTCCATTTCATAAACTAAATGGTAGGAGTGAAGGTGTGGACCTTCGGACCGTACAGGAGCAACAAACCTATGGACCAGGCAAGAGCAGACATTGGGGCCGGGCGGAGCAGACATTGGGGCCGGGCGGAGCAGGCCTAGGAGTCGGATAGCAGCCCTATGGTCTGAGTTGTAAGCCCTTCGGGGTTGCGCTTGAGAGAGTTATACCAAGTCTCGAGCGCACGCGCACACACACACACACACACACACACACACACATATATATATATACAATTCCGCTCTAATGGGCTTGCAAGCCTACCTTATGGTACATCTCCGTTATATTTAATGGTGGGTTCCGTAGGTATATCTACTACTACATTGGATTCAAATTTTTTCTTTCTATAAATGGTAAAAAAAAAGATTTAATTCTATCTTATGATTCAAATAAATATTTTCAACAAATGGTAAGAGAAAGATTTAATTCTATCTTAGGATTCAAATGAATCTTTTCAAATAAATGATAAATGATAGATTTAATATTAATATTAATACTAAATTGATATTAACATTAATGTTAAAATTAACATTAATATTAACATTACCATTAATTTTAATATTAACATTAACATTAACATTAACATTAAAATTAACATTAATATTATAATTATAATTATAAAAAAAATAAAAATAAAAATAATATTAGTATTAAAATTAAAATTAATGTTAATGTTAATTTTAACATTAATGTAAATGTTAATATTAATGTTAATTTAGTATTAATGTTAATGTTAATATTAATATTAATATTAATATTAATATTAATGTTAATTTTAACATAATTTTAATATTAATGTTAATTTAGTATTAATATTAATTTAGTATTAATATTAAATCTATCTCTTGTTATTTATTGAAATTATTTATTTGAATCCTAAGATAGAATTAAATCTATCTTTTACCATTTATTGATATAATTTATTTGAATCTTAATATAGAATTAAATCTTTCTTTTATCATTTATTGAAAGAAATCTTTTGAATCCAACGTAGTAGTAAATAATAAATATACCTATAAAATCTACCGTTAAATATAACGGAAATGTACCATAAGATAGGCTTGCAAGCCCATTAGAGCAGAACTCTTTTTTGTTTGGAAAAAGGGTAAATTTTAATCCAAAAGCAATGCAATAATCATACAACATACAATCATAGTGGGACTCCCACTCTTCAGCTTCCCATTACATTAACATCAAACTCTATGTTATGGAGGATACCTACCGGAGGGGTGACCAGCCCCTCAAAATACGACGGTTTCGTTCTCCATATATGCCAAACTGAGGCCGCCAGTCGAACTCTAGCTGTCCGGTACCAGTCCTGTCCTCTACCTCTGCTATCCCGGAGCACAGTGATGATGTCCCCAATTCCCTTCCCGGAGTCGTATCCACCCAACGTTCTACTCTGCTCAGACCAGATCTGCCATGCCAGAGCACACTCGAAGAAAATGTGTCCTATAGATTCATTCTCTATACTGCAAAACACACATTTCGGATATGGGACCGACACACCAAACGATCGCAGACGATCCCTAGTCAACAACCGGCCCAGTAGAAGCTTGTAGACATAGAGCTGCATCTTCCTGACGAGACCCTTGCATCATACAAACTCGTAGTCAGAGCTCTGAGGAAAGGTGCGCCGGATGAGATTGTAGTAGCTCCAGAATTGGAACTCCCCAGTTTCCGAAGCTGCATTTGTCGGCTCCCAAATCCACCGATCCGCAGGCAAGTCCGGATCAATGGCAATAGTACTGATAATCCCACCCAGCTCCTCGGTAAACCGATAAGACTCCGGCCTCCACTCACCGTCTCGTATGATACGACTACACGTCAGCCCACGCCTGTCCTCCTGATGAGTCGGTGCGCCCCTGATGTCCAAAAGCGAAAGCCGATCTATCCAAGGATCCCGCCAGAGATCCGTTCCAGACCCATCCTTCATAACCTTCCGGATTATAGATTTGAGAACCCTCCTGTGTCTCAAGATATTCTTAAAAGTGACTAATTGATTATTATCAGTAGCACAGGTCCAGAAGTTGTCTTGCTTCACATATCTGCTGTGCATCCAGTCAGCCCAGAGGGACCCCCTGTTGATGAATCTCCATGCCAGCTAGCGCAGAGGCCTCCCTGATCTCCAGCAACGGCCAAAGCCCCACTCCTCCCTCCTTCCTGGGTCTACAAAGCTGCTCCCAGGAGATCGCATGCATATCCCCCTCCAAATGAAGTCTGCGCAAATCCGCTCCACTTTCCTAACAGTGGCAACAGGAAGGAGGATGGATTGCAGCCAAAAATGTGCCACAGCCGAAAATAACATATCTGACCAGCTCGATGCGGCCTCCAAAGGACAATCCGGCGGCTTGCCAACCTTCCACTCTCCTCTAGACGTACTCCACCAGACTGTGACAGTCCTGATCCCGCGCATAGTTGACAGTGAGAGGGACTCCTAAATATCTCACCGGAAGATCATTCCTCTCAACTCCCAGCACATCGGCCCGCTCCTCCTTCTGGGGACATAGGGAACTGAAGTACACCCTGCTCTTTTCTCTGTTCATCTGAAGGTCCGAGAGGGAATCCAACTCACCCATAATCTCCGCAATCGTCTGCATGCCCTCCATCGATGGCTGGATAAACACCAAGAGATCATCTGCATAGATAAGGTAGGTAACTGGGGGATCCACCCTCCTGAACAATGGGACCAGCTTCCCACGGTGCACTGCCAGGTCCATCAAACATGTGAAGTATTCCATGACAAGCGTGAACAGGTAAGGGGACAGAGGGTCACCTTGCCTAAGCTCACGGTTGCTCTGGAAGTACCTATAAGGAATGCTCTGGATGAGGACAGAGAAAGTGGGGGACGTGATGCACTCCCGGATCAATGCAACTCAGTGGTCCGCAAAACCCATAGCGGTCATCAGATGACAGAGGAAGTCCCTATTGACCATGTAATACGCCTTCCTCAGGTCCAGTTTCACACATGCTTTCTCCCCTCCGGATTTGCTAAAGTCCCTCACCATCTCATGAGCCAGGAGGCTGTGCTCAGCAATCGACCTCCCCTTGATGAACGCAGCCTGATTCGGAAAAACCAAGTCCTGCATGATCCCCTCCATCCGTCGGCACATAAGGTGCGTAATTATCTTATAGAGATAACTACAGTACGCAATAGGTCTGAAATCCGTCAGTGATGTCGCTCCCTCATTCTTTGGCACCAAGGTCAGAAAAGTGTGGTTCAAAAGAGCGAAACTTATATATATGCGGTGCATCGGGAGAGAATTGTACCGATATACAGCAGGGTCTCACCGGTGGTCTCACATCTCATATATGCGGATGATCTATTGGTATTGATGAGGCCTTCCATGCGAGGGATGAGGGAGCTTGCGGTGGTGATGGAGGAGTTCGGTCAGTTATCGGGTCTTCGGCTGAACATGGACAAGAGCAAAGTTTACTTCAACTCCTCTTGCACTTTGAAGGAGGAACGGGCCCTGGAGCTTGGGGTGGAAAAGGGTGACCTCCCGGTGAAATATCTGGGGGTGCCCCTATCTGTCAACTACGCGAAGGACCGAGAATGTCAGAGTCTGGTGGACTTTGCGCAGAGGAGGGTAGAGGGCTGGCAGGCGGCTGGCCTATCTTTTGGAGGGCGTATTGAGCTGGTACGATCGGTTATATCTGCTATTGCTTTGTTTTGGCTCCAATCTATTATGGTTCCTTTGGCTACTATCAGAAAGATTGAGGGCATATGTGCCAAGTTCATATGGCATGGGGAGATTCATGCCATCTCTTGGGAGCAACTTTGTCGTCCTAGAAAGGAGGGAGGTGTGGGTCTGCGCTCTCTTGTATCTGTCAGGGAGGCGGCGGGGATCAAGCTGGCGTGGAGGTTCCTCCAGGACGGTTCTCTTTGGTCGGCTTGGATGTCTAGTCGGTATCTCCGGGGTAGGAACTTCTGGGTATGTGAAATTGACAATAACTTCTCTGTGTCTTTCAAGCATATCCTGAGGAACCGACCTGTACTTCGGAAGGCTATTCGGAGGAAGATGAGGGAGGGCGGAGAGACGGACCTATGGCTTGATCCGTGGATTGCAGGTCAGTCTCTTCTGGAGATTCTGGGTCCCCAGACGGACGGTGTGGCGTACAGAGGTCTGACTTGTAGGCACATCATCAGGGGTGGGGTCTGGAGACCAGAGGAGTATCGTTTCACTGCTCAGTTAGGAGGGAAGATCAGGCAGGTACAGATCACTCCTGCTGTACTGTCTGACGTCTGGGTTTGGGCACCTCCCGGCTACACGGAGGGTGCTGGAGAGTTCAGATTTAGCAGCTGCTACGATCTTGTTCGTTCCCACTTCGACAAGATTGAGGAGTACGACTTTATCTGGGGGAAGGGCCTTGCCAGAAAGATGCAACTGTCTGCTTATAAACTGGTGCTGGGCCGGTTGCTTACTAGGGACAGACTGCTTCGGTTCGGGGTCCCAGTCCCTGACCCTAAGTGTGTTCTGTGTGAGACAGAGAATGAATCCATTGGGCATCTGTTCTTTCAGTGCCATGTGGCGTGGAGCATCTGGGCAGAGCAGAGCCGGAGATACTTGGGAGGGGTTGGAAGGGAGCGTGACTTCAGAGAAATCCTTAAGTGGATTGGAGATTGCAGGGGCCAGGAGCAGTGCTGGGTCAGACGTGCAAGATTGAGGCTTGCTGCATCAGTTTGGCATGTCTGGAGGGAGAGGAACCAGCGCATTTATGAGGGACTGTCCACTCCACTGGTGGGCATCCTTCATAACATTGAGTCGGATGTACTAGTAATGTCCCCCTGAGTTGGGACTGTATCTCTATGCTGTAACCTTATTGCGATGATATGGAATAAAATTTACCCTTTTTCAAAATATATATATATATATATATATATATATATATATATATTTCTCCCGTGGGAGCCCCCCCTTGTACCGTTGGATCGAGCGGGCCGCATGGGGCCTGCGCCCGCTCGATCCAACGGTCAAGGGCAAAGGGGCTCCGCGGGCGGGACTCCTGATCCACTCCATATATATATATATATATATATATATATATATATATATATATATATATATATATTCGAAAGAGGGAGTAAGTCCCCAGGGTAAATATAGAATCGAAACCACGCTACAAGGGCTCAAACACCCGACTTCCCGGGCCACAATGCCTCCCCTCTACCACTAGGCTATATATATATATATATATATATATATATATATATATGACACATTTTCTGACCTTGATTTCAAACTTATACATATTAGTGCGACAATGTATATAGACTTATAGAGGCAACGAGTTTTGGTCCTATTTGGCAAAGTAATCAACCACTGCATTTGATTCTTCTGTTGTTATGTTAGGATTTTACTCCATTACTTAACATGTAGAACATTGGTATAAAATTTTCCTTTGAACTAAGAGACTAGTTGTTAAATATTTTTGGTTTAGTTCAAACTATGAATATTGAAGATTTTAATACTTTGATATTTATGCATATTGTTAATTGATCTATGAAACTAACTGCATCGACATTAATGTCGATCATGGGTGATTTTTTGTGGTGAAAATGATAGACCAAATAATGTATTCTTCTTAAAGTTCCAAATCAAGCTTGCTAATACTATGACGTGACAAATTTCTTAACAATGTAGCAAGGTATGTATATAGATGAAAATGGGCTAGAATTTTAAGTTAAATGAAATATGTTTATTCCCCATGTGATGCAGAGTCCAAAACACTTAAATTCAATAAATAACTAGTTGTATCAATTATGCAAAGGAACGGTGTAGCTTGGTGTGATTGTAAGGGTTGGTGTGAAACCTGATAAGTTAGCCCTACATTGGATAGAAGATGGGAGTTTGATTATATTTGGGTATTTGGTCATATGTCTGCATCAAAGTTAACCATTTTGGCAAGTTAGGTCAAGTGATGTATACATGTGGCCTATACATGAGGCATGTCCTGGCGGGACTGTTGGCTGGGATGTGCCAAATGGTATCAGAAGTACCTAGTGGATCGTGTTCCTCTGAAGTAAGACTGGTCCATTCATACATGCTACTACGACGATGTTGTGTCTTTGAGTGACGAAAATTGTGAAATCGGTATTTAGTCCCACATCGGATTGAAGATGTGAGTTTGATTAGTTTATATTTGTGTGCTTGAGTCATATCACATATATCTAAATTTGGATTAACTATTTTGGCAAGTTGGGTCAAGTGGTGTACATGTGGCCTATGCACGGGTCAAGTCTTGGTAGACCCGTGGGCCAGGACATAACATTCGGTGCTTGCATCCTAGAGGATGCAGATTCAAGTTGCAGGAACTTCTCCATGTATAAGGGGTGAGACTTCGTACATCTTGGCAGTTGGCACTCCCGAGACCCATCATTAGTGGTAGCCTCATGACATCAAGACGCCTTTTTTTAACAATTATACAAAAGAAAAGTTGAACAAATGTAGCTGCTTGTAAAAAATGTAGCTGCTTGTAGTACACTATCTAATAGTTCCCTCTTAATAACGAGAAGTATGCTTTATATATCACCCCTATGTAATCCAAAACCTGACAAGTTTAATTATCTAATGTGATTGAATAAATGTTCTCCATAATGGAATAAATATCAGAGGAAAGAGCATGTCCGCGAGAAACTTATAAGAGAAACCAACCTAATAAAAATGTGGGTACAATGGCATTGGAAGAAACAATACACAATTAAAATACATACAGAATGAGCAATTTTGGCAGCTTTGAAAATTCTGGAGGAAGATAGCCAGATAGGTTGTTGTTGTCCAATAAGCTGCAATTACTCAATTTGTTAGTAGAAGGAAAAGAAGCATAACGAATATAAAATAAAAACCTGCATGAACTAAAACGTCATGGCGAGCAACAGAGTAGCAGAAGTAGCAGCTGTAACTTACAAGTGAACTAGACTGGGTAATCTGGACAACTCCGGGGGAATTTGCCCACTTATTGAGTTGTTGTTCATGTGGCTGGAGGAAACATAACAAGCATATCAGAAGAAAATATAGCTTATTGCCGACAACAAAAGAAAGAGTGAACCTACTTACAAATGCTTTGTTTTGTTCAAGTTTGCAAATGATTTTGGTAGTGGCCCCGATATCTGGTTCTGGTCTATTTGTATTCTATCTAAGTGAGGAAGGTATCCTAGCTCTTCAGGTAAAGATCCAGATAATTGGTTACCGTTTAAAAGCCTGCAAAGACAAATAGCATATTCACATTATAGGAAAACGAAAGATACTACCTAAATTGACCTTTAACAATGCGAGCATGAGATGACAGTCAGTGGGATGTAGACAGGAGTTGCAAAACGAGATATAAGAAACATACCAGCGGGGGAACTCATAAAGTACAAACATGGAACCATTTGCTTCATTAGTTTCAATAATTTAAAAAAAACAAGTGTATGATAAATGTCAGTTTGACATATTAAACCCAAGGTTCTCGATACTGGACCTGTCCATGTGTCCTGAATGTCCATTTATAGTATAAACCCACTCTATTTAATTGGCTTCTGAGCCATGTTATTTTTAGCCTTTCACTTTATCATTTATATTATAAAAACCCAGCTAGGCTTCGAATTGCCAGTACTTCAGACAGAAAATGCACACCAAAGTGAGGAAGAAGTTATCTAAATGATGTACTTTCCAAGCAATCTTTTTCTAATGACAACACATACAGGATATCACTAGTTGTGGAACAGTAGCTCTTTGAACTCTATCTGGATCCATCAATTATCCTTGAGCTATTTTTTGTATCATTTATACTATTTTAAATCTAAAATAAATACCTAACTGTAAAATAAATGGTCAAATAATAATTTACAAGCTAGGCTGAGATACAGTATTTTCATCAAAAACCACATTGCTCGATTTTCAGGGTTGGGGGAGTAGTACAGCAATTAGGCCTAATTTCTGTATTCTCAACTAATAAAGTAATTAGTTGATTCGTAGGAGTAGATATTAGGTTTAAGTCATGAATTCCGCAACTAATTCTCACTGAATACCCATTTGACAATTGTGAATATGGTTCCAATGTCATTACCTATGTCTCAGAAACTATGAGCTCTAATACCACAAATCCACCCTCCTCCCCTCAAAATTAACAAATTAAACAAACAAAAGCACAAAGGATACATAGAATTAACCATTATTGAGGAATTATATTGGATATTGCCCAATAGGGGTGAGCATCGGTTTTTTTCGGTTTCAAGTTTCACCCAAACAAAATAGTCAAAATTGAATATACTGAAATTCTGAAATTTTAAAAATCCAAACCAAAACCAAACCAAAATTAACCATAACTGAACCAAACAGATATAAACAGTTCGATTATTCAGTTTGTTCAGTTGGACTATTTTTATTGTTTAATGGGACGGCCCCAAAGTTCGGTTTGTGGCTAAATTATATCAAAAGTTTAAATTTTATACATATGATTGTTGTATTTTAAAGTTGGGCCCAAAGTTGGACTTGTTGTAAAATTACCAAAGTTGGACTTCAAAAAAATACATATGATTGTTGTTTTCAAAATATACACATTTTTAATCATAAAATTGAGGACATTTTACATAATTTCATAATTCTAATTTGGTTTCCGGTTTTGGACAGAAATCAAAGCCCAAAACCGAAACCGAAATCAAAAACCGAAATCGAATAAGAAAATTTAGTATTTTCATAACCGTACCCAAACCGAGTTTTATTCAAACTGAACCAAATCTCTTATTCGGTTCGGTTCATTCTCGATCCCATTTTTAATCAAAATATATACATTTTCAATTATAAAATATACATAAAATTGAGAACATTTTACATAATTTCATAATTCTTATTCGGTTGTGGACCGAAACCCAAAACCGAAACCGAATAAGAAAATTTGGTATTTTCATAACCGAACCCGAACCGATTTTTTTTTTTTTCAAACCGAACCAAATCTCTTATTCGGTCATTCTCGGTCCCAAAACGGAATAATGCTCACCCCTATTTCCCAAACATTGTTTGGGATGAATTATCTGGTACTAGATCCTAGTTTGTTATTTGTGCATTCCTTACCCTGATTCCATATCCAAATGATTCCTTAGTGGATAGTAATTGAATTATATTTCAATATAAACATAAAAAAGAATATTTTTCACATCCTCTATTTTATTTATACAATGAATATCAGATAATTTTTATCACATTATGGGTTATTAACCAATATAAATTGGTTAGAATAACAAATTTTTTTTATCTCAGTAGCAAAGCAATTATCAAAAACAAAATAGGCTGAAGAAAGATAAAGAACACCACGTGCTCAGATGAAAATTAATGACATGACATCTCCTTACAGTGCAAATAATGACACGACAAAATAGTCATGTGGAACATAGCGAATTTACAGTGCTATTTCACTGAAAAGTCAACTTACAGGAGTTCCAGGGATGTAATATTGCCTATCTCCTTTGGTATGGTGCCATTTATCTTGTTCCACATGAAATCCCTTCATAGAAGAAAACTCAATCAGAATGTCATTAGCTGTTCCTCAGATTGAAATAATAATATAAATTGCAAAAAAATTGCCAAACAAATTAGTAAAAGTCGGTCATAAGATTGCAGTAATTTGGTCTTATAAGTTTTCATCCCTCAATAGAATCAATGATTCAATATAACTTACAGAATTTTCATATAAGATAAACGACCAAGTTCAGGAGACAAATTTCCTGAGAGGTTCATTCTTAGAAGCTGCCTGCAAGGGTAAAACAAAAATCTAGTATCAATATAAAATATTGACAATTTGTACCACTGAGTAATGTCTCCTCATATCTTTAACAATTTATGGAGCCATTTGCGATGGTTCCATGAAGTATCCTCATATCTTCAAGAATGTTCGGTATCTGCTATGTAAATTAGCAATGACGAGAAAAACAATGGTTCATGTGTACCATCTGGGTTTAACCCTATTGGCAAGTGGAACACATCAAAACTACAGACATAAGCGTGCTTCTGCAAGAGTAATACTAGCATAGATGACCTCCTAAGTCCTAAGAAGTGAAATCAAGTGATGGTGCGTAGAAGGCCCCCATATAGATCATGGCCTGCTGGCTGGGACGTGACAAAATGGTATCAGAGCTACCCAGTGGTACTCTTACTCATTCTTACCTAGGAGGGGAGTTGGACATGTAGGAGGGAGGCATGTTACCAAAGGTGTTACCCTTTGGTAAGTTGGATATCAGAGAAAAGAGGATCTGTGTACCCACTAGGAGAGACTGTACCATTAAGTGGGCAGCAACGAAAACATGACGTGTCTTTGATTAGGCGAGATTTTGTAAACCCCAATAGTCCCACATTGGATATATGGATGGTGAAGTTGCTAGGCTTATATGAGGGAGCTTGGTCTCACTTGTACCATTCTGGGGCAACTTGATCACTTCAAAACTCCACAATTAAGTGTTCCATTGAGGCTATACTGGATCATTAAGTGGTCGCAACTGTGATAGGTGTTTCTGAGTGGGTGAGATTGTGAAACCTCAGTAGCCCCACATTGGATAGGGTCAGTTAAGTTGATAGGGGCTATATATAGTGCTTGCGTCTCATGTGTCCGGGTTAACCCTTTTGCATGTGGAATCACATCAAAACTCTACAGTTAAATGAGCTTGGGCAAGAACAATACTAGGATGGATGACCACATGAGGAGTGTAAGCCAGGTGATGGTGCATGCAAGTTGTAAAGCAAGCCGTTGACGGCAACCATGAAAAAATAACTTCACAAATAGTGGATTGTGATCTTTTGGTATAGTGTCAGAAACAAAAAAAAAGATTCCAACATATTACTAAGCTAGCCAGGAGAGAAATTTTGGTGATGCTTTTTCAGGAACTATTTCAACATTATGCAAAAAACTTAGTTGATCAACTAACTTCAAAATAACAAATAATTGGGGGGAAAAAGTTGAGTTGAAGTCAAAAGCTCATCTTACAGTTCCTTTATATGCAAGTATCTGTCATTGAATGTAAAATTAAAGCAAATAACCCCAGTCCAGTTTGATGTGCATGGATCTCCTTTGTTCCATGTCTTTAGCTTGTCCATGGAATCAACTAAGTTGCTCCTGATAGCCCCCAATGCAGTAACTATATATCAGGATAAGAAAATGTTATCAATGGATTCAATGCCATCATATCAATAACCGACAAAAGATGTTAATTAATTCCAAGAGATAATATGTCAATTTTACATTATTCATAACTATCATGATTCAAAATGAAAGCCTAGCCCCATACAACAATGATGGGAAAGAATATATAGGCCAAGGACAAGGAACCATTCACGATGATAATGGGTAATAGTGAGAAAAACAGAAAAGAAGAGCTTGATTAGAGAAGAGAGACGAGCAATATTGGATAATAGTTATGAATGGAACAAAGAATATAGTAGGACGAAATAAGCAGCAGAAACAAGATCTAAACAATCACCAGGTTAGCAAATCAAGAAGAAAAATACTGAACTCCTATGAACTTTAGAACAAAATGTAGAAAGAAGTCATAACCAAAAAGAAGATAGTCCAACATATCTGACTAGATGTGTTTTGCTCAAGTTGTTAATATGAATAGCAAAAAAAATGAAACAATAACGATGATGGAGAAGCCTTTATGGCTTTATCCCCCAAATTATCATGAAAGATAACGGAAATAAAAAAGAAAAATATACCTGAATAAATATTTAGTACGTACTGTATGCCAATAGAAAAAGTGTGCTTTATAAAGGAATTTGAAAACCGTATTATGCTAAATCTAACTCTCTTGTATAGTAAATTGGCAATGCCAAAATATAAACAATTATAGATGACAATAATTTGAGCCCATAACATCATCAATGAAGTTTTGAACATTAATCTACTATGTTATAACTTAATTTTTGATGTGTCTGAACTCTGGACAAGATTTCATTGACGACGCACAAAGATCCGTGCATGAGACGAGTGATGAAACACCAAAATTGGCATGGTTCAGGCTGAACGGTGTACCGGTGGCTCAGAAACTAGCAATAATTCGCTCGTATCGTATTCGTTTCGTGTTTCAAATTAAATCAAATTAAGTCCTAGGTTAAAATTACAAGTTCTAGTGAATTATATGGATTGCTTACGAGGGTGCAAGTGTGTGTAAAGTGCTTAGAACAAATCAAGTTTATGCTACAATAATTTTAATAATATGCTACGATCAAATTTTCATGTTAATAACATGTTAAGGATCTAGAACTAAAACGTATGGGTTCGATCCCACGGGGAAGCACAAGCAATACAAACAAGTGAATATCCTCAATGCAGGCCGCGTGGATTCCTGGGGGAACTAAACCTAACACAGATTTAGAATTACCAAATTCATATATATATATATATATATATATATATATATATATATATATATATTTGGAACCAGGTAAATTGTTTCTGGAATCGCTCCCACTAGGATTCGAACTCCTGACCACTCGGGCCGCATGCATCTCTCTTAACCACTAGGCTAGAGGTCATTTGCATATATATATATATATATATATTTTTTTTTTTTTTTGGAAAAAGGGTAAATTTTATTCCACAATCATCTCAATAAGGTTACAACATAGAGATACAATCCCAACTCAGGGGGACATTACTAGTACATCCGACTCAATGTTATGAAGGATGCCCACCAGTGGGGTGGACAGTCCCTCATAAATGCGCCGGTTCCTCTCCCTCCAGACATGCCAAACTGAAGCAGCAAGTCTCAATCTAGCACGCCTGACCCAGCTCTGCTCCTTGCCTCTGCAATCACCAATCCACTTAAGGATTTCTCTGAAGTCACGCTCCCTTCCAACCCCTCCTAAGTGTCTCCGGCTCTACTCTGCCCAGATGCTCCACGCCACATGGCACTGAAAGAACAGATGTCCAATGGATTCATTATCTGTCTCACACAAAACACACTTAGGGTCAGGGACAGAAACCCCGAACCGAAGCAGTCTGTCCCTAGTAAGCAACCGGCCCAGCACCAGTTTGTATGCAGACAGTTGCATCTTCCTGGCAAGCCCCTTCCCCCAGACAAAGTCGTACTCCTCCATATCATCGAAGTGGGGGCGAACAAGGTCGTAGCAGCTGCTAAATCTGAACTCCCCTGCACCCTCCGAGCGGCCAGGAGGGGCCCAAATCCAGACATCAGACAGTGCCGTAGGAGTGATCCGCACTCGTCTGATCTCCTCCCCTAACGGAGCTGTGAAACGATACTCCTCTGGCCTCCAGACTCCACCACGGATGATGTGCCTACAAGTCAGACCTCTGTATGCCACGCCGTCCCTCTGGGGACCCAGAATCTCCAGGAGAGACTGACCTGAGATCCACGGATCGAGCCATAGGTCCGTCTCCCCTCCCTCCCTCATCCTCCTCCGCATAGCCGTCCGAAGAACAGGACGGTTCCTCAGGATATGCTTGAAAGACACAGAGTACTTGTTGTCAATTTCACATACCCAGAAGTTCCTGCCCCGGAGATACCGACTAGTCATCCAGGCCGACCATAGAGAATCACCCTGAAGGAACCTCCATGCCAGCTTGATCCCCGCCGCCTCCCTGACAGAAACAAGGGATCGCAGACCCACACCTCCCTCCTTCCTGGGCCGACAGAGCTGCTCCCAAGAGATGGCATGAATCCCCCCATGCCAAATGAACTTGGCACATATGCCCTCAATCTTTCTGATAGTAGCCAAAGGGACCATAATCGATATATATATATATATATATATATATATATATATATATATATATAGGATAAAATGGCTTCCGCGAGCGCGAGCACGAGAGGGCTAGGGTTCCGAGGAACCCCCCTCCCCCGCGGCCGCCAGACCCCCTCGCCGGCGGAGGGAGGAAGTCAGGGAAGAAGGGGGGGGTTCGGGCAGCCTTCCCAGTTCGGCGGCGGCGTCCCCTCAGGCGGAGAGGGGGGGGTGCGGGAGCGGTGGTGGGGGGGTCGGGCGGACCCCCCTTGCCTGCTGCAGGCAGCGGTGACCCACCAGGCGGGGGGGAGGGGGGGGGGGCGAGAGCGACGGTGGGGGGGGGGGGTCGGGCGGACCCCCCAGGTCGGCGGCTAAGGTGTTGGGGTCGGTTCTGGGGGTTCGGGCGCACCCCCTCCGGCGGTCGGGACGGGCTCGGCTACGGTTGGTCCGACTATGGGATCGGACGGGGATCGGATCTTTCCGGATGTCTCCAACGCTGCGACTTTTGAATTCGGAGCTGGATTTGGATCTCAGGCGGGCCAGATGGAGGGAGGAGGACGGACGACGGTTACGCGTCGTCGCTTGGCGAAAACTGGGGAAAAGGTAGGAGGAGGACAGGGCCATCTTAGGGATCGCTTCACTGCTGACAGACGGCAAGGCGAGTCAGGGGCTCGGCCATCGGCCCGTGGCCCCGTGGCGTCTACTGGGAGATTGGTGGGCTGGCGGCCCAAGGCGACCGCGGCGGATAAAGGGAAGAGCAAGGTGGCGGAACTTGGCGGTCAGGGGTCTGGGTCCCCCCCCCCCGGGGTTGTCCCCATGCCACATGGGGCGACTCCACGGTAGGCTGGAAGGTCCTGGACAGATATTTGTAAACCTGTTGGACCGAAAAGTCCCACATCGATGGAGTACGTGCCGCCGATTAAGGCAGGGAGGGGTTTCCGGGCTCCGTTCCCTGCGGAGGAGATAGAGAAGGTGACCGCTTACTGGGAGAATACTCTGGTTCTGTACGTACTAGGCAACAAGCCTTTCTACAGACAGATCCGGGGTTATGCGACACGAGTCTGGCAGCCTAAGGACAGTATGGAGTTCTTTGCTCGCGAGAACGGCTTCTACTATGTGAAGTTTGGGCTTGCGGAGGATGTCGCAAGGATCCTGCAAGACGGCCCCTGGACGTTCGACGGCAGGCTTATCATTCTGAAAGAATGGACCCCAGAGCTTAGATGTGAGAGGGATATCCTGAATGCCATCCCCGTATGGATTCGCTTCCCTGAGTTCCCTGTCCGGTTCTGGAGTATCCCTTTGCTGATGCGTCTGGCGAGCTTGGTGGGTACCCCGATCAAGGCGGATGAAGCTACTGCCTTCCGGTCGAGGTTGATGTACGTCAGGATTTTTGTGGAGATTCGAGCTGGGGGGGGAGTTACCGAAGATGGTGGAATATAAAATTCCTTCTGGAGAGGTGTTAACCCAGAAGGTGGAATACGAATGGGTTCCACCTACCTGTTCACGATGTACTTGTTTTGGGCATCTGGCCAGCGCTTGCTCGGCAGTAGACCCTCAGGTGGAGCCTAATATCCCCCTTAGTGAGGTTCCAGATTCAACCTGTGACATGGATTCCAGAGATGATAGTGGAGAGGAGGTCTTGGTGGGAGGGGCTACCCCTCCAGTGAGTGATGGCGGAATGAGCCTCATTGTCTCTACCCAGCTAGCTCCCACGAGTGGGACTTTGACCACTCGTCCGGGCCAGAGTAGTATGATTACCAGAGGCATGGTGGCGGATCGGGGGGGTGGCGGATCGGCTGAGGGGCAGGTGTACTGTAGGAAGCGACGTGCTGTTGGTCCGCTGAGTGACGGTCCCTCCAGGGAGGGGGGCATCCTTCTGACAGAAAGGAGGCGGTGTATGTTGACAACCCTGCCTGGACGATGGTGCTCTCTCAGATTGCTCCCCAGCAGGCCATTCCGACTGGGATGGAGGAGGATATATTAGCGTCGGATGCGGTACATTCCCCAGGTGCCGATCCGGGAGTTTTCCAGGGGACCCATCCACTCATTAATTAATGGCTATCATCGCCTGGAATGTGAGGGGAGCGTGTTCGCTAGGGAGATGGAGAGAGATTTGTGGAGTTCTTCACAGAAAAAAGTGCGACATTTCTATTCTGTTAGAATCTAAGATCAAGGTGAAAAGACCCTTGCTCGGCGGACCCCATCCCATTGGGCCCAACTTCACAACCTGGCTCTATGTGACATGGCCAGGATTTGGGTTAGATGGAACTTGAAAAGCTGGGATGGTGATTTGATCTTGATGACGGATCAGTTGATCGCCATCTCCTTCTCGAACAAGGGTGGTTTTCGGTTCTTGCTGGAGGCGGTTTACGGCCACAACGACAGAAGAAGACAGGAGTCCCTATGGAACGACATCGCCAGTGTTGCCGTCGCTGTTGATTCGTCGTCTCTTCCGCTCCTTCTGATCGGGGACTTTAATGCCCTTCTGCACCGAGGGGAGAAGGTGGGCGGACGCCCAGTTCCAGACTCTATCCTATATGATTTTCAGAGATGTCTCCTCCAGGCGGGGCTCCAGGGATTGTCGCGCTCTGGCTTCATTTGGACTTGGCATAACAAAGCAATCCAGAACAAGGTTGCATGCCAGCTTGATCGAGCCCTGGAAAATGATTTCGGCATTTCCCCAATTCTTCGGCTGAGGGTCTGGCCGCTGGGACGAGCGATCATTCCCCCATCAGGGTAGGCTTCACTACTCGGTCTCCTGGAAAGTCTCGCCCTTTCAGGTACAACAACAGTTGGTATCTCTCGGAGGGCTACCTGGAGGCTGTCTCAGAAGGACTTACTAGCTGTCAGGAGGGGACGGTCCAATTTCGCTTGGTGCGTCGGCTCAAGGCTACGAAGAAGGCTCTACGGAGTTGGGTGAAGGGGTTGCCCAAGTCTACCTTAGAAGATAAGGAGGTGGAGTTGCGGGCTATTCAGCAGGACATGCAATCTGACATGCTAAATGGTGACCTGGCGGCGAGAGAGAAGGAGCTGATCGAAGAAGTCAACATCTTGCGGCTGTAGAAGAAGATTAGCACGGCTCAGCGTGCCAAATGTTCCTGGCTCAAGGACGACGACCGTTGTTCCAAGTTCTTCTATGATGTTATCCGGACCAGACAGCATAGGAATCACATCTCCCAGCTTCTTGATGTGGATGGCAACCTGGTGGGGAAGCCGGCTGAGATCCAGGGCGAGGCTGTCAGGTACTATTCTGAGTTATATTTCCAGACTGACTACATGTCTGTGTTTCCAGATATTGTTACGAAGAGATTGGTGACTCCGTATGGAAATAACATTCTTCTGGCCCCTGTTACTTTGGAGGAGGTGGAATCTATTGTCAAGTTGGCGGATCCCAATAAGGCACCCGGACCGGATGGTTTTAGCAGTGGGTTCTACAAACGCCACTGGAACATTCTGAAGTATCAGGTCTTGCAGGTGGTGCAGGAATTCTTCACCAAAGAGAAACTACTAAAAGAGCTGAACCACACTTTCCTGACCTTGGTGCCAAAGAAGGAGGGAGTGACATCACTGACGGATTTCAGACCTATTGTGTGCTGTAATTATCTCTATAAGATAATTACGCACCTTATGTGCCGGCGATGGAGGGGATCATGCAGGACTTGGTATCTCCGAATCAGGCTGCGTTCATCAAGGGGAGGTCGATCGCTGAGCACAGCCTCCTGGCTCATGAGATGGTGAGGGGCTTTAGCAAATCCGGAGGGAAGAAAGCATGTATGAAACTGGATCTGAGGAAGGCGTATGACATGGTCAATCGGGACTTCCTCTGTCATCTAATGACAGCCATGGGGTTCGAGGACCACTAGGTTGCATTGATCCGGGAGTGCATCACGTCTTCCACCTTCTCTGTCCTCATCCAGGGCATCCCTTATGGGTACTTCCATAGCAACCGTGGGCTTAGGCAAGGTGACCCCTGTCCCCTTACCTGTTCACGCTTGTCATGGAGTACTTCACATGTTTGATGGACCTAGCAGTGCACCGTGGGAGTCTTGTCCTATTGTTCAGGAGGGTGGATCCTCCAGTTACCCACCTTATCTATGCAGATGATCTCTTGGTGTTCATCCAGCCATCGATGGAGGGTATGCAGACGATTGCGCAGATTATGGGTGAGTTGGACTCCCTCTCGGGCCTTCAGATGAACAGAGATAAGAGCAGGGTGTACTTCAGCTCCCTGTGTCCCCAGAAGGAGGAGCGGGCCGATGTGCTGGGAGTTGAGAGGAGTGATCTTCCGGTGAGATATCTAGGAGTTCCACTCACAGTCAACTATGCACGGGATCAGGACTGTCACAGTCTGGTGGAGTACGTCCAGAGGAGAGTGGAAGGTTGGCAAGCCGCTGGATTGTTCTTTGGAGGACGCATCGAGCTGGTCAGATCGGTGATTTCGGCTGTGGCTTATTTCTGGCTACAATCTATCCTCCTCCCTGTTGCCACTGTTAGGAAAGTAGAGCGGATTTGCGCAGACTTCATTTGGAGGGAGGGTATGCACGCGATCTCCTGGGAGCAGCTCTGTAGACCCAGGAAGGAGGAAGGAGTGGGGCTAAGGCCACTGCTGGAGATCAGGGAGGCCTCTACGCTAAAGCTGGCATGGAAATTCATCAACGGGGGGTCCCTCTGGGCTGACTGAATGCACAGCAGTTATGTGAAGCATGGCAACTTCTGGACCTGTGTTTCTGACAACAATTATTCAGTCACTTTTAAGACTGTCTTAAGACAAAGGGGGGTTCTCAAATTTGCAATCCGAAAGGTCATGAAGGATGGATCTGGAACGGACCTCTGGCGGGATCCTTGGATTGATCGGCTCTCGCTATTGGACATTAGGGGAGCCCCGACACATCAGGAGGACAGACGTGGGCTGACGTGTAGTCGTATCATACGAGACAGGGTGTAGCAGCCGGAGTCTTATCGGTTTATCGAGGAGCTGGGAGGGATTATCAGTACTATTGCCATTGATCCGGACTTGCCTGCTGATCGGTGGATTTGGGAGCCGACAGATGCAGCTTCGGGTACTGGAGAGTTCCAATTCCGGAGCTCCTTCAATCTCATCCGGCGCACCTTTCCTCAGAGCTCGGACCACGAGTTCGTATGGTGCAAGGGTCTCGCCAGGAAGATGCAGCTTTGTGTCTACAAGCTTCTTCTGGGCCGTCTTTTGACTAGGGATCGTCTGAGTTCGTTTGGAGTACCGGTCCCAGATCCGAAATGTGTGCTATGCAGTGTGGAGAATGAATCTATAGGGCACATTTTTTTCGAGTGTGCTCTGGCATGGCAGATATGGTCTGAGCAGTGTAGAGTGTTGGGTGGATGTGACTCCGGAAAGAGAATTGGGGACATCATCACTGTACTCCGGGATAGCAGAGGTAGAGGGCAGGACTGGTTCCGGACCGCCAGACTCCGTCTGACGGTCTCAGTTTGGCATATATGGAGGGAACAAAACCGTCGTATTTTTGAGGGGCTGATCACCCTTCCGGTAGGCATCCTCCATAACATAGAGTTTGATGTTAATGCTATGGGGAACTGAAGAGTGGGAGTCCCACTATGACTGTATGTTGTAAGATTATTACATTGCTTTTAGAATAAAATTTACCCTTTTTCCAAATTTATATATATATATATATATATATATATATATATATATATATATATATATATATTTATATATATATATATATATATATATATATATATAAACGGATGGGTTCGATCCCACGGGGGAGCACAAGCAATACAAACAAGTGAATATCCTCAATGCAGGCCGCGTGGATTCTTGGGGGAACTAAACCTAACACAGATTTAGAATTACCAAATTCATATATATATATATATATATATATATATATATATATATATATATATATATATATATATATTGGAACAGGGTAATTTTGTATTGCTTTCAATAAATGAAAGGTAGGACTCAACTGCTCACCACCCTTATATCACATCCTCTTACACTGACACAACCCAAACATAAACCTTACATACACTAGTTAACGTTGATACATCCTAATCCCTTTAGTTGTTCGGAAACTAACTTTAACTGCATGAGTGACACTTTGTCTCTTGCACTAGGCTCTCTCCTTTAAAGGGGGACTATCCCCTTCTTGCATAAGCTGCAGTCAGCGCTCATTTACCTCGGTAAGGTGATCGATACCAACTGTAGTCTCCTCGTCTGTTCGTACATAGTCTGTTAATCCTCATCATGTGAATCAGTGAATTTTCTCGATTGGCACCAACTTTTGGAAGTAGATCTGTTTCCAGATTTGGAGGGAGCTCGTGATTGGACATGCCAATTCTCCTTCTGACTCTACGGCCACCTCCAGACTCCTCGGGGCTGACTGGACTGCAGGACCATGCACATGTGGATCGGGGTCTTCTTTTTCTTTGTTGTCGCTTCTCTCTCCGCTCCGCCCTGATGATTGTGGTCCAACCAACTGCTTGGCTATAAATACCAGCCTCACCTTCCCGATCAAGTAGCAAGGGATCGATCTCCACCATGTCTGCTTTATCGTGGCTAATTGCGTTGTCGCCACCCTTCAAGGGAGAGGAAAAAAACCTAAATCGAGGAGGATCCCCTAAATTGCTAGCGTTGTCGCCTTCCCGATCCTATATATATATATATATATATATATATATATATATATATATATATATATGCAGATGACCTCTAGTCTATTGGTTAAGAGAGATGCATGCGGCCCGAGTGGTCAGGAGTTCGAATTCCAGTGGGAGCGATTCCAGAAACAATTTACCTAGTTCCAAAAAAAATATATATATATATGATGCTAGAGAGAGTTTGCGGTGACATCCTTGGTGTTATCCCACCGGAATTCGAACCCCGTCCACCTGATGGACTCGAGAGCATGGGATCCTCTTCAACGCGATAAGAAGGTTGCTACGCCCCAGACGTCGGAGATGGCTGGATAACCAATCTCGGTCATCGGGAGAAGAAGAGTTTGCGCCTAGGTACTAGGGGGCTCCGGCCTTCCTATTCTTCTTTAGCTCTCCTTCAATAAATCAAAACCAAAGAGTTGGGCAGTCCTATGTAAGCCCGTGGCTATTGGTAATGACCTTAGACTGGAGTTTGATGAGCCTATGGTGCTCAATAGCATCCGAAAACTCCGAAAAACGGAGGTTACGAATGAAGACGTGTCTGCCGCGCCTATTGTTGCGTCTACAGAATGGAAACCGACGTTAGCGTTGTATGTGGTTGGTCCCCGATAGTCGTATGTGCTCCTCTTATCTTACATCCGACGTGTCTTGCAGTCAACAAAAAAAAATATAGCTTTTCTTACGGTAGAATGGCTACTTTGCTCGTTTTTCGGAGTAGCATGATCAAGAAGTTGTTCTTGCGGGAGGGTCATGGCTATAGGAAGGTCGGCTAGGATCCGCAAGTATCCTTGGAACGTGATTTACTTGTTGCGGTTCCATATTGTTGGAATATCCTATTGGTATTTTTGGTATGTTAGAATATGTGTTGGAATATCCTATTAGTACATTTGGTATGTTGGAATATGCCATAGGATATTCCTATAGAGAGTTAATGTAATGAGGAGGTTGAAATGCTATAAATAGCCAAGAGATTATCAATAAAATATAACAACTATTTCAACATGGTATCAGAGCCACATTTCCACAAATCCTAACCCTAGCCGCCGCCAAACCTTTCCCCACTCCTCTTTTCCCTCTTCCACAGCAGACGCCCCCCCCCCCCACCTTGCGCACAACAACACCCCCCCCCCCTCTTTCCCGCCGTCGCGACTGTTGCTGCTGTCGCTGCTGCTGCTGCCGCTGTCGTGGCACGTGCATGCGTCCCCCCTCCCGCCACACGCAATGGTGCCATTGTTGTCGTGGTTCGGATCATTCCGAAAGATGACACCGATGCCCAGATCTGATAAAAACAGACATGTTCGGATCTAGGAGCGGACGACGAAGACGAGCATAAGTCGTGGAGCGGGCATGACGTGATTGTAGAGGAGAAGCATCGATGGAGAAGAACATCAAGAAGCTGGATCCTGCAGAGGTTGCAACGTTGATGAAGTTGATGAAGATGTCGGCTGGTGAGAGTACGACACGAACGTCGTCGAAGTTGGAGCTTCCCTCCATCAATCTAAAGCTGGATGGACCAGCCACCTATCTGAGTTGGTCACGGCGGGTGAGAAGAACCCTCGCAGGAAAGAACCAGGAGGGGTTCCTGTCACGCCCCGATTCCGTCGAATCGATAGTCGTCCCCCGGGCGTGATGCCGTGCGAACCTAAGTTGCGTTCGCACAAGGCATAGTCATAAGGTTATCCGAAACACAACATCAAATTAGAGTACGCAGAGAGATTGAACAACACATTTGAAATGGAAATAGACTTTTCATTGATAATATGAACTTTACATAGACTTCTTTTTACAATCATTGCCGCGCGGGCTACAACATGACTTCGACTTACAAAAATGAACGCCGATGAGATAGTCGTTCCATACATTACACCCTTTTTATACAAGTAAAAACCAATACATATTTCCACCTGCTATGGCGGGAAGTCGAGTCGTCATTTTTCTTTGGACTGATGTGCGGTCTTCTTCAAAAAGGAAATCCAGAAAACAAGCCTTCACACGGACGAGGCTTCAAAAGAGTTCACGCCGCCTTGAGCTTTAGTTGGCACGCCCTTCGTAGTTCGGGGTACCTGCGTGGAGAGCGAGGATCAGTACATTACACTTTGTACTGGTGCGTGGCTATTTAAAATTCCAAGCTCTCATTTGGTTGAAGAGTTTATATGACATTAGAGTATGAATGTTTCTAGCCATCCTAATGAATTTCCAAACAAGTAATGACAAGCATAGTGAACTTTACGTTGAAACTTACCCCGGCGGACCGCGTCGCGCCTTATGAAACTTACCATGTTCTTTCCTTCCAATTGTTATCTTTTGCATATTAAGTGCTATACTTCGTGTGTTGGTCACTGGCTCCCAGAGCCATTGTGGACTCCTTTTTGCTTTGATTAGACGAGGCCCTTTCAGCGCGAGTAGCGAGCCCCGCTGCAAGTCCTCGCCTAACGTTGTGCCCAGCACAGCTTTTGTATTTGTTTCCTTTCTTGGCCGCAACGGTCCCGTGGCCCCGGGTTGCCGTTCGGGAAAACTCTACCTTGTCGACAAGTTGTCCAATGACCGTGCAAAGACCATTCTTTTCTTCTTTTTAGTTATTAAGACATAGCCTACCATTCTTTTTGAAAACTCATTTCACTTTCTCGTGTTCGTGCCTTTCGTGCCTTTCGTGCCTTTTGTGCCTTTCGTGCCTTTGCATTTATCTTTTTATTCGTATCAACACTATCGATTTTGCTTAAGAAGGGGGTCGAGAAGAGAAGGGTCAGCCACTCACCTTGAGTTTACCTTGGCGAGCGAACTTGTTGGTCGCGCTAGACGTCGCCTACGCGATTACCTGAAATCGCACAAGCAACCGATTAGAACACTGCATTATTCAAAGAGTTCGATAGGAAATGCGAGTTCGAAATGCAAGCCATGAAAACCATCGAAAACATCCACGAAACGCATTCAGAAAACAAAACCAAAACCAACGCAAGCGGCGTGAAAAGCAGAGCAACGGGAGGTCTCTCCCGACTCAGCCGCAGAGTCAATCCTCGAGGCGCAACCCGCTGAATATGGGACTTGGTTCCGAAGAAGACATTCCATAACGAGGAATGGATCTTAATTCAACCGTTCCCGTTCGATCGACTCGGTCGATCCCGACCTATCGGTCCCGGCCGAATCGATAGCGACAGTGTTCCTTTCTCGCGCACCCCGTGGACAGAGTACGGGGCACGATGTAGGGACGGGGCACTACACCATAACCAACTAAGAAAAAGTTTCGTCCTCGAAACTTAAGAATAGAACCTACCTCTATAAAAATAATGAAGGAAACTTTTCCCTCATCTCTGACTCGAGTTCCCATGTCGACTCCTCTGCCGCATGGTTCCTCCAGAGTACGCGGACGAGAGGGATCGCCCGATTTTGAAGTAACTTATCCTTGCGTTCTAAAATTTGAACTGGCGCTTCGACGTAGGATAAGTCAGACTTCAGCTCTAGCTGGCCAAAATCTACCACGTGGCTAGGGTCGTGCACGTACTTCCGCAGTTGGGAGACGTGGAAGACATTGTGTACACCTTCAAGCGCCGGTGGTAGGGCAATCTTATAGGCTACGGGGGCGACCCGCTCGAGTATTTCGAACGGCCCAACGAATCTCGGACTCAGCTTCCCCTTCACGCCGAACCGAGTAACTCCACGCATGGGTGACACCTTCAGGAACACGTGATCGCCTACACAGAACTCAAGCGGTCTTCGATGGGTGTCGGCATAGCTCTTCTGCCGACTCTGTGCAATCTTTAGTCTTTCCCGAATTAGCTTGACCTTCTGCACCGTCTGTTCTACCAGCTCCGGGCCGAGTATCTGCCGTTCCCCGACTTCATCCCAGCAAATGGGCGATCTGCACTTCCGACCGTACAAGGCTTCATACGGCGCCATTTGGATGCTGGACTGGTAGCTATTGTTATATGCAAATTCCGCCAACGGTAAGTGGACGTCCCAGCTTGATTTGAAGTCGATTGCGCAGAGCCGTAGCATGTCTTCGAGAATCTGATTAACGCGCTCCGTTTGGCCGTCGGTCTGTGGATGGTAAGCTGAACTGAACTGCAACTTGGTACCCAGCGCCGACTGAAGGCTACTCCAGAATCGCGACATGAACCGTGAATCCCGATCAAAGACGATGGATACTGGAACTCCGTGCAGCCGTACGATCTCGTCAAGATAAATCTGCGCCAGCCGATCAACGCTCCAAGTAACTTTAATGGCAATGAAGTGTGCCGACTTGGTTAATCGATCGACGATGACCCAGATGGCGTCGCTCCCCCGTGGTGTCTTCGGCAGGCCAACAATAAAGTCCATCGTGACATGATCCCATTTCCACTCCGGAATGGCAAGGTTCTGCATCTCCCCGCCCGGTCGCTGATGCTCAGCTTTCACCTGCTGACAGGCCATGCATTGTGACACGAAGAGCGCCACATCTCTCTTCATTCCGTGCCACCAGAAAGTCGTGCGGAGGTCCTTATACATCTTGGTACTGCCTGGATGCAAGGTATATTTCGCGTGATGCGCCTCCGACATAATCTCCTTTCGTAGTTCAGAATCATCCGGAACACATAGTCGGCCATTCAATCGCAGCGCGCCGGTCTTGTCTTCCGCAAAGTCGGTCACACTACCTGTTGGAATTCGCTCGCGCATTTTCTTCAGGTACGGATCATCCTTCTGAGCGGCCATGATCTTTTCCAGCAAACTCGGCTCTAACTGCAGCTGCGCCAACCGTATATCCCTGAATCGAACCCGGAGATCGATGCCCATTTCTTCGAGATCTTGTAGTAGTCTGCGGTCGATGGATAGCGAGGCAAGATATTTCCGACTCAGAGCGTCCGCCACCACATTTCCCTTGCCCGGAGTGTAGTCGATCGTCAAGTCATAGTCCTTGATTAGTTCGAGCCAGCGCCGCTGTCGTAAGTTCAGTTCCTTCTGGGTGAAGAGATACTTGAGGCTCTTGTGGTCGGTATAGATCGCGCACGCCACGCCATATAGATAGTGACGCCACAATTTCAACGCGAACACAATCGCCGCTAACTCCAAGTCGTGCGTAGGATAGTTCTTCTCGTGCGGCTTCAACTGTCTGGAGACGAATGATATCACCTTGTTCCGCTGCATGAGCACACATCCCAAGCCCTGGCCTGAAGCATCGCTGAATATCTGAAAACCCTCTGGCCCATCCGGAAGTGCGAGTATGGGTGCCGAAATCAGCCGCTGTTTTAGCTCCTGGAATGAAGCTTCACAGTCATCCGACCACTCATACACGACTCCCTTTTGAGTGAGGCGAGTCAGTGGCGATGCAATCTTCGCGAAGTCTTTCACGAAGCGTCGATAGTATCCCGCCAAACCAAGAAAGCTTCTAATCTCGCTAGCAGACGCAGGCCTCTTCCAATCAGCAACGGCTTCCACTTTCTTCGGGTCGACTGCAATGCCTTCGGACGAAATGATGTGACCAAGGAAGGATACGCTGCTGAGCCAAAATTCGCACTTACTCCGCTTCGCAAATAGCTGATTCTCTCGAAGTGTCTGGAGCACGGTCCGCAGATGTTCTGCATGCTGCGCCCTGTCTTTCGAGTAGACGAGAATGTCGTCAATAAAGACTACCACAAATTTATCAAGGAAGGGTCGAAACACCCGATTCATTAGGTCCATGAAGGCGGCAGGGGCGTTCGTCAGGCCGAATGGCATCACCAGGAACTCGTAGTGGCCGTACCGAGTGCGAAAGGCTGACTTTTGCACGTCGTCCGACTTGATCTTGAGTTGATGATAGCCCGAGCGGAGATCAATCTTCGAAAATACCGAGGCGCCTTGCAGTTGATCGAATAAGTCGTCTATGCGGGGCAAAGGATACTTGTTCCGGATGGTGGCCTTGTTCAGCTCTCGGTAATCGACGCACAGACGCATGGACCCATCCTTTTTCTTCACGAACAACACGGGCGCTCCCCACGGTGAAACACTAGGCCGAATAAATCCCCTGTCGAGTAATTCTTGTAACTGGGTCTTGAGCTCCTTCAGCTCGGCGGGGGCCATTCTGTACGGGGCCTTTGAAATCGGTCGAGTATCGGGGAATGTATCGATGCTGAACTCGATCTCTCGGTCGGGGGGCATGCCGGGTAGCTCGTCCGGGAACACATCGGGGAATTCTGCCACAACGTCGGTCTGACCTACGTTTGCACCCTCCTGTCGCATGTCTCGGACGGACGCCAAGTAGCCTTCGCACCCAGAATGCAGCATCCTCCGAGCAGAGATTGCCGAGATCAACATGCAGGTCGATGACGCCTCACCACACGAAAAGCAGAATTCAGGCACTCCTAGTATGCGGAAAGTGACCGTCTTCCTGGCACAGTCTATGGTTGCGTTGCACGGCCCGAGCCAATCCATCCCCAGAATGATATCGAAGTCATTCATGTCTAGGACCATCACGTCCAGACCGATCTTTTGACCGCCGATACAGATAATCCCGTCGATGCAGGCTGAATTAGTGAGTATTGGTGTGCCCGAAGGTGTGCTCACGCTAAGGTCGAGGTCTAATGATACTAACGGAAATTTGTGCTCGGCGACAAAGTCCGCCGCTATAAAACTATGCGAAGCACCTGAATCAAATAGTACGCGAGCAGGCACATTATTAAAACTAAGTATACCTGTCACGACCGTGTCTGAGGCAAGCGCTTCATCTCGAGTCAAGGCGTAGACGCGTCCTTGTGCATTCGGACGCCTGTCTTGATGGTTTGGTTGGGCAGGCGGAGTAGGTCGAGGCGCCTGCACTCGATTCTCCTGACGGTTTTGTTGGGGAGGGCCATTGCGATTCGGTCGAGGATTCTGGCAGTCTCGGGCATAGTGACCCCTCCGCCCACAAGCATAGCACTCTGCCTTGGCAAAGCAGTGGTCTTCGGTATGCCCAAGCTGATGGCAATTCCTGCATCGCGGTAACGGGTTCTTGCCTTGGTAGCCGCCAGTGTGTGGACGCTTTGACGCGTGATTGTTGCCTCCCGTATAGCTAGGACGTTTGTGATTGGAGTGGCGCACAACGTCTTCAGCACCGGAAGGAAGCAGGCTCTCAAGACGGAGAGCGTGATTCAGAGCCTCGCCCGTGGTCTTGTACTCCGGGACGCCGACATGCGCACCAATAGATTGTCGCAGTCCCACTTCGAACCGTCGCACGCGGCACTCTTCAGTAGGCAGAAACGCACCAGCGAACTTGGACAATTTGTTGAACTCTGCGGCGTACTGTTGCACCGTCCTGCTCCCCTGCTTCAATGACATGAATTCATTTTCTTTTGCTTGGCGAACGGCGGACGGAAGGTACTCGAGTTCGAAAGCCTTGCGGAACGTGGCCCAAGAGATCGGCGCGGTAGTGTTGTCCGGTCGAATCGCTCGCTTGCGCACGGCCCACCAGTCGTGCGCGTCCAACCGTAGTTGAAGTTGTGCGCAGGCAACTTGCTTTGATTCTTCGATGCCGAGGAGCTCGAAGTGGTCTTCTAGTTCTTCCAGCCAGTCGATCGCAATGGAAGGACCCTCGGTGCCGCTGAAAGAGGTGCAACACGCCTTCTTGAATTCTGACACTTCGAAGTTGTACTTCTTTGGTGCCGCTGGTTGAAGCTCGGGCTCCGCCGTGTCGACTTCAATGGGTGGAATCGTCGGCACGGTGGTAGTAGGTACGGTGACGGTAGGTGCCGTCGCAGAATTTCCGTTGGCCGCAAACGTCTGGACGATCTGCTGCAGGGTATCCATCTGCTTTTGTTGAAGTTTGATGTGCGCATCGAAGCGAGCTTCGAACTGGGCCTGTCGTTCCTCTACTCGTTGATGTCGGTTCTCGGACTGGTTCCGCTGCGCCTCCATCATGCGCAGCATCCTTTCGATGGTATCGTTAGAAGGTTCGGCCTGCGGACGATGCGAGCTACTAGAGCCGCTGGAAGCGCTCTGTTCTTGCTCGGCCGTGGGTTCCGCCACTTCTGCGATACGAAGGCAACGCATCAGTCTCAAATTATTACGGACTCATTGTATGAAACAACTTATCTCATCGTTGCGTGGTCAATGGTTTGAAACTCTAGACGCGAGGCCAAAGGATGTAAAGCCGTGCTCTGATACCATTTATGTCACGCCCCGATTCCGTCGAATCGATAGTCGTCCCCCGGGCGTGATGCCGTGCGAACCTAAGTTGCGTTCGCACAAGGCATAGTCATAAGGTTATCCGAAACACAACATCAAATTAGAGTACGCAGAGAGATTGAACAACACATTTGAAATGGAAATAGACTTTTCATTGATAATATGAACTTTACATAGACTTCTTTTTTACAATCATTGCCGCGCGGGCTACAACATGACTTCGACTTACAAAAATGAACGCCGATGAGATAGTCGTTCCATACATTACACCCTTTTTATACAAGTAAAAACCAATACATATTTCCACCTGCTATGGCGGGAAGTCGAGTCGTCATTTTTCTTTGGACTGATGTGCGGTCTTCTTCAAAAAGGAAATCCAGAAAACAAGCCTTCACACGGACGAGGCTTCAAAAGAGTTCACGCCGCCTTGAGCTTTAGTTGGCACGCCCTTCGTAGTTCGGGGTACCTGCGTGGAGAGCGAGGATCAGTACATTACACTTTGTACTGGTGCGTGGCTATTTAAAATTCCAAGCTCTCATTTGGTTGAAGAGTTTATATGACATTAGAGTATGAATGTTTCTAGCCATCCTAATGAATTTCCAAACAAGTAATGACAAGCATAGTGAACTTTACGTTGAAACTTACCCCGGCGGACCGCGTCGCGCCTTATGAAACTTACCATGTTCTTTCCTTCCAATTGTTATCTTTTGCATATTAAGTGCTATACTTCGTGTGTTGGTCACTGGCTCCCAGAGCCATTGTGGACTCCTTTTTGCTTTGATTAGACGAGGCCCTTTCAGCGCGAGTAGCGAGCCCCGCTGCAAGTCCTCGCCTAACGTTGTGCCCAGCACAGCTTTTGTATTTGTTTCCTTTCTTGGCCGCAACGGTCCCGTGGCCCCGGGTTGCCGTTCGGGAAAACTCTACCTTGTCGACAAGTTGTCCAATGACCGTGCAAAGACCATTCTTTTCTTCTTTTTAGTTATTAAGACATAGCCTACCATTCTTTTTGAAAACTCATTTCACTTTCTCGTGTTCGTGCCTTTCGTGCCTTTCGTGCCTTTTGTGCCTTTCGTGCCTTTGCATTTATCTTTTTATTCGTATCAACACTATCGATTTTGCTTAAGAAGGGGGTCGAGAAGAGAAGGGTCAGCCACTCACCTTGAGTTTACCTTGGCGAGCGAACTTGTTGGTCGCGCTAGACGTCGCCTACGCGATTACCTGAAATCGCACAAGCAACCGATTAGAACACTGCATTATTCAAAGAGTTCGATAGGAAATGCGAGTTCGAAATGCAAGCCATGAAAACCATCGAAAACATCCACGAAACGCATTCAGAAAACAAAGCCAAAACCAACGCAAGCGGCGTGAAAAGCAGAGCAACGGGAGGTCTCTCCCGACTCAGCCGCAGAGTCAATCCTCGAGGCGCAACCCGCTGAATATGGGACTTGGTTCCGAAGAAGACATTCCATAACGAGGAATGGATCTTAATTCAACCGTTCCCGTTCGATCGACTCGGTCGATCCCGACCTATCGGTCCCGGCCGAATCGATAGCGACAGTGTTCCTTTCTCGCGCACCCCGTGGACAGAGTACGGGGCACGATGTAGGGACGGGGCACTACAGTTCCTGTCGGGCGAGAAGACAGAGCCAGACGAGGGCTCGGCGGGACGCGACGAGTGGAAGTCCACTCATATGGTGATCTACATCTGACTTCTCAACTCCTTAGTCCAGTCTATTGCCGCCACAGTAGACGACATTGAAATGGTGAAGGACGTATGGGAGAAGTTGAGGAGGACATACGATGGCGTGGGAAACAACTTACGAGTTTTTCAGATCAAGGGGGAGATTGATGACACCGTTCAAGGAGAGAAGACGGTGCAAGAATACGCTATAGAGCTGGAGCGACTGTAGTTGGATTACGATCACTCCTCAAATCGGGCAAGCTGTGGGGACCCGAAGTGCAAGGAGAGACAGGTATGTCTGCAGGAGAGGACAATGAAGTTCCTTAAAGGACTGACTGCAGCATTTGCTCAGAGGACAGCCCTACTTCTAGCCCAACCGAAGATCCCTACCCTTGAGGAGGCTATCTCGGCAATGATCCAGGAAGAAACACGCATCAAACTGCAAGCAGGGACAAGTGGCCCTCCTGAAGAGAAGTCGGCACTAGTGGCCACCAGTTTGGACGACATAGGTCCGAAAGAGGAGTATTGGCAGCACAATCGGCAGTGCTACAACTGCGGGGAGATGGACCATCATCGGCATGCTTGCACCAAACCACCTAAGGAGGAAGATTCAGGCGGTGGACGCAGGCAATTCGGTGGACGGGGAACCTTCGGAGGACGAGGCCGTGGTCGTGGAGGTCGATGAGATGGTCGAGAAGGCTATCGAGCAAACCTACTGGTAGCAGAAGGCAATGAAAGAGCTGGTAGTACTTTTACTGAGGAGGACCAGGCATTGATGGGCATGCTGGAATCACTCAGAAGGAAGCAGAGGACGTCAAACGAGGGAAGCGAGGAGGCTTCTACCTCATTCTCTGCCATGTATGCCCATCCATCTGAAGGAACTAACGATCCACTTGCTCTTGCATCTATTTATTCCCCTCGACCGTCAGACTGGATAATTGACTCGGGAGCATCTCGACACGTGACAAGGAAGGCTAGTAAGTTCTCCTCCTACACTCACCTACCATCAACAGACAACATTCAAACAGCTGATGGGACATTCCAGCCCGTGGTCGGTAAGGGTACTGTAAATTGTACGGATTCGATAAAATTATCCAATGTTTTGCATACTCCTTTTCCAGTCAGTCTTTTGTCCATTAGTTCCATCATCCTTCTAAAATGTATTGTTTCCTTTGATATTTCCAAGGTGATCTTCCAGGAGAAAAAGACGGGACGAAGACTTGGGACTGGCACTTGGTATGATGGACTGTGGTACCTGGATCGAGAAAGGCTGGATTCAGCATTAGTATCTATAGCGGAAAAGGCAGGGATGGAAGGACCGAAGAAGATGAGTGCGGAAGATACATTGCGACTCCACCACAGGAGGTTGGGACACTCTTCATTTGGTGTTTTAAGTAAATTGTACCCTGCAATTTATGAAAAAGTTAATAAAGAGAAACTAGTTTGTGATGCTTGTGACTTAGGCAAACTTACTAGGAGTTCATATGTGAGTAGCGGTCATAGGAGCTCGTCTGTTTTTGATGTGGTACACTCTGATGTCTGGGGGCCTTGTACTACTACTATGAATGGTTACAAATATTTTGTTACCTTCATAGATTGTTTTTCTCATACTACTTGGCTGTATTTGATGATAAATAAGAGTGAGATCCCTTCCTGTTTTCGGGACTTTCACAAACATGTCCAGACTCAGTACAAGACAGTGGTGAAGGTACTGAGATCTAACAATGGAACGGAGTACACCAACAAGACACTTACGGAATACTTGTCCGCCCAAGGGATACGACATCAGACCACCTGTGCATATACACCAGCACAGAACGGAGTAGCGGAAAGAAAGAACATACACCTCCTGGAAGTGGCGAGATGTATGAAGATAGACATGAATGTCCCACAGAGTCTGTGGGGATATGCAGTGTTGACAGCAGCTCAACTGATCAACAGGATGCCTTCGAAGGTGTTGGGATGGAGGTCTCCATGCGATATGCTGCAGGAAAATAATAGTGGGATGCTCCCACTAAAGGTGTTTGGCTGCGTATGCTTCGTGAAGGACAACAGACCATCGGTAGGGAAGCTTGATCCTCGAGCAATCAAGTGTATCTTTGTGGGCTACTCGGGAACTCAGAAGGGCTACGTATGCTGGAGTCCAGTGAAAAAAAGAAAATTTGTAAGTATGGATGTTCACTTCAGGGAACATTAGCCATACTACAGTCAGGAGGGAAATCCAAATATCTCACCTGATACTGCAAGTATGAGGCAAGAGGGGGAGTTGTTGGGAAACATTTCGACAGATCTCGGAGTATAGCTTGGAGGAACAAATAGCGTACAGGAAGGTGAAAAGGGGCAGGGGGAGGAAATAAGAGATGTTAGGCCCACAGCTCAGGGGGAGATACTTACCTACAGCAGGCGAGAGAAGCAACTTGCAGGACCAGTTCCTACAGTGCCAGTGCTAAGTCCCTTGCCTGCGCCTGTCTTGACTCCTGAGACACCTACACCACCACCTTCTCCTTCAGGTGATATCCTTCCTTCTCCTCCTCCCCAACCATCATCAGTGTGGAGGTCCACTCGCAGCAATGCGAAAAAACCTCCTGATAGATATGGTTGGGACCTTGCTAAATTTGTCTCATATAATCATCTCTCTTCTTCTCATGGAGCTTTTATTGCATCATTGGATAGTGTTACTGTACCTAACAATTGGCAGGTAGCCAAGAACGATCCAAAGTGGAAAGCAGCGATACACGAGGAGTTGGGAACTCTGGAGAAGAACCGAACTTGGGAGCTGGTGAGACTGCCAGAAGGGAAGAGAGCAGTCGGATGCAAGTGGGTTTTCACTGTGAAGAAGAACCCCGATGGACAGGTTGAGCGCTACAAAGCTCGACTGGTGGCAAAAGGATACAGTCAGACGTACGGCATCGACTATGACGAGACCTTTGCACCAGTGGCGAAGATGAGTACTGTCAGGACCTTGATCTCTCTGACAGCCAATGGAGGATGGAAGCTACACCAACTGGATGTGAAGAATGCATTTCTTCATGGGGATCTAGTGGAGGAGGTGTACATAGAGATACCACCAGGATTCAGCACTAATCAGACAGAAGGCAAGGTCTGCAGGCTGAAGAAGTCCCTCTATGGACTGAAGCAGTCTCCTCGAGCGTGGTTTGACAGGTTCAGGAGAGCAATGATAGGGATGAGATATCAGCAAATCAATGCTGATCATACTGTGTTCTTCAGACGAACTAGAGGCCACATCACCATGCTTGCGGTATATGTGGATGATATGATTATCACAAGAGATGATGAGCAGGAGATCGCCCAACTCAAGGAGAAGCTTGGCAAGGAGTTCGAGGTGAAGGATCTTGGCCCTCTTCGATACTTTCTTGGGATTGAGATTGTTCGAGATACAGAGAGAATTGTTCTTTCTCAGAGGAAGTACGCACTGGATCTACTTACAGAAACAGGGATGATGGGATACAAACCAGCTACGACACTGATAGACCAGAAGTTCAAGCTGGATGCTGAAGCCGGAGAACCAGTTGACCGGGATAGATATCAGAGATTGGTGGGCAAGTTGATTTACTTGAGCCACACCCGACCTGATATCAGCTTGTGGTCAGCGTAGTGAGCTGCTACATGCATGACCCCCGGAAGGGTCATATGGACGCAGTGTACCAGATTCTGAGGTACTTGAAGGGAGGCCCCGGAAAGGGACTGATTTTCAGAAGGAATAATCATGTGAGCATCGAGGGCTATTGTGATTCTGACTGGACTAGCTGTGCTGACGACAGGAGATCCACCTTGGGATACTGCATATTTGTAGGAGGCAACTTGGTCTCTTGGAAGAGTAAGAAGCAGTAAGTGGTGGCCAGATCAACAGCTGAAGCCGAACATAGAGCTATAGCCTTGGGAGTCACAGAACTATTGTGGTTGAAGAATATGCCGATGGAGCTGAAGCTGGACCAGGGAGCCAAGATGAAGCTATGGTGTGACAACCAGTCAGCTATTAGTATTGCCAACAATCCAGTACAGCATGACAGGACCAAGCATATCGAGATTGACAGATTCTTCATCAAAGAAAAGCTGGATAGTAGACTCATAGAGCTGGACTATGTTCCAACCAAAGATCAGGTAGCAGACGGACTGACCAAGGGACTTAGCTCTGTCAGCATGATGAGAGGATGTGACAAGATGGGCTTAGTGAATATCTTTCGTCCATCTTGAGAGGGAGTGTTGGAATATCCTATTGGTATTTTTGGTATGTTGGAATTAGGGGTGTGCAATAAACGGTTTGAAACCGTAAACCGAACCGAACCGAACCATATTTGTGATTCGGTTCGGTTTTTTTATAAATGGTTCGGATTTCGGTTTTCTAATATTTAAAATTCGGTTTACGGTTCGGTTCATGGTTTTTGGGTTCGGCCATTGAACCGAACCGAAAACCGAATTAATTGGGTTAAGGGATTATTAAATTACCAATATACCCCTGGCAATTGGCAAAACCACTGAAGTCTGAACGGATGGGTTCGTAATTTCGTAACCCCTAACCGGCCCCTAGTATTTGAGTCAAAACTCAAAAGACTCGAAAGTCGAAACCATAAACCATTACCACCATTCTATTCTCTCTCCTCTCCAGTTCCAGAGACTAGAACCCTAAGCACTGCTTGGCGGCGAGCAAAGCTTTGCAAAATTTTTAGGGTTTCTAAAATTTTTTAGGGTTTCTCCTTCCTCCTACTATTCTCCTTTCTTCTTAAACCCTTCCTCTTCTCAAGAGACAGCTCTCTATTCTAGGGTTTCTAAAATCTGTTGCCGAATCACTCGAATCCGTCGGATCCCGACGGTCGGAGACTTGGAGGACATCCTTCGAGGTGAGAAAAGCCAGATCTACTACTCAGTCTCGCGATCTAGGAATTATATTTTTATTTTGTCTTTACTTTTCAATTTTTTTTTCTATCAGGCTCGATCTGATCTGAGTCTCTGACGGTCTCGATCCAAACTCAGTCATAGATCTGTAAGTCCGTCTTGTAAATCTCATTCTCGTTCTTTGAAGTTTGATTATTCAGAATTTTATGTTCTTGTATATCTTAATCTGCACACATGACATATTCGTTAAAATTGGGAAAAAAATCGAAGTTTGATTATTTAGAAAATTAATTGTTTATAGTGAAATCGAAGTTTGATTATTTAGAAAATTAATCTGCACAAATTACAAATATCAAATATGTTGTTGATCCTAGGATTTTATTCTTTTGATTTGGTTGCTGTAAACATTGTTTCTTTTGATTTGGTTTGGGTCAAGATGATCACTGATTTAATTGAGGCCACTGTTGGATACTTGGATTTAATTGATGCCACTGTTGGGTTGTAGTGCATTTTCTTGCAGGACCAAAAGAAAAATATTTTGCAATGCAAATTATGCTGCTGCAAGCCTGCAAATAAAAGTTCTGCAAATAAAAGTTCTGCAAATAAGTTATTTCCTTGCAGGTCAAAAGAAGAAAGATTTATCGCTGCAAATAAAAGTTTTGCAAAGAAACAGTTTCACATTGCAATTTGTGTTTATTTTTCTCTGTCTATTTTTTTGTTTGTCTATTTTGTTTGGTAATGTTAGTTGAATAGTTTCATTAGGTAGGACAGTGTCACATTACAATTTCACGTTACAATTAAAAATAAAATGGCTAGTTTAGCACTTTTGGTTTATATAGGAGTGAGGACAGCCTGGGCAGGAATGACAGTGCTGTTAGCACTCGTTATTTGTGTAGTATAGTGTCATGTAATGTTTACTATAATACTATAATACTACAAAAATGTTATTTCTCAAAGTGGTGGTACTACTAGTGAAAGAGTTGAGCCTTCTAGTGAAAATCAACCGGTGCAATTGAAAAAGTTCATGAAAGCTCAATTCAAGAAACATAAGATGGAATTGGGTGGTGGTGATACGAAATCGGAGCTTGATCGTTATCTACAAGAGAGTACCGTAGATGATGATGATGAGGATGAGAGTGATCAATTTAATATTTTGGGATGGTGGAAGCTTAATTCACCACGTTTTCCCATCCTTTCAAAAATGGCAAGGGACGTGTTGGCCGTTCCCATATCTACCGTGGCTTCCGAGTCCGCTTTTAGTACGGGTGGGCGAGTTCTTGATGCATATAGGAGCTCTTTGACTCCAAAAATAGTTCAAGCTCTTATTTGTTGTCAAGATTGGTTCCGAGGGCCTTCCGATCGACCAATTGTTTCTATCATTGAAGAGGATTTTGAAGACATATATAAAGTTGAAATGGGTAAGTTGTTAACTTTATTGTTGTTCTAGATTTACTTCTTTAATTGTCTCTTAACTTGTTCATTCTTTATTTTAGATTTGGCAAAATTGACGGTAGAATCAATCTCGACAAGCGAGGTTTGAGTGTGGCGTTATTCTGACTTCTGACTAGTGACTTCTGAGAAGTGAATGGTGTTGTTTTAAGACTGGAATTGTAATATTTTTTCAGTTACTGAGACTGACTTGTTAGTTCTTGCTGGCAAACTGCTGCTATCTGCTGCTATATTTTTGAGGACCTGGTGGGGTGTTGTTTCCCAGTTTCTGGCATTTCTGATTTCTGTTTCTGGCATTTCTGTTTCTGGCATTTCTATTCTGGTGGGGTGTTGATAGTTTGAGGACCTGGTTGGGTTCAAGTTCCATCAGTTTCTGGCATTTCTATGCTGTTTTGATCTTTTCAGCTGCACTAGTGTCTGCTGCTACATGTTAGAGCCTTTCAGGAACTGGTTGGGTGATGTTTTTCAGTTTCTGGCATTTCTCTGCTCTGAATTTTGATCTTTTTCTGTTTTTCAGTTCCTGGCATTTCTGCTGCTATATGTTTCATGTTTGAGGAATTGTCAACTGTTTGCTAATCTTTTTCAGTTTCAGAAATTGGCTGACTGTTTGGGAGACTGTTTGGGAATTGGCAATGATGATTCGGCTTCAGATATGGTATATAATGCAGCCATTGGCGAGGCATATAGTGCAGCCATTGGCGAGGCATAAATTCATTATTCATATATATTTTTAATACGTTAAAATGTTACTAAACAATTCCATGAGAAATATCGGCAATGATGATTCGGCTTGGGATATGGTAACATGTATACTACACTGCATCGTTAATGATGCACAAGAAGCCATTCTGAGCCTTTCTTATTTCTTTTTTTTTTTAGTAATTGTATATGCAGAGGTTGGAGGCAATCTGGAGGTTGGAAACTTGGAGGCAACTGCAGATTGGAATTTCCAAAAGTGACTGGTATACTTTTGTGTGTTGTATAATTGTATTGTATAATTGTATTTGTATATTAACTTGGGAGCTGAGTTACTAAACAATTCCATGAGAAATATCGGCAATGATGATTCGGCTTGGGATATGGTAACATGTATACTACACTGCATCTTTAATGATGCACAAAAAGCCATTCTGAGCCTTTCTTATTTCTCTTTTTTTAGTAATTGTATATGCAATGCAGTGGACTGAGTGGAGGCAATCTGGATTTTGGAGGTTGGAAACTTGCAGAGTTGCAGGCACACCAATAATTGTATATTTTGAATCTGTCAAAAGTAGTAGTACCCATCAATTTGGAGGTTGGAAACTTCACAAGCTTATAATTGTATTTGTATATTAACTTGGAGGCAAGTTAGGCAACTGCAGATTGTATTTGTATATTAACTTGCAGATTGTATTTTGGAGGTAAGTTAGGCAAAATGCAACTGCAGATTGGATTTTGGACTTTGGAGGTTGGAAACTTGCAGAGTTGCAGGCACACCAATAATTGTATATTTTGAATCTGTCAAAAGTAGTAGTACCCATCAATTTGGAGGTTGGAAACTTCACAAGCTTATAATTGTATTTGTATATTAACTTGGAGTTGGAGCATCATGTTTCATTTTGTCATTGTGTGTTGTATACTTGTATAATTGTATTTGTATATTAATTTGGGAGCTGAGTGTTGTATAATTGTATTTGTCTAATTGTATTTGTATAATTTGGCAGTGGCAAATTACTGTCATTGCTGGGAACCAAAAGTGACTGATACACTGCAAATTTCTGTCATTTTGTGTATTGTATAATTGTATTTGTATATTAATTTGGGAGCTGAGTGTTATACAACATTGTATTTATACACTGCAAATATCTGTCATTTTCTGTCATTTTGTGTGTTCTAAAATTACCTGCAAATCTTCCAGTAAAGCACAATCTTCCAGTAAAGCCCAATCTATTATTTTCCTGCCAATTTTTGGACTTCTGGGCCGGCCCATATATGCAAAGCCCACAACCGAAATAACCGAATAAACCGAACCGTTATGGTTCGGTTCGGTCCAGTACGGGTTCTATGTTAAACGGTTCGGTTCGGATCCTGGGTCAAATGGTTCGGTTCAAGGTCGGTTCACTAAAAATTCGGTTCGGATCATCCGAACCGACCGTTTGCACACCCCTAGTTGGAATGTGTTGGAATATTCTATTAGTATATTTGGTATGTTGGAATATGTCATAGGATATTTCTATAGAGAGTTAATGTAACGAGGAGGTTGTAAGGCTATAAATAGCCAAGAGATTATCAATAAAATATAACAACTATTTCAACACATATAGATCTAGTTCCAGGAGCTTCCTTTAGTACTATGGAGCAAAGCAACACTCAGTAAGTTGGCCAATGTTGTTGGTGTCCCGATCAAGATGGATGGACCCATGATCTATTGTAGAAGCGTAGCCTATATTCGTATCATGGTGGAGGTCTCAAGGTCTCGACATCAAGAATCTTGTCTAAGGAGGTTCATGTTCTTCAAGGGCCAGAAGCTTGTAATCCCAGTTGTATACGAGTAACTCCCCCCACTTGCTCGGCGTGTCATTGTATTAGTCATGATGAGGTGCATTTCCCAGATCCATCGGGGAAGGTTATTTGGGAAGGGCTTATGGAGGTGTTTTGTGAAAGATCTGTGGAGAACATGATAAAAGTCTACGGATTCCAGTATGAAGACACATGAATGCGAAGTATGTTCAGATATCTTGTCTAACCCTTCTTAATCCGAACTGCTCACTCACGACTTCACCCCTGGCTGAGCAGATAGTCTGAATCGAAGGGATACCGAATCTGTTGCCCCCTCTCCTGTGGTACGTTCATATATCTTGCCTAATTCATGTAATATTGGTGACGGAGTTGGAGCAACTTTGGTGGAGGACCCCAGTCCATTTATGCCAGATTTCGTAGTCCAGCTTGGCCTATCGAGATTGGGTGAGACTACAAAGTTGGGTGGAAATTGCCTGGAGGTGCCTTCTGTGGCTACATGGGACAAATGTTCCTGATCATGCTGCTCAGTTAACCTCGGAGATTCTGGAGGTGGCCGCAAAACCAAGAGAAGGATTGGCATTTCCATTTCAAGAACATCCATTAAAGGCTCGTAATGAGCCTTCTGCCAAAAGTTGGTGTCCTACTGAGAGCTCCACGGATGTCCATGATGTAGAGTCATCGGACTATGCTCCTACTGATGAAGATAACTGGATGGGTTCTTACCAACTCACCAAGGTAAATGGAAGATAGCTTCAACTCATGAAACAGACAGAGAGTCTACCACCCAAGGAGAGAGAGTTGGACACAGAAAAAATATCGATAATTTAGTAGTTAGGGTTAGTTCCCGTTCTACGGAAGGGAACAAGATGTACTCGGGGCAGTCCACTTTATATATATATATATATATATATATATATATATATATATATATATATTTTTTTTTTTTTTTTTTTTTTTTTTGAAGCAATGGGTAATTGTGGCGAACTCGTCTCCATTGAGGCTCGAACTCCTGACCACTTGGGCCGCATGCATCTCTCTTAACCACTAGGCTAGAGGTCATTTGCATATATATATATATATATATATATATATATATATATAAATATATATATATATATATATATATAAGAAGGCTGGAAAGATTGCGTGTGAAGTATTGTTCGAAGGCAAATGCAAGTAGTGCACGCTACGAGTTGGCGAGTTTAAGCTTGATGCGGTGCGCGAGTGTTGACGTTGTACCCAAGTCTTGTGCTCACATCGGACAATTGTAATAAATATCTACTCTCTCTCTCTCTCTCTCTCTCTATATATATATATATATATATATATATATATATATATATATATATATATATATATATATATTTTGGAAAAAAGGTGAATTTTATTCCAAAGGAAAAGCCATAATCTTACAACATACAACCAGAGTGGGACTCCCACTCATCAAGTCTCCATAGCATTTACATCAAACTCGATGTTATGGAGAATGCCAACCGGAGGGGTGACCAGCCCCTCAAAGATCCGACGGTTTCGCTCCCGCCATACATGCCAAACCGAAGCAGCCAGACGAACTCTGGCTGTTCGGAACCAATCCTGTCCTCTTCCCTTGCTATCTCGGATCGCCGTGATGATGTCCCCAACACAATTCCCGGAGACGCACACTCCCAATACACGACTCTGCTCCGACCAGATCTGCCATGCCAGAGAGCACTCGAAGAAGATATGCTTTATAGATTCAGGCTCCAAACCGCAAAGCACACACTTGGGGTCCGGAACCGGCACTCCAAACGAACTAAGGCGATCTCTAGTCAAGAGGCGGCCCAGTAGAAGCTTGTATAAACACAACTGCATCTTCCTGGCTAGACCCTTGCACCAAACGAACTCGTAATCAAAACTCAACGAGAAAATACGTCGGATAAGGTTGAAGCAGCTACGGAATTGGAACTCCTCCGTCCCCGAAGATGCATCAGACGGCTCCCAAATCCACCGATCCGCAGGCAGATTCGGGTCAATGACAGTAGGCATAATGCTCCTACCCAACTCCTCAGTGAAGCGATAGGAATCCGGCCTCCACTTCCCATCTCGTATGATGCGACTGCACGTCAGACCACGCATGTCCTCTCTCTCTCTCTCTCTCTCTCTCTCTCTCTCTCTCTCTCTATATATATATATATATATATATATATATATATATATATATATATATATATATATGAAAAACGAGATATAAGCCAATGACTCATTGACTCATATTGTAGAATGAGTATGTCATATTGGACCAGTAGGAGAAACGTTTCGAAATGAAAACAACATTGCCATGTTGGACTATTTCGAAACTTTTCTCGTATTGGTCCAACATGACAATGACTTATTCATATTCAGTTTTCCCATATATATATATATATATATATATATATATATATATATATATATATATATATATCCAATGAACTCTTGCTTAAGTAACTAAGGTGGAAGGCATCCGCCCAATCTGCCTGGATTCGAACCGGGATGGGAGCATATTATTCTCTTCATTTAATATATAAATGGTGGGAGGGAGATGGTGGGTCCCATGGGTAACAGCGGTGCAGGACCTCCGAGTCGGTGGAGTGGGCTGCAGGCCTACGGGCCAGATTGTAAACCCTTCGGGATCGAGTTTGAGCATAAACGCTAGGTAGAAACCAATTAATTTTTCCAAATATATATATATATATATATATATATATATATATATATATATATATATATATATATATAAAATAAAAAAAAAATATATATATATATATATATATATATATATATATATATATGTGTGTGTGTGTGTGTGTGTGTGTGCGCGCGCGCTCATAGCTCTAGTGGCTAGCATGTGAAGACATAACGCGGGTTATTCCTTCCAATTATGGTGGGAGTTAAAAAAAATTGTCCGGAAGAGAAACCATCGGCAATTGACTACTCTAGTTATCTTTGATTCAGATGACAATCAGGTCCTCGAGCACTTGCATTTCCATGAATCTGCTATAGTCAGATGACAAAATAGTTGAATAAAAACTTGCAGATGATCATTTCACCTTCTAATGGATCAGTAACTTGTGCTCCGGAAAGTGGCAAAAAGTAGCAAGAAGAAAGGGCCAGAATGGCTCCAAGTAAGAAAACTTCACTTCCAGCCATTTCAAAGACTATGTCAAAGGCAACTCTCAAATTTCGAGTCCACGATTTCTTCCCATCTCCTGCCAATTTAGACAAGACAACTTAATGTAACAGTTGAATAAATAACATGAAAAAATATTGAAAAGGTATCGTCTACGAAGAGAAGTTTCAATCGAGTGGAACAATTAATCCTAAAGAACTCTATGAAATGTTTTTGTCTTGTGATGTCCAATAGTGCATTTTGCAGCAAAACACTTCACAGTTAAGGAATTCATCAACTACTGTTTCTTGTAGTGAATCCAAGACAAACCTACTGCTACAATTTCACTTCAGAACCTTTAGACCAAGTAAAAAAGTAAATCTATCGCTCTTTGAATGCTTTTGAGTACTTTATTAGTAGAAATATTGTCGATTTCTTTACAGATTTCTATTTGTCTGTTGTCCTCAAAATTCAGTAACTTGTTCTTATTACTAAACAAATTTCATCAATTTTTTGCATGTACTAGCTGTATCATAGAACATTGCAATGATACAGGTCTATGACTGCGGGCCTGCGGCAAAATAAAAACATGACATGGAACTCTGCAAGCAATAAGCCATGGACTATAATAGGGAGCATTCGCTGGTTAATATTCAAGTTCTCCTTCTGAATTAAGAAACACAAAGCATAAAGATATAATTGCCAGAAAAAATCTTGAAAAATATCTCATCTAAGCTTTAAGTATGTTTGATGTTACCTAGTTCAGGACTCTAGGTATCATCATAAAACCCATCATCATTATTCAACATCAGCATCTAATCTTCTGTGCATTTCCACATCAAGATGAAGCCAGATATGGAGTACAGATCTAATTGAAGTTAAGCAAACTTTACAACTGGCAATCAACCTGACATCAAGTTTCAACTCGACTAAACTAAGATGGCTCCAGAAAAAAGATTTGAGCAAACTTAAAACCCACAATCAAACATGACATAAACTAACTATATTAGTGCCAAATTCTAGTCAAGGGAATCGTGGGTGCATCCTCGTACTTTTTTTCTCAATTAACTTTCTAGCAGTATACAATTTTTTTCGGGCTAATTAGTGTTTAGACCCTGGATTTTATACCAGCTTAGAGTTTAAGCCCTAACATGTCCAATTGGAAAGTTTGGACCCTAGATATTTATTTCTTCTATTATAACCCTCCCTCCCCATGCATGACAATAAAATTTTCCTCTATAAGCTAGTGAGGGTATAATGGGAAAGATAAAACAAAATATAAAATTTAGGGTCTAAACTTTCCAATTGGACACGACAGGGCTTAAACTACAAGTTGTTATAAAATTCAGGGTCTAAACTCTAATTAGCCATTTTTTCCCCGTATTTGTAGTATGGACATCCTCTCTCATTTTTTTGATTTTATAAATACTTTTGGCCTATTTCGGGGAATGTCCCAATTTTATTTGTCATAGATTTTTGACTATTGGACATATATAGGAGAACAGTAGGTGAGTTTCGACCTACTTAGGATAACAGCACTTTGGATGGGTTGATGTGAGCCCTAGTATGATTAAGACTGATTTTGAATCCCTTACCTCCATCGAATCCCTTTTGACTTAGTCCCTAATTGATTGATATGTCTTTGGACTAAATTGGTTACATAATAGGAATAACTGGCTCACTGGATTTAGTGCTCATTTGGTGTTTTTGTGGTACGCTAATCGGTTTGTTACAAAGAGCCAAATACAGTAAGTTAGCCCCATAGTTTCAACTGTCTTGATGATAACAACATTGCAACTATTATAATTTACTTTTACTTAAAAGTGAAACTCAGTTTCGGTATCGGTATCGGTATCAGTATCACCAACCAAAGCATCCTATTTAATTTCAAGAACGTCCAGAAACTCAGTTTCGGTATCGGTATCTGCTCCAGACCCTTCCTATGGCTATCAGTGTTCTCAAACTTCAGACCCTCCCATACTTAAAAGTGTTATTTAGTTTTAGGATCTCGTGTATAATATTAGAAATTTGCGTTTAGGTTTCCATATTGTCCAGAACAAGGTCCGAGTTGGGTTGACCGTTCAAGATGAAGACCTAAATACAAATTTCAAACATTATATGAGACCCTAAAACTAAACGCAAATTTAAAATATTATGGAGACCTAAAAGAGATCTAATGGTCAACTCAAGTCAACCATTATTATGAGACCCAACCCCTTTTCTATGGACTACATGGAGACCAAAGATAAATTTCGAATAGAATAATACTATTCGTACCTCCAAATTGTCTCTTAAAATTATCCCTCATTATGTGGCAGCTGATGTGGTTGTTAATGTGACAGCTTATGTGGCAAATTTTAAAATAAAAATTAACATTAAAGTTAACATTAACATTAAAATTAATTAACATTAACATTAACATTAAATTTAGCATTAAAAATAACACTAACATTAAAATTAGTATTTAAATTAATATTAACATTAATTTTAACATTAAAATTAACATTAATAATAACATGAACATTAATATTAATTAACATAAACATTAAAAAAAATTGGATAATTAATTTTGGGTTAAAATTTGTCATATCAACTATCATGTTAGATGTCACATATCACTATTTAACATGTCACGCCATCTATCACATAAGGAGGGATGGTTTGGAGGAACAATTTGGAGGTACGAATAGCATTACAATCACTGCTTAAAACCCTAAAACTAAATAATCCTACTTAAAACCCTTTACAATCACTAACACTAACAAAACTGAGCCGATATTACTTCCTGGTATATCGGCCCAAATTCCTTTTCTAAAAAAAAAAAAAAATCTAGAAGAAAAAAATATTGGAATTTGATCAAAACAGGTGATGCCAAGAACATAGTAAAGCAAAATCTCTAAAAGAAAATAGTAACAACATTGACACCAAACAAGAAATCAATCAATCAATATTATGATCATAAACATATAATGATTTAAGAAAAAGAAATTAGTTACCTTCTGGGAAGAGCTCAACTGTCAAGAGAATGTTTGAGCACCAAAAGTGGCAACAACAGAAAGAAAGAAAGCAGCAGCAGCAGCAGCAGCACAGAGAGGAGAACTGGAGAAAAACAGAGACAAGGTGGTGGTGTTGTTGTTTATGTGAAGGATTGGATGGAGACATTTTCCTGGTCCATTCTCTCTACTTCTTCTTCTCCTTCTAATGCTGTTTGTATTTGTATTTTATTCATTACTCCAAACAGCAGGCTGACCAACTATAGGCTGCAGCTTGAGGGGCCATGCCCCCACCCCACCAACCAAACATTAATAAGCAATGCTATATTACAACTAAAAGTCTTAAAACCAATGTTTTAAAACACGGACCGATGATCCAATCGATTTTTTTTTTAGTATAGATTGAACCGGAGTTCAACCAGAGAGTTTAAATAGACTTGATTTGATTTGGTTCAAATAGATCAAATATTCATATTTACTTCTTGGTTTAGTTTAGCTTGATCATAAGTATATTGGTTTGGTTTAATTTTACAACTATAAGATCGATCAAAACCCAATCAAGAATCAAATGGTCAAAATTTTACATGATAATTTTTTTGAATTAAAAAAAAATTGTTCGGTTTTGACAAAAAATGACGGTTCTTTAAAAGATCCGGTTTTAGTCGAACCAGACCAATTTTTTGGCTTTAACCGGTTGGATCCGATCCAACCGTCGGTCCAACGCAATTTTTACAATATTTTTTTTTATGGAAAGAGAGGATTCAATTAAAGATTCAATTGACAATTGTGAGCTAAGTGGTTGTAAGTCAAATTGACAATTGTGAGCTAAGTGGTTGTAAGTCAGTCGTAAGACTTTTGGTTATAATTCTAGAATTATTGAACATTAATAGGTAAGGGTCGGTTAGGAAAAATTCGGTTTGGAAATACTAAAATTATTATTTCTGTTTCGGTTTTGACTGATTTTCTTATTGTTATGTTGCTTTCTCAGTTAACCTCATACAACAAAAACAAATTTTCAAAGCCACCTCAATTTTGCTTTCAAAATAAGTTTATCTTCATATACAACCTAAATTTAATATATATGTTCAAATGTGTCTTCTTGGATTCATAGTTAACAACGCGTGCACAATGCTGGGAAATAGGTGTAATTTGCTTTTTTGGATACGTGTACTTTTGTTAGGATCAACTTGTAAAAGTGTGATATTGAACTCGATTGATGCTTGTGGTTACCGAAAAAAAATATAAGATCCTGGCTGGATGACAGAATATCGATCAAACCAAGAGAACGTATTATTCTTTTCATTTATACTAATGCTATAAGTTGGCGGCAAGAACCCAAAAGATATGTAATAGCGTGCACAAAGTTCCGTACGTATCGTCGGACATATAAAAAAAAACTTGTAAAAGTGTGACATTTAAGTAAACATAGATAAACTTTGAGATATTAATTTAATAATAAAAATGGTTTATACTATCAATTTTTTTTTTTATAGTTTAGCTTATCTAATTGAACATAAACGTGACTTTTCTTATATTATTTTTCTAGCAAAATTGTTGTACATATATGCAAACTGGTCATTGGTCACGATATTCTTAACACAAGAAAAAGATCTTTATTTTTTTTTTTTAAATCTAGTGAGCTACACCATCAGCTTGATGTCAGTTATACGATTCTGGTACGCAACACACTATATAGAAAATTCTATATTTACGAAAATTAAATATTCTATTAATTATATTTCTATGTTTGCTCAAAAATTATATTCCCTGAACAAATGAAAAAAAAAACATTCTAAACAAATGAAAAAAAATTTGAAAAAAAAACAAAGATCTTTAAAAACGAAAAAAAAGACTAAAACACAAAATAATTCTTAAAAAATGAAAAAAAATTGAAAAAGCAAGAAAAAGAGGAAAAAAAAACTACAAAAAAAAAACTGAAAATTGCTGAGAAACCCAAATTCGGGGTTGGATTGTATGAAAAACCCACCCGCAGGATGGGTTTTATGAAATGCCCAGAATTATATAATTCCACATCAAATATTCAAAGATTCTCTTTAGATGTTCTGTATTTACAAAATTAATACCATAACTACCCCTCCGCACAAACTCACATCTGGATTGCGATTCTCTTCTTCTTCTTCTTCACGAGATATCTGAATTCCATTGCTCTCATCTTCAGCAGAGATTGCAAAGATCGTTCGTAGTTCACCATGCTTTTTTTTTCAGTCGAACTCCGATCATCGCTCATCTTCTTCTTCTTCTTCTTCTCCGACAATTAGGTCAATTATGGAGAGAAGATCTTCTTCTTCTTTTCCATAAGAGTTAGCATCGTTTTGAAAGAAGAACGAAAACTCTTGAATCTTTATTCATGTCAAATTTCTTTCCACAAAACAAAAAAAATAAAAAAATTAGGTTTCTGTCAACTGTTCTCCGTCGATATCACACGAAGAATAGTCATTCTCCTGCATTTTTAACAAGGAGAATGCTGTTCTCCGTGTTTCTAACACGGAGAATGGCCATTCTCCTGTGTTTTAACATTTGAATGACCATTCTCCGTGTTATTTAGCACGGAGAATGTCATTCTCCGTGTTATTTAGCACGGAGAATGGCCATTCTCCGTGTAATTTAGAAACGGAGAATGCCATTCTCCGTACTAAATTATACGGAGAATGATCATTCTTCTACGTTTTAACACTGAGAATAACAATTCTTCGTGTAAATTAACACGGAGAATGTCATTCTCCGTTTTAATTAAGACGGAGAATGCCATTCTCCGTTTTATTTAACACGGAGAATGGTATTCTCCGTGTTTCTAACACGGAGAATGGCCATTCTCCTGCGTTTTAACACTGAAATGACCATTCTCCGTGCTAAATTACATGGAGAATGGTCATTCTCCGTTTTATTTAACACGGAGAATGACATTCTCCGTTTTATTTAACACGGAGAATTGTTAAATAATATTCCCTGAACAAATGAAAAAAAAAACATTCTAAACAAATGAAAAAAAATTTGAAAAAAAAACAAAGATCTTTAAAAAACGAAAAAAAAAGACTAAAACACAAAATAATTCTTAAAAAATGAAAAAAAATTGAAAAAGCAAGAAAAAGAGAAAAAAAAAACTACAAAAAAAAAAACTGGAAATTGCTGAGAAACCCAAATTCGGGGTTGGATTGTATGAAAAACCCACCCGCAGGATGGGTTTTATGAAATGCCCAGAATTATATAATTCCACGTCAAATATTCAAAGATTCTCTTTAGATGTTCTGTATTTACAAAATTAATACCATAACTACCCCTCCGCACAAACTCACATCTGGATTGCGATTCTCTTCTTCTTCACGAGAGATCTGAATTCCATTGCTCTCATCTTCAGCAGAGATTGCAAAGATCGTTCGTAGTTCACCATGCTTTTTTTTTTCAGTCGAACTCCGATCATCGCTCATCTTCTTCTTCTTCTTCTTCTCCGACAATTAGGTCAATTATGGAGAGAAGATCTTCTTCTTCTTTTCCATAAGAGTTAGCATCGTTTTGAAAGAAGAACAAAAACTCTTGAATCTTTATTCATGTCAAATTTCTTTCCACAAAACAAAAAAAATGAAAAAATTAGGTTTCTGTCAACTGTTCTCCGTCGATATCACACGAAGAATAGTCATTCTCCTGCATTTTTAACAAGGAGAATGCTGTTCTCCGTGTTTCTAACACGGAGAATGGCCATTCTCCTGTGTTTTAACATTTGAATGACCATTCTCCGTGTCATTTAGCACGGAGAATGTCATTCTCCGTGTTATTTAGCACGGAGAATGGCCATTCTCCGTGTAATTTAGAAACGGAGAATCGTACTAAATTATACGGAGAATGATCATTCTTCTACGTTTTAACACTGGGAATAACAATTCTCCGTGTAAATTAACACGGAGAATGTCATTCTCCGTTTTAATTAAGACGGAGAATGCCATTCTCCGTTTTATTTAACACGGAGAATGGTATTCTCCGTGTTTCTAACACGGAGAATGGCCATTCTCCTGCGTTTTAACACTGAAATGACCATTCTCCGTGCTAAATTACATGGAGAATGGCCATTCTCCGTTTTATTTAACACGGAGAATGACATTCTCCGTTTTATTTAACACGGAGAATGGCATTCTCCGTGTTTCTAATACGGAGAATGGTCATTCTCCTGCGTTTTAACACTGTAATGACCATTCTCCGTGCTAAATTACACGGAGAATGGCCATTCTCCGTGTAAATTAAGACGGAGAATGACCATTCTCCGTGTAATTTAGCACGGAGAATGGCCATTCTTCGTGTAAATTAAGACGGAGAATGCCATTCTCCGTGTTACTAACACAGAGAATGACTATTCTCCATGTAAATTAAGACGGAGAATGGCAACCCTCATGCAAAATTAACATTTTTCGTGTTCTAACACGGAGAATGACCATTCTCCTGCATTTTATGGTCAGTTAAAATTTTGAAGGGCCATAACTTTTGACTGGGAGGTCGAAACGAGACCCGGTTTGTCCCAAAACGAGCGAATCTTCGAGGAGCCTGAAAGTAACCGCTTCTCCGTTAGACGGCCTTCCGAAATTTTAGAATCGCAAAAAAATGATATTTTGACCTCCGTTTAGCACTTTTGTCGTTTGTCTCGGTATTTTCGAAATTTTCCGACGAGTTTTTGAAGATTTTTGAGGAGAAAACCTAGATTCGAAAGTGAGCAGCGTATGAAAGAAGATGAAGTATCGAAACATTTTTTTTAAGAGTAGTTTCGTGGGTGTTTTCAATAAATTAGAAGGAAGGGCAAAAAGGTCATTCGGAACCATCTTTATATATTTTTTGCTAATTCTGGGCACGCGATGAAATTTTATTTCGCGGTGAATTTTTCATAAATTTTTTTCGTTTTTTGGACATTTCATAAATTTCCCCAAAAAAAAAATACTCGGACAAGAAAAGTACCCACCTACCTTAAGATATATGATTCTCATACTTTATGGACAATGTTTACCCGAATATTTGTAGTTTTCGAAAATAATTTTTTATAACATAAATCAAACATAATAATAAATTTGTCGTAAGATTAAAAAAAATCAGCGAACCAAACATCTCCCTAGAGGCCATTTGGTTAACTGTCGCTAAAGACTAACTGTTTATAAAAACCATTGTTAAATTTGGACAAAATCAGTGTATATCCAATAATTGGTCACAACCAACATTGTGTTAATTTGAATTATTTTTTTCCATTCAATTTTAATAAAGGGCTATATTTTCTGTAACCCTAATTAATAAAACCTATAAATCTTGAGTTTTCTTAATAACAATTTCCGCAAAAGTACAATCCCATATTTGTGGGAACAGGAAGAGAGAGAGTAGAGGTTTTGGATAATTATTTATAATAATATTAATTATAATATCTAGTTGGTAGGTCAATGTGAGAGAAATGTCAAAATTTTAGGAATTGCTAGCAATGCGTTGTCCAAATTAATTTATTTAATTGATCGAAAGATTGGGACGTGATCAATTGAAATATGGTCTAAAGATGGTGGGTCAATTTGGGAGGCGGGGTTAGTTCAATTTTTTTTAAAAAAAGCTCTCGAGGGATCAAACCTAAATTACTTTATACTAATTAACCTTAGAAAATTCAATCTTTGTGGACTTTGATGGCAAAGATGAGGAATAATGTCACAACACATTAATTTCATATACAATTCCTTGAATGGACTACGGAACCAATTAATATTCCTCTAATATCTAATTTGTACAAGCTTTGATGTCTTTATATTTAACCTCCCTGCTCCCAATAGCTAAGACCAGAGCCTTGGGTGTCCGGAAACAAAAAAAAAAAAAAAAAAAAAAAGTCAAAATGGTACTCCTCATATATATATATATATATATATATATATATATATATATATATATAATTTTTAGATGTCCGACGATACATGCGGAACTTAGAGCACACTACATTGCATGTCATTTGTTGGGCCCAGTGCCTCCAGCTCCCACCAAATAAATGGAAGAAATAATACATCCCCGTGACTCGATCCACTAATCTTCTGCCACCCAACCGGGGTCTTATACCTCTCCTCGGTAACCACAAGAGCCACTCGAGTTCGGTATGAGGATAGATTTTAACTTGTTATCGTCAACTATTCAAGTTTTTCAACTTGACACCATAAACTTTAATATTAGCCAACTTAGTAACTCAACTATAATTGTACAACTTAATGTCATAACAATGTTAACGAACAATACAAAAATGACAAAAGTACTCCAATAATTCTGGATCACTTCAAATAACTCCAGGAGAAGGATGAGGGTAATTTGTTATTTGGTCCAAAAAATATTATTTATTTTTGGAACGGAAAACTTTACCCCTGATCGACGGAGGGTATCGACTTGAAAATATTCAATAGTTGAGGATGTTGATTGATATGATATTGAAGTTTAGGGTATCAAATTGAAAAGATTGAATAGTCGTTGATAAATTAAAAAGTTTTCAAAAGTTAAACAAGACCACAAGACCTTAAACTCATGTCATTTTACATAAGAGGTGTAAGTAAAAACTAATTTTGTTGAGTAAGTCATTATGTTGTTAGAAATTTTATTGTTCCCTGTCGATTCATGAGATGAAGAACATAAATTAAATTGCGGAAGCGTACCTGAATCCATTGCTAGGCTTGATGGATCTTGAAGCAGACGTCTCTCTTGATGGAATTTGATCTTCCAACTTGCTACGACCCTTAATGACAAAGAAGAATCTGAATCCTTTGTCCCTCTCTTTCTGTTGATGGGGATGTAGAAGAGAAAAAAAAAGAAAAACTCTCTTTTGGTGACCGTATAAGTTGGGGACCATAACCCTAATGAATACATATATTTATATGTTTTTGATATTTCTAATTTGGCCCCTCATCAAATTAGAATTATCTCCGGTATCTACACATTAATTCCATGAAAATTATACCCTTAAGCCAATTTTCCAAATAGACCAATTTAATTTGGCTTAATTATTTAGATAGTTCAACACAATTAATTTTACATGTGTGGTCCATATTATTGAATAATTCCAACATATGTTATTTTGTAAGAGCACTAATATTTAGAATACTACCAAAGATTATATATATATATATATATATATATATATATATATATATATATATATATATATAAGGGATCTGGGTCCCGCTCTTAAGGATCCTCGAATATTTATGAAATAGTAGTTATTGGATATGTCTATTTTAACCATACATATTAGATTCTTAAACTTTTTTTTTGTTTTTTTTTGATATTTTGAACTAATACGTACGGTCAAAAAGATACAGCCAATGGTGTTATTTCGAAAATATTCGAGATGCTTAATAGCGGAGATCCGATCCCTCATATATATAAAGGATGGATCGTGATTTCTGCTCTTAAGATCTCCAAATATTTTCGAAATAACAATTGTGGGATTTTCTTTTTTTGACAATTTAGATTAGATCATTAAACTATCTAATTTCTCGCAAAATTTTGATTTAATCTGAACGGTCAAAAATGATAACCCAACAACTCCTATTTCAGAATGATGCTCAAAATTTTGGATCATGGACGGTTGTCCAGTTTGTCATGGGTAAGAGCCGCGATCCTGACTAAGAGAAACAGAGGCATGACTCAAAAATAAATCGAAATATCTTATATACGGTCCTCCCGCTGTATTCTATTGAAGATCAACTTGATGTACTAAATATAATTATTAGGCCATATTTGGTTCACAAAATGAAGACCTTGTACCTTGTATCTTTTCCTATGTTTGGAATCTTTGGATGTCAAAGAAAATTAAAGAGTAGAAAAGAAAATTGATTCCCATGAGAAAAAAAAGTAGGAAAGAAAATGGTTTCCAATCACTTCATGATTCACTCTTTTACCTCCTAATTAGTTACGTTTTTTTTTTTTTTTCGATCTTTCCAAACACCGATTTTTTTAATAAAAATTATAATTTTTTAAGGGAAAAAAATAGGAAAAAATAATTTATTTTCTTACCTTTCTTTTTTCGTGATGCAAATGAGACCTTAGTCTTTGTACATGTGCATCTTGCTTCTCCATACAAATACTAGAGATTGTAAATGACGATAAGCGACCAAATCTAACTTCTACGTTATAATCGAAGCAAGATTTATTAATTTATACATTTACACGCTTTAGTAGCTTTGGAGAAAACTACGAAGACAGCGACTAGACAATGACGATGGTTTTCAATATCGAAAACGACTATCGCCAGCAACAGTTGTACACATTTCTCTCTCTCTCTCTCTCTCTCTCTCTCTCTCTCTCTCTATATATATATATATATATATATATATATATATATATATATATATATATATATATATATATTATTTTTTTGGAACCAGATAAATTATTTTTGAAATCGCTCCCACTGGAATTCAAACTCCTGACCATTCGGATCGCATGCATCTCTCTTAACCACTAGGCTAGAGATCATTTGCTATATATATATATATATATATATATATATATATATATATATAATTTAGAAAAAAATAAAAAAAAAAATATATATATATATATATATATATATATATATATATATATATATAATTTAGAAAGGTTACGTAACATTATGTAAACATAAAATCTTTTACAATGTTACAGTGCCACAAACTGAAGTCAACATTTTAGTGCCAGTTGCTTCCTTGTTGTCTCAACTATCACCAACCATCAGAAGATTCATAAACCCATTGGTACAAACTGATGACCCTTGTTATAATTAATTGAATGCAAGATAACTTTTTTAATACGAAGATGATAAATGAGACACGTATCGCTGGCTATTTCAGAGTCACGAATCACACATCGGAGACACAAATCTAAAATTCAATGGATGTGCACCAAGCATTGTTTTAAACACCGAATTGGAACCAATTCATTCGTGAACCGGTAACTTTTTCGATCTGATTCAGTGTTGACCCACTAATTAAAAAAAAAAGGTTATAAATGATTTTTTTTTGTGTGTAGAAAATTAACGTACATAAGGAATTAAATTTGGACTACTTAGATTAATTTAGTGGTTGAACCGATTTTATCCGAGGTATTGTCCTAGTCGATTTCGGTCCGATTTTTAAAATAATACTGTCACTACCGTGTATAAATTTTTGTTTAATTGTTGAGGGGCCGGCCACCGTTGAATTAGCTTGCGCGCATTAATAAAAGCGGGGAAGGTGGCGAGAAATAAATAATTTGCTGTGGCGCTGTTTGGAAATACACTGCACGTAGTAGATAAGTTGGCATGACTCACTCCCTCTAGTCTAGGTGAGACATATTAGAGACGCAGCAGTTGGTCATAAAAAGTAAGCAAAATACATGCACAGAAATTGAGACAAGTCAGCTATACAGGGCCGGTTCAGAGTAAGTAAGATAAGATTTCGAATTTGGACAACTTTCTGCCTAGGACAACCTCATGGTTCATGGTGATCCAAATAGAGGTCGAGGTCACGGACGACCCTCCAGAATCGATTTATAATAAGAGTCAAGGGACTGTTGGAAATAAACTTGATTTTGCGATAATATTTTGAGTCCAACAAATTAATCCACTACCATTGGACTTTGTCCATTAGGTCCATTTTAGTTTTGAATTTAGTTCATGTTCTAGGATCTTTTTTACCTAGAAAGTTCATGAAAAATATCTATGTTCACAAAAAATATCTATGTTCTGGAGATATCTTTATAAAAGAGTCTAGAATGATTCCATACTATATTTAATAAGTCTGTAGACTCTTCCAAAGCCCTATAAAAAGGGGTGTTCTTCCGTCATTTTGTACACAACAAAAATTAAGAAGTTTAGTGCTATTATAAAATTTCTTCTCTTCCATTCTTCTCTTCCACTAAATCTTCTCTATAATCTTCTCTCACTCCAAATTTGCTCCTCCTAACTAGTTGGTCCATCACAATTCCAACAAAGTGGTATCAGAGCGAGGCAGTTCGAGGTCGAAGATGGCAAGCGCGATGACTCCCTTCCAAGCTCCCGTCCTCAATAAGAGCAACTATGCCAATTGGAGCATCAAGATGAAGGCTTTGCTAGGAGCACAAGATGCATGGGAGGTCGTCGAAAAATGTTATAATGAGCCACAAGATGAGGCTTCATTATCGCAAGCTCAAAAGGAGTTGTTGAAATCTTCAAGAAAAAGGGACAAGAAAGCTCTCATTCTCATCTACCAAGCCGTGGATGAATGCATTCGAGTTGATTTCAAGTGCCACAACCTCTAAAGATGCATGGGAGAAACTTCAAATTTCTTGCAAAGGAGAGGAAAAAGTGATAAAGGTACGCCTCCAAACTTTAAGAGGTGAATTTGAAGCTTTACATATGAAAGAGTCCGAAACTATTCCGGACTACTTTGCTAGAGTTTTAGCCATTGTTAATCAAATGAAAAGAAATGGTAAAAGCATGACCAACGCTCGAGTGATGGAGAAAATTCTTCGCTCTTTGCTTCCACAATTTTAGCATATCGTTGTAACTATTGAAGAAACTAAAGACTTGGAGACCATGACTATTGAGCAACTTAAGGGCTCATTACAAGCCTATGAAGAAAGGAAAAAGCAAAAACAAGATACATTGGAGCAAGTCCTTCAAACAAAGCTCACTTTCAAGGAGAAAGAAGAAAGCTTCACCAATCAAAGAAGTCATGGCCGGGATCGTGGAAGAGAGGAGACAACTCATTACAAGACATTCATCGATCAATGGAAAAAGAGGCAAAAACTATCATATAAGAGGACGTGGAAGAGGAAGCTTCACAAGAAGATATGGAAGTCAAAGATATGATAAATCACAAGTTGAATGCTATAATTGTCATAAACTTGGACATTATGCATCAGAATGCAGAAACACAACTGGACATGTTGAGGAAAAATCTCAACATATTGAAGAAAAAATACAAGAGAACTCAACTCTATTGTTTGCACACAAAGAAGAAGAAGAAGAAGAAGAAGAAGAAGAAGAAGAAGAAGAAGAAGATATAAACACATGGTATCTTCACATGATGGAAAACAACCATATGTGTGGAAGAATAAACATCTTTATGGATCTTGATGAGTTCTTTGATAATTATATCACTTTTGAAGATGATCTAGAAATACTGGTGAAAGAAAAAAAGAGTGAAGAAGAAATCATTCAAGAAATTGATACTAGTGGAGACATTGTGTCCAATAAGAAAAGCTCGCCACAACCGGATGTCCAAGAATCAAATTATGGCTCGGTTTCTCTCATGGAAGAAGAAGATAAAGTGTAAACACGTAAAGAAGTACAAGAGTCTGTTACTCCGCTCGTGACATCAATACCATCTCGAGAAGATTCTCCACCTTCATCATTGGATGAGAGAAGTGCTCCAAACTTGAAAAGCTTGCAAGAGGAGATTGAGGTAACCAATAATCAAAACAATCTAACAATTTTTTGCCTTTTTGCCGATTGTGAACCAATATGTTTCGAAGAAGCGACACAAAACAAGAAATGGAGAGACGCAATAGATGAAGAAATCAAGAATATCATGAAGGACGACACTTGGGAGCTAAGGAAATTTTCAAAGTGGCAAAATGAAATTGGATTAAAAAGTATCTACAAGCCAAAGAACAATGCTCAAGATGAAGTCAAGAGGTACAAGCATAGACTACCTACAAAAGTCTACAGCTATGATGAAAAGCAAGTTCATCCACTCAAAGATGTGCATCATAAGAAAGCAAGTGCAAAGAAACTGCGTCAAAATGCAAAAGTAAGCTACCGAGATCTTTACCAAGCAAATCAAGAAAGAAGCAGTATTCAAGGCAAGAAATTCACTTGGAATCGCAAAGTCAAGTTTAAGGGGGAGTGTTGGAAATAAACTTGATTTTGCGATAATATTTTGAGCCCAATAAATTAATCCACTACCATTGGGCTTTATCCATTAGGCCCATTTTAGTTTTGAGTTTAGTCCATGTTCTAGGAACTTCTTTACCTAGAAAGTTCATAAAAAATATCCATTTTCATGAAAAATATCTATGTTCTATAGATATCTTAATATTAATTGTAAAAGAGTCTAGAATGATTCCATACTATATTTAATAAGTGTGTAGACTCTTCCAAGAGCCCTATAAAAAGGGGTGCTCTCCCATCATTTTGTACACAACAAAAATTAAGAAGCTTAGTGCTATTATAAAATTTTTTCTCTTCCATTCTTCTCTTCCACTAAATCTTCTCTCTATAATTTTCTCCCACTCCAAATTTGCTCCTCCTAACTAGTTGGTCCACCACAATTCCAACAGGGACAACCAAAACTAACTCCGGATAGGACAACCCAACCCCGTGGGCCGGCCCTATAGCTATCTTGACTGTTTCTACCGATGTTTTAAAATCGGGACCAAAAAATCCGGACAAGACATTGGATCAGGTTAAATCAGTTCAAGCAGTGGTTCAATTACTGGAATTTGAACTCACACCCACTCCTCTTTTGTTGTTATTCATAGATGGATAACGATCATGACACCGAAGGAGATTAATCAAAGTTGAACCATATTCCTTCTCTCCTAGATCCCATTCATGAAAACTCCTATGAATGAGGAAGCTTCTTGGATCACCCTTATAGTGTCCCATCCCTACATCGTGTCCCGTTTTCGTCTACGAGGTGTGTGAGAAATGAACACTGTCGTTATCAATTCGGTCAGGACCGATAGGTCAGAATCGGCCGAGTCGATCGAACGGGAACGGTTGAATTAAGATCCACTCCACGTTATGGAATGACTTCTTCGGAACCAAGTCCCATATTCAACGGGTTGTGCCTCGAGGATTGGCTCTGCGGCTGAGTCGGGAGAGACCTCCCGTTGCTCTGATTTTCATGCCGCACTTGATTTGGCTTTGGCTTTGGTTTTCGTGAATGCGTTTTTTCGTGTATGTTTTCCCAATGGGTTTTTGTGACTTGCGTTTTCGAGCTTCGCATTTATATCGAATTTTCTTGAATTATACAGCGTTCTAATCAGTTGCTTATGCGATTGCAGGTGATCGCGTAGGCGACGTCAGCGTAGCCAACCGGTCGCTCGAAGCAAGGCTAAGGTGAGTGGCTGACCTCCTTTGCCTCGTCCCTCTATTTCAAAATCAATTCGAAGTTAAATGAATGCTTCTTATAATAGTGTAGAATCAAAGAAATTGTGGCACGATTCTTCACGAAACACTTGCTATCGAACTGCCGGTATTGAAAATAGAAAATGTGCTTTCTTATGCAAATCCACTTAGCCCATGCAAAATAATGAATGAATCGATTAACGTTTATCGCAACGATACGGCTAAGTAAGCAAATCGACTAAGTTCAAAAGAAAACGGTCATTGGACAACTTGTCGACAAGGTATAGTTTTCTCGAACGGTTGCCTAGGCCAAGGGACCGATTCGGCCCGGAAGGAACGAGTATAGCTAGCGCCAGCCTTTCATCGGCGTAGGTTATGCGGGAACTTTCGCACATGGCTCGCTACCCGCCGCGAAAGGGTCGCCGTCTAACCAAGCTATTGTCCGAGATGGCTTGACATTGCCAGTGGCCTTCACACCCTTTCACTGCTTAACAAATGCACGCGACACGGGATAAATATGATAGTTGCTTAATGTTATACCATTTCATATGCTTGCCTCAAAACATGTTAACTTGCAAATCGAGCAGGATGGTTAGAAAGATCACAAAAATAGCTAGCTAACATGTTTATGAAACTTCTTGAATCAAATGTAGAGCTTGGATTTTAATTAGCCATTCGCCAGTACATATGATCGTACTGATCCCCGCTTCTTTGCAGGTCCCACGAACCAGGAAGGACGTGCCAGCTAGCTCGGTGGCGTTCGTGATTTTGAAGTTTCGGCCGTACGTCGAAAACTTTTTCCACGACTCTACTTTTGAAGGCTCTCGACAGTCCAAAGAAGATGACTCAGCGTCCCTCCCATCCAGGTCACTGGAGTACTTTGTTGTATATTAAGGAATGTGTGCAATGTATGGAATGGCTATCTCATCGACACTCTTTTGAAATTGAGTCATGTTGTAGCCCGCGCGACATGAGTCTTGTACTGGAGTCTGTAAAAGATGTTCATAATCAATAAAAAAATCAAAGTTTCCTTTACTTAATGTGTAATTCAATTTGTCTGCGTACCCTCTTAGATCTCTTGTCTCGGATTACCTTATGACTATTTCTTGTGCGATAGCAAATTAGGTTCACACGGCTTCATGCCCGGGGGACGACTATCGATTCGACAGAATCGGGGCGTGACATAATGGTATAAGAGCACGGCTTTACGTCCTTGGCCTCCAGTGTCGAGTTCTAGTCTCCAACCGTTGACCTCGCGTCGATGAGATGAGTTGTTCCATACGCTGAACCCAGGACATTTTCTGAAACTAACGAGAGTTGCCTTTTTTTTTCCTGCAGTTGCGGGAGCTCGGGCAGAGAACGAGACGAGCGCTTCCAGCGGCTCGAGTACTTCTAGACCCGAGCATTCCGTCAACCCAACGAAAATGACACCTACCGTAGCCGGACCTTCCGGCGACCCGATGCAACGTATGCTGCAGATGCTTGAAATGCAGCAACATCAAAATGAGCTCCATCGTCAGCAAGCGGAGGCTCGTCAGATTCAATTTGAGAATCGGTTCGAGGCTCAATTCAAGCAGCAGCAGCAGCAGCTGAATACCCTCTAGCAAATCGTACAATCGGTCGTGGGCAACAGCAACAATTCAACGATGACGCCTGCCGTGACCCAGCCTGCGGTTCGATCCAACGAAGCTGAACCAGAGGTGCCCATGCTCTCACCTGCGGCACCGAGAAGTTCTAACTTCGATGTGTCAAAATTTATAAAAAGCTGTCGCACTTCCTTCAATGGCACAGAAGATCCCTCGGTGGCGATCGACTGGTTGGAGGAGCTGGAAGATAAGTTCGAGCTTCTGGGTGTCGAGGAATCGAAGAATGTCGCGTGTGCTCAACTTCTACTTTGAATGAACGCGCACGATTGGTGGGCTGTGCAGAAGCGGGTTATCCGACGTAAAGACGGGACGGCGGCGATCTCCTGGGCTACATTCAAAAATGCATTCGAGACCGAATATCTTTCTGCAGCCGTACGACAGGAAAAGGAAAATGAATTTATGCAGTTAAGGCAAGGGCATATGACAATGCGACAGTATGCAGCTGAATTCAACAAACTTGCCAAATTTGCCGGAGACTATCTACCTACCACTACAAGTCGAGTTCGACGATTTGAAGTGGGCCTGCGTTCTACTATCCGTACTCACTTTTCGGTGCCTGAATACAAAACTATGGGCGAGGCACTCAACCATGCCCTCCGTCTGGAGTCCGAGTATCCTTCTGCTACTGTCAGCACTGTTCACTTAATAACAAATGCCATAGTAATACGGGAGGCAACAACGCACATAAGCGTCAAAATCGCGGCAACGGAGGCGACAACCAAACGAAGGATCGAGTAGTCTGCACTTTCTGCCACAAGGAGGGGGACTCGATCAACGAGTGCCGATTGAAGAATGGTGCGTGCCTCGGGTGCGACTGAACCGACCACATCGTACGCAACTATCTGGAGAAGCAAAACCAGCGCCCCCAACAATACTATCAGAACCGAGGCCAAGCACCTCGGGCTCCACCGACCGCACAACAGAATGGCCAAGACCGTCGCCCCAATGCTCAGGGCTGCGTCTATGCCATGACTCGAGACGAAGCGTTCGCATCTGACACAGTCGTGACAGGTATACTGCAATTCAATAATAAACCTACTCGTGTATTGTTTGATTCAGGTGCCACGCATAGTTTTATATCGGCGGACTTTACCGCCGAGCACAAATTTTTTCTGACACCGCTGGGCCTCGATCTCACTGTTAACATACCGTCAGGCATGCCACTGCTTGCAAATTTAGTCTGCAGGAATCATCTGTATAGGTGGTCAAAATATCAGTCTCGATGCGATAGTTCTAGATATTAAAGACTACGACATCATTCTGGGGATGGATTGGCTCGGTCCGTGCAACGCAACCGTAGACTGTGCTGAAAAGAGGGTCAAATTCTGCATACCTGGAGTACCTAAATTCTGCTACTCGTGTGTTGAGGCGTCGCCGACCTTCACGGTGATCTCCGTAATATCTGCTCGACGGATGCTGCATTCCGGGTGCGAAGGCTATCTAGCTTCCATTCGAGACATGCGACAGGATGGTACAAACGCGTATTAGACCGACGTTGTGGTAGAATTCCCGGATGTGTTCCCGGACGAGCTACCCGGCATGCCGCCCGATCGAGAGATTGAGTTCACTATCGATACATTCTCCGATACTCGACCGATATCGAAAGCCCCGTACAGAATGACCCCTGCAGAGCTTAAAGAACTCAAAGTACAGTTACAAGAGTTGCTCGACAAGGGATTCATTCGACCCAGCGTCTCGCCATGGGGAGCGCCCGTGCTGTTCGTAAAAAAAGGATGGCTGTCTGCATCTTTGTATTGACTACCGCGAGCTGAATAAAGCTACCGTCTGAAACAAATATCCCCTGCCCCGCATAGACGATCTGTTTGATCAGCTGCAAGGAGCCACGATGTTCTCTAAAATTGATCTGCGTTTGGGTTACCATCAACTCAAGATCAAGTCGGACGATGTACCGAAGTCTGCTTTTTGTACTCGATACGGCCATTACGAGTTCCTGGTAATACCGTTCGGCCTAACGAACGCCCCTGCTGCCTTCATGGATTTGATGAAACGGGTGTTTCGACCATTCCTCGACAAGTTCGTAGTAGTCTTTATCGACGACATACTCGTCTACTCGAAGAGTAAGCAGCAACACACTGAGCATCTACGGACCGTGCTTCAGACCCTTCGAAAAAATTAGTTGTATACGAAGCGAAGCAAATGTGAATTTTGGCTGAGTAGCGTCGCATTCCTCGGACACATCATTTCAGCGGAAGGCATTACGGTCGACCCAAAGAAAGTTGAAGCCGTTGTCGATTGGAAGCGGCCAACGTCCGTCAGCGAGATTCAAAGTTTCCTTGGCTTAGTAGGATACTACCGATGCTTCGTGAAAGACTTCGTGAAGATCGCATCGCCTCTGACTCGCCTCACCCAGAAAGGAGTCGCATTTGAATGGTCAGACGATTGTGAAGCTTCATTCCAAGAATTAAAGCAACGGCTCGTCTCGACCCCGATACTCGCACTTCCAGAAGGGACTGAGGGTTTCCAGATATTCAGTGACGCGTCCGGTCAGGGCTTGGGGTGTGTGCTGATGCAGCAGAACAAGGTGATATCTTTTGCTTCCCGACAGCTAAAGCCGTACGAGAAGAATTACCCTACTCATGACCTGGAGTTAGCGACGGTAGTGTTCGCGTTGAAATTATGGCGTCACTATCTTTACGGCATGGCATGCATGATCTATACCGATCACAAGCGCCTCAAGTATCTATTTACGCAGAGGGAACTGAACTTGCGGCAAAGGCGTTGGCTTTAACTGATCAAGGATTACGACTTGACTATCGACTATACGCCGAGAAAGGGAAATGTTGTGGCAGACGCTCTGAGTCGGAAGTATATCACCTCGCTATCCATCGACCACAGACTGCTACTCAACCTAGAAGAGATGGGCATCGAACTACGAGTCCGATTCAGGCATGTACAGTTGGCAAAGTTACAGTTAGAGCCGAGCCTGCAAGAAAAGATCAAGACCACTCAGAAGGACGATCCGTACCTGAAGAAGATGCGAGAGCTAATCTCGACGGGTAGGATGATCGACTTTGTGGAAGACGAAATCGGCATGCTTCGATTGAAGGGTAGGCTATGCGTTCCGGACGATTCAGAACTTAGAAAGGAGATACTATCGGAGGCGCACTATGCGAAGAACACCTTGCATCCCGGTAGCACGAAGATGTACAAGGACCTCCGTACGAACTTCTGGTGGCACATGATGAAAAAAGATGTGGCACTCTTCGTGTCGTAATGCATGGCCTGTCAGCAGGTGAAAGCTGAGCATCAGAGACCGGGCTGGGAGATACAGAATCTGGCGATTTTGGAATGGAAGTGGCAGCACGTGTGCATGGATTTTATTATTGGTCTGCCGAAGATGCCGCGGGGAAATAATGTCATCTGGGTCATCGTCGATCGATTAACCAAGTCAGCGCACTTCATTGCCATCAAAGTCACTTGGAGCGTTGATCGCATGGCGTATATATATCTTGATGAGATAGTACGGCTGCACGGAGTTCCAGTATCCATCGTTTCCGATCGGGATTTACGGTTCATGTCGCGATTCTGGAGTAGCCTTTAGTCGGTGCTGGGTACCAAGCTGCAGTTCAGCTTAGCTTACCATCCTCAGATCGACGGCCAAACGGAGCACGTCAATCAGATTCTCGAAGACATGCTACGACTCTGCGCAATTGACTTCAAATCAAGCTGGGACAATCATCTACCTCTGGCCGAATTTGCATACAATAATTGCTATCAATCCAGCATTCAAATGGTGCCGTATGAAGCCTTGTACAGACGAAAGTGCCGATCACCCATTTGCTGGGACGAAGTCGAAGAGCGGCAGATTTTTGGCTCGGAACTGGTGGAACAGAATGTGCAAAAAGTTTGGCTCATTCGGGAAAGATTAAAGACTGCACAGAGTCGTCAGAAAAGCTATGCGAACATTCATCATCGTCCCCTCGAGTTTCAAGAAGGCGATCACGTATTTCTCAAAGTGTCGCCCATGCGGGGAGTTACTCGGTTCGGCGCGAAAGGAAAATTGAGTCCGAGATTCATTGGGCCGTTCGAAATACTCGAGCGGGTCACCCTAGTGGCCTATAAAATTGCCCTACCGCCAGCGCTTGAAGGTGTACACAATGTCTTCCACGTCTCTCAACTGCGAAAGTACGTGCACGATCCGAGCCACGTGGTAGATTTTGGCCAGCTGGAGCTAAAGTCCGACTTATCCTACGTTGAAAAGCCAGTTCAAATCTTAGAACGCAAGGATAAGCTGCTGCAAAATCGAGCGATCCCTCTCGTCCGCGTCTTCTGGAGGAACCATTCGGTCGAAGAGTCGACATGGGAGCTTGAATCGAAAATGAAGGAGAAATTTTCTTCATTGTTCTCGTAGAGGTAGGTTCTATCCTTAAGTTTCAAGGATAAAACTTTTTATTAGTTGGTTATGGTATAGTGCCCCGTCCCTACATCAAGCCCCGTTTTCGTCTACGGGGTGCGCGAAAAAGGAACATTGTCGCTATCGATTCGGTTGGGACCGATAGGTCAGAATCGGCCGAGTTGATCGAACGGGAACGGTTGAATTAAGATCCACTCTACGTTATGGAATGGCTTCTTCGGAACCAAGTCCCATATTCAGCGGGTTGCGCCTCGAGGATTGGCTCTGCGGCTGAGTCGGAAGAGACCTTCCGTTGCTCTGATTTTCATGCCGTACTTGATTTAACTTTGGCTTTGGTTTTCGTGAATGCGTTTTTTGTGAATGTTTTCCGAATGGGTTTTCGTGACTTGCGTTTTCGAGCTTCGCATTCATATCGAATTTTCTTGAATTATACAGTGTTCTAATCAGTTGCTTATGCGATTGCAGGTAATCGCGTAGGCGATGTCAGTGCAGCCAACCGGTCGCTCGCTTGAAGCAAGGATAAGGCGAGTAGCTGACCTCCTTCGCCTCGTCCCTCTATTTCAAAATCAATTCGAAGTTAAATGAATGCTTGTTATAATAGTGTAGAATCAAAGAAATTGTGGCACGATTCTTCACGAAACACTTGCTATCGAACTGCCGGTATTGAAAATAAAAAATATGCTTTCTTATGCAAATCCACTTAGCCCATGTAAAATAATGAATGAATCAATTAACGTTTATCGCAACGATACGGCTAAGTAAGAAAATCGACTAAGTTCAAAAGAAAACGGTCATTGGACAACTTGTCGACAAGGTGTAGTTTTCTCAAACGGTTGCCTAGGCCAAGGGACCGATTCGGCCCGAAAGGAACGAGTATAGCTTGCGCCAGCCTTTCATCAGCATAGGTTATGCGAAAACTTTTGCACAGGGCTCGCTACCCACAGCGAAAGGGTCGCCGCCTAACCAAGCTATTGCCCGAGATGGCTTGACATTGCCAGTGGCCTTCACACCCTTTCACTACTTAACAAATGCATATGACACGGGATAAATATGATAGTTGCTTAATGTTATACCATTTCATATGCTTGCCTCAAAATATGTTAACTTGCAAATCGAACAGGATGGTTAGAAAGGTCACAAAAAATAGCTAGCTAACATGTTTACGAAACTTCTTGAATCAAATGCAGAGCTTGGATTTTAATTAGCCATTCGCCAGTACATGTGATCGTACTGATCCTCGCTCTTTGTAGGTCCTGTGAACCAGGAAGGACGCGCCAGCTAGCTCGACGGCGTTAGTGATTTTGAAGTTTCGGCCGTACGTCGAAGACTTTTCCCACGACTCAACTTTTGAAGGCTCTCGACAGTCCAAGAAAGATGACTCAACGTCCCTTCCATCCAGGTCACTGGAGTACTTTGTTGTATATTGAGGGATGTGTGCAATATATGGAACGACTATCTCATCGGCACTCTTTTGAAATCGAGTCATATTGTAGCCCGCGCGACATGAGTCTTGTACTGGAGTCTGTAAAAGATGTTCATAATCAATAAAAATCAAAGTTTTCTTTACTTAATGTGTGATTCAATTTGTCTGCGTACCCTCTTAGATCTCGTGTCTCGGATTACCTTATGACTATGCCTTGTGCGATCGCAAATTAGGTTCGCACGGCTTCACGCCCTGGAGACGACTATCGATTCGACGGAATCAGGGCATGACACCGTGGATGATTGTGTTTGTACAACGCCCCATTTCTCCTTTTATGTTCTTGCACCTTTTGTCACGAGCTTGATAATCACGAATTGGATTAATATGAATGGAATGATAATTGTACACGGCATGGTATAACAAGTAAACTGACATGACATGACATGACATGACAAGTAAGCATGATGGGAACTATTGAATGCTGTTGCGACGGCTAGCATGACATGACAAGAATGAATGGCCTGGATACCGTGAATGATTGTGTTTGTACAAATGAACCAGTATTGTCTTGCATCATGTCTAGGGCATGGACCCCTGAGTACCACGGTCAGGGGTACCTACTGAAACTGAATAAGGCTAATAACTAGAATAATTCAGTAGTCATGAAAAGATTTTCCAGCTACAGGCAATCCCGTTATCTGGGTGCCCCATCATGGAATTTGTAGCCTGCCGTCGAGTAGGGCACATTTCCAGCACACTGTCATGTGTTGCACCCTCCAAGCTACTTAAGGGTACATGCATTTCCTGGACGATGCACCCACATGAACTCAACCCCTAATTTCGTCTGGATAACCTGGATGGTCTGTAGGGCTTGTGGCTGTTGGAACAATCTCATTGCATATTGCTAGTAACTAGACCTATGATAACCCTAGTTAGTTAAAGTAGCGAGCCGTACTTATTGTTTGGCCGTGAATATTGGATGGAGTCTAGCCAGTCTAAGTCTTGTCTGGTTCCAGTACCTGATTACTTCGGAACATGATTGCTTATGCTTACCTTATCAATAACTGATCGGGATAATTTCTCATCTTCTTGACATTATTGCCCTATTTAGATTTCACGTCTTATTTATCTTCTTATTTTATGTTCTGGTATGCTGGTTTTAGTTCTTAAGTGAAGCCTCCTTTGTGGCACTTGCTCTTTCTGGATCTGACGCAGCTGGTTTTGCATGGCCAGATACCGGAGCAGCTCCAGAGGATCTCCCTGTCTTCCAGCCAGATGGTGACCACCAGGCGTAACCCTGGCAACGAGTGGGTTTTATTTTTTGCTCTTCCACTCTATTGTAAAATTATTCTTTTGAGACGTTTAGCCGTCGAGCAAGTGTTAGCTCGTTTACAACTTTACTTACTGTCTGCCTACGGGCTGTTACATGATTGACAAATCCTAGGGTTGATCATGTATGACTGAAACTCTTGCTAGTCACCACATTTTGTATGACTAGCTTCATGATCATCTGAATATGTAATGTTCGGGATGCCTTACCTTGTATGTTTGATGATCTAACATCTTGTAACATTTACTTACTTGCTTGAGATTGAGACACTAGGCTTGTTCATGACCATAAGAGACTGTTGGCTTATAGATAAACCCTCATGTATCTAGACAGCCGTGACCGTATATCGAGGTAGATTCTACCTTAATGTACGTAGCTGGCTGTGTCTGTCCCCCGCTCTCCAGTATTCTGGTTCTGGGGCATGATACGGTTTAAGTGGTGGCCCATGCAGGTCTTGTGAATCAAGATATGTGAGGGTTTACCTAATAGATGTCTCAATCAGCACTCGCCCTTGATCTCTGCTCGTATCCTCTAAATTTCTGAAATCTTGACCTGATCACATGCTTATATCTTTGATCTGTCCTGGTCCTTCTTTATTGTTCCCTGTGTCGTCTTCTTCAGCGACATTGCTCCTGGTCCTGTCAATCAGCCGGAAGGAGCCCAACGAGTACCCCCACAACAAGAGGATCAAGCTCAGCACTCAGGAGCAGCTTCCCGATTCATGCTTCCCGGAGGTCCAGAACCCCCATTACAGCCAGCCCAGCCTGCGAGGCAGAATGATGAAGTCCTGGTTTGACTCATCAGGGAGTTGCTTGTGTCACAGGATCGTCAAGGTGATGCATTGCACCAGACAGTACAAGATGCCTTAAGCAGAGGAGGTCATCAAGGTAACAGTACGACCAACAGCTTCAAGCGCTTGAACCCTCCCTTCTTCGATGGTAGCGAAGATGCTATTGCTGCAGACGCTTGGCTGCAGGACACTGAGGTTATTCTAGAAGCAGCCAGGACCCCAGAAGACGAGAAGGTGGCCGTGGTGTGCCTGCAGTTATTGGATCTAGCCCGCAGCTGGTGGGCGGCACAGGCCGTTGGATTAGTGGTACCTATTGCCTGGACAGTATTCCGTGAGAGATTTCGGACCAAGTATTTTGACGCTGTAGCTCCGTATGATCTACAGACAAGGTTCACTAATTTAAAGCAGATGGGCAGGACGGTCGATTGATATACGTCCGAGTTTTCCAGGCTTAGTCGGTTTGCTCCCACCTTGGTGGCAACAGAGTTCGACAGAGCTCAGCGGTTCCAGCAGGGACTCCACCTGGAGATTTTACTGGAGGTGGAGCAGTTTGAGCATCAGACTTTTGATACAGTATTGAGAGCAACTAAGAGGCATGAGTATATCTTCCAGAGGATTGTGGACCGGACCGGAAGTCGAAAGCGGTCTCACGGCCAGATGAACCAGTCTTCAGCACCAGCCCCGGCAGTTAGGGCTTTGACCATTGGAGCTCCGAGGCAGGCGGCTTCCGTTACGTCGATTCAGCATTCGACCCCGGCATATCCCCAGCAGCAGCAGCAGAAGCAGTCTTCCGCAATGGGTTGCACTCATTGTGGGAAGCCAGGGCACTTGGTGTCAGAATGTCGCAGAGCACAGGGTTTGTGCTTGGTTTGTGGAGCACCGGACCACAGGGTTGGGAACTGTCCGAATAGGGGGAGTTCATCTTCTTCAACCTTTTTTAGTCCCTCGGCTAGGGGGCCAGCCCCAGTACCAGTTCAGCAGCAGCAACAGTACCCGTTTCCAAGGCCTTTGCCGCCTCAGACCCAGGTATTTCAGCAGCAGAACCCCCAGCAGTATGCACAAGTCCAAGCTCAGATCCAGAACTGCCAGAGAGGTTTCCAGCAGAGGGGACCAGCACCCAGAGGGCAAGGTCAAGTGATGGCTTTGACCATAGAGGAGGAGTTAGCATCAGGTGAGGTAGTGGCAGGTACTATTCTCGTCAACTCCTTTCCAGCATCAGCGTTATTTGATTCTGGTGCATCGCATTTATTTATGTTTGCACGATTCGCGACACGGAATGGACTGGAGCCCGAGTCATTATCAGTAAGGCTCAATATACTTACTGGTAACGAACTTGTGGGAGTAGATAGAGTGTTTTTCTCGTGTCGAATCGTAGTTAGCTGTAGAGAGTTTCCCGCTAGGTTGATAGAATTCTCGATGGCCTATTATGATGTGGTCCTAGGAATGGATTGGTTAAGGGACCGGTATGCTAGAATAGATTGCCATATCGGCAAGATTATTTTTTGTATTCCGGGTGAGCCAGAGTTTTTATTTTTTCGAGGCATAATATAACCTTCTCCTCCAGTATTTAGGATGGCAGTGGCAGAAGCAGTTCGATTTTCCAGGGTTGTAGAAGAGTTTCCCGATGTTTTCTCCGAGGAGCTTCCAGGTATGCCACCAGAGAGAGAGAGATCGAGTTCACTATAGACTTGATCCCCGAAACAACGCTAGTGTCAGAGAGAGTCTACCGGATGGCACCGTCAGAATTGGAGATCTTGTATAAGATGATTGAAGAACTCAGGACCAAGGGATTCATCCGTGCTAGTGGATCGCCTTGGGGAGTCCCAATGCTTCTTATGAAAAAGAAGGATGGTACGTCCAGATTATATGTTGACTATCGTACCTTGAACTCAGTGACAATCAAGAATAGATATCCTCTCCCGAGGATAGATGACTTGTTTGATCAACTCAAAGGGGCGTCCGTATTTTCGAAGATTGACTTGCTGTCAGGATACCACCAGATCAGAGTCAGAGAGCAGGACATCCCGAAGACGGCATTTAGATCCAGGTATGGGCATTAGGAGTTCCTTGTTATGTCCTTTGGAGCAATCAATGCGCCGGCTGTATTCATGGACCTCATGAATCGTATCTTTATGCCTTATTTGGATCAGTTCGTGATTGTGTTCATAGACGATATCCTGGTCTACAGTAAAAATGAAGTAGAGCATGAGCAACATCTTCGTGTGGTCCTCCATATTCTCAAAGAGCACCAGTTGTATACGAAATTCAGTAAATGCGAGTTCTGGCTCGATCGTATTTCATACTTGGTTCATATCATCACCAGAGGTGGAGTAGAAGTGGATCTCCAAAAGATCGTGGCTATTGAGACGTGGCCGGTACCCAGCACAGTTGCAGAAGTTTGCATTTTTCTTGGCTTGGCCGGCTACTACCGACGATTTATTTCAGACTTTGTACGAATTTCAGCACCTATGACCCAGTTGACCCGCAAGGATGTGCAGTTTGCTTGGACAGCAGAATGTTAGGATTCTTTTGAGAAGTTGAAGCGAGGCTTGATGACGGCACCCATCCTCACGCTTCCAGATGGGACCGGGGGATTCTCAGTGTATTATGATGCTTCAGACAGAGGTTTATGATGTATTTTGATGCAACATGGAAAGGTAATAGTTTATGCGTCGCGTCAACTTCGTGAACATGAGAGAAATTACCCGACCCACGACTTGGAGCTGGCAACAGTAGTGTTTGCACTTAAGCTTTAGAGACACTACTTGTATGGAGATAGGGTAGATATTTTCACCGACCACAAGAGCCTGAAGTATGTGTTTACTCAGAAGGATCTTAACATGCGTCAGAGGTGGTGGCTAGAGCTACTTGTGGATTATGACATCAACCTGCAGTATCATCCTAGGAAGGCCAACGTTGTTGCAGATGCACTGAGCAGAAGAGCCGGAGTTTATTTTCTAACAGCACAACCAGAGTTGTTAGCAGATCTTCAAAAGATGGGTATAGAAGTTATCCTTCCAACCAATATGGCATTGATGGCCAGTATGCAAGTTCAGTCCAGTATAGTTGATAGGATCAAGTTAGCTCAGTCATCAGACTCTAAGCTTCAGCGGCTTAGGACAGAATGTGTAGCAGGACGAAGACCAGAGTTGTGTATCCATGAGGATGGTACACTTCGACATGGGAAGTGTCTTTGTGTACCTAGTGGTGATATCAGACAGGAGATCATGGCAGAAGCTCACAGTTCTCAGTATTCGATTCATCCGGGCGGTACGAAGATGTATCGTGATATCCGACAGCATTTTTGGTGGAATGGCATGAAGAGGGAGATAGCCCAGTTTGTCTCTCGATGTTTAGTTTGCCAACAAGTTAAAACTGAACATCAGAGACCGGCTGGACTTCTTCAACCCTTAAAGATCCCATAATGGAAATGGGAGCAATTACCATTGATTTTGTAACTAGATTGTCTAGATCCCCAGCTGGGAGAGATGCTATCTGGGTTATAGTCGACAAACTCACCAAGGTAGCTCATTTTGTTCCTTTCAGGCTTGGTCAGTCGACGGATCAGCTTGCAGAGATGTACCTTAGGCAGATAGTCAGGTTGTGTCACTACCACATTTCTAATTTGAGGGTATTTTTTCATTTTTGAATTATTTGAATTTAATATATTTTATTATGAATTTTAAATAATTTAATTGAATGGTGTGATTTAAATACTAGTTTATTTATTGCCATATGATCTTGGTTAGCCGAACCTAGATTGGACCTAACCTAGATTAGCCATAACTAGTTTAGTTAGCCACTTTGAGAATTAGTTAGTGTTGGTTAAGTGGTTTGAGTCATGTTTAGCTAAGAGGGTGGTTTGCAACTTAACTAGGAAAGAGCCCTAGATTTTAGGCCACACATTAGCCTTGATTTATTGCTAGCCATTAGATGAAACCTAAAAACCCTAACCCTAACTAAAGTGGCCAGCCAAGACCCCCTTGCCTATATAATATTATTTTGGAAAGTTGTGCCTCTTTCCATTAGTTCATCATTTTCTCTAAGAACTAGGTGAGCCTTTATTTATTTTTCTTCATAGTTTAATCAATAGGACTCCATTTTTATTGGGATTTCTTCCATAGTGTTCTAATCAATGTTCTCTTGCTGATTGTGGAGTCAAATCTCAGATTTGAATCAATTTGAAGGATTTGGGTGGCTTTTGAAGAACTCCTTGGAAGAGACTTGTTGTGTTGAAGAAAACTATAGGTAAAATTCCTATCCACCCATTAAAATTAGGTTTTCTTTGCATGAACACCTAGCCCTAGGTATCCTGGTCCTGTAAGAATAGGGTTTGCCAATTTTCGTGTCCTGTACGTGTCCGTATCGGACACGTATCAGCACTGTGCGCAGGTGTTCGACGAAATGCCACAAAGGGCATTTCGATCGAGTTTTCGAGATGTGTTTGAATGGAAATTCGTGTCTTGGTGTCGCCTGTGTGTTTCTAAGAGACTGAGCTGGTTTTGTGTCGAGTTGGAGTCGAACTGGACTCGTGGACACGTCTGCGCGCGCGTGGACAGCAGTGTCCTGCTGCTCGTGGGTTCGTGTGGGTTGTTCTGGACACGTGGATGCGTGTCCTTTGACACGGAGCTCGGGGCAGTGTCTGACACGACACTGCCCAAGTCTGGTGTCACTTGGTTGCGTGTCGGGTGCGTTGTGACACGTGCACTGGTCGCACGATATCGTGCCAGTCTCGTGCGTGTCTGTGCTTTTGTTCTTGGACACTTGTGTCCTATTTTTGGACATGATACTAGGTGTATGACACGTACACATGTTCGACACTAAATACCAACCCTTAACCCATTTGCTAATTTCTAATTAAATGTTGAAATAGGAAACTCCCTAAATTCTGATACTGCAAGTATCAGTGAGCTATAATTCACTGTTTCCCTATTTCAATCTGCATTTTAATGATTAATATCATGTGTTTTACTATGGTTTAAATTGTTGTACACAAATAACATGTTAGGATGTAGGGGGATTCATATTTTGTGTAGAGTAGTTGAATGGAATTCGAATGTGAGGATTGTGGTTAACTGTTGAAATGGATTTAACCCTGTGAACAATGTGAAACCTGGGAATTTGAATTTGGGTGTTAACTGATTGATGTGTTTTTCAAATCTGAGTTTGAACTTCAATTCCTGAACACTAAAAACTGTTGTCCTTTTCGAATTACATTTAAGTATTGATAGCATGTTGTTTAATGTGGTTTAGTCTCTAAGCATATGGGTCAAGTTGGGGATTAATTGATGTGTTCATGAATGGTTACATGTGATGGAATGTTAGTTTGGAACATGACTGATTTTCTTCCTTTTTGCCTAACTGCAAAATCTGAGAACTTATTCATGTCAATTCTTCACTATTTTGATTCCTGAGAACAATTCCCTGTTGACACATTTCCTGAGAACACTAACACCCATCCCACACATTGCATATATTCCTGGCATATACACTCATATCCTGAGAACTTATTGCCTACACTATACACACACATGTCCTGCTAACACACATGGCCACATGCATGTTTCATCCCCCTTCATGAGTTTCCTGCACACATTGACACATCTCTACACAAAAACCTGTAGCTAATGTCACATATATTATTATGTATACACTGTTTTCAGTTTCCTGCACACTGTTTTCTATATACCATACACACACATTCCTGTCACTCCACAAATCTGAGACACAAGGACACTTTTCCTGTCATGGTTTACATTACCTGTCAATGTATCACTGTTTTCCTGTCATACATTTTCCTGCACCCATGTATTGTGACACACTGGAACACACACCCCTCTATGACACTTAAACTCACACACACATACACATTCTTGTCACACTATTGTTCCCTCATATATAGACACTCTATGTGACACCCTATCCAAATTATTCCCTGTACACAGCATCACACATTTGTTCCTGCTACACACATTTTTTTAAACACACACACAGGCCACCTCTTTATGTTCCTGTCACACTTGAATTCATTCCACATCCTCACACTATCACACACAGCCCTGTTCACTCTTCACACAACACAAATACACCCATTGCTATGATGTCATCCCCTCTATATATATATATATATATGTATATATATATATATATATATATATATATATATATATATATATATATATATATATATATATATATATATATACACATCTCTACACAAAAACCTGTAGCTAATGTCACATATATTATTATGTATACACTGTTTTCAGTTTCCTGCACACTGTTTTCTATATACCATACACACACATTCCTGTCACTCCACAAATCTGAGACACAAGGACACTTTTCCTGTCATGGTTTACATTACCTGTCAATGTATCACTGTTTTCCTGTCATACATTTTCCTGCACCCATGTATTGTGACACACTGGAACACACACCCCTCTATGACACTTAAACTCACACACACATACACATTCTTGTCACACTATTGTTCCCTCATATATACACACTCTATGTGACACCCTATCCAAATTATTCCCTGTACACAGCATCACACATTTGTTCCTGCTACACACATTTTTTTAAACACACACACAGGCCACCTCTTTATGTTCCTGTCACACTTGAATTCATTCCACATCCTCACACTATCACACACAGCCCTGTTCACTCTTCACACAACACAAATACACCCATTGCTATGATGTCATCCCCTCTATATATATATATATATATATATATATATATATATATATATATATATATATATATATATATATATATATATATATAAATGTGTGGATATGTGAGATAGAGAATTCCTATAGTTATATATACATATATGTGTAGATAGATATATACATGTAGAGTGTAATGGTAGTTGGCCTATAAGAGGTTGATTATCAATGGAGTTAGGGTCTATGTGGTAATGTGATGCAAATATTGCATTGTCTATGTAGATAGTGTGTTCATAGGTGTATGGCATGTGATTTGGCTATTTGCCTTAGTAGTTGGCCTATGGTGTGTCTGTTAGACTAGTGAGAGCTTAGTTAGGCTTGTTTAGTCTTGTTAGGCCTAGAATAGACTAGTTAGACTAGTTTAGACTTGTTAGACCTAGTTTGACCATAGTTGACCTAGTTTGACTTCTTGGTTGATCAGGGTTGACCAAGAGTTGACTTTGGCCTAGATTGACCTAGATTCATGTAGAATGCATTGTAGTGTTTTATTTTACCATTTTAGACTTGTTGTGACTTGTGCTGTTCTGATTAGGAGCCAGACACCTCTCCTCGGACAGTACATTTCAGTTGGACACTCAGATAGCAGGCGAGTACATTCTCTGATCATTTTATATCATGTTTAGGATTATATTTCCTGCTTTAGACTATCTTACTTGATGCTGACACGTTGGTAACACGGATTGGTACTATATGGATCCCTTCATGAGATGTTATCCCTCTCAGGAGCATCGTATACTTTTGTCTCGTGTGTTTCACTTACATCACGTATCTCATGCTTCTATTATCATGAATCTTCGGGAATCAGCTAGTGACTCATGTACCCTCATGATCATCGAGCCTTCACGAATCAATTCATGAATCACCCTTTATGGGCAACGTAGTATAATCATGAATCTTAACGTAACTTGAATGGATTCTTGTGTATTGATTTGGGGATGGGAGAGTATAAATGAACATGTGAATAAATCCAAGTAGTGTAATCATGAATCAATTCCAAGTAGTGTAATCATGAATCAGTCCTTAGCCATTCACATGTTTATCCAGTACTCTGAATCACTAGCACTGCCTCTCTTTATATATATCATAGATATTTACTTACAGTCTCTCTCTTACATTATGCTATTCTTCAGTTTCCTGTACTTTATTCTCTAACATGATTATATTTCCTTTTCCTGCTATGACTTGTTGAGATGTATTGTGCTCGCTCCTGTCCTGAATGGACCTGTTAAAATATTACAGAGGATGAGGACGAGGCTGGCTACCCTACATATTATGGGGCTACCTTTGATGACAACTGTGACTTGGACCAGCAGCCGGACCCTATAGCTGTGGATGACACTCTTCTAGACTATGATGTTTTATTTACATTACTCTATGGATGACTGTATATATTGATACTTGGGATTTGTGATGTATTAGACACTTAGACTCTCTGTTTGTACTTGTGGATTTTATTTCATTTCAGCAGTATCTATCTATCTATCATTCCATATTATCTTCCTGCCTTAGTTGTGATTGAGTTTACTTCTGCTATGTCACCCCCATTCGGGGAGTATAAACTGTTAGCATATATTGTTAGATGTTGTGACCTAGGACAGCGTTCTACCGCCGACACTGCGGCGTAGGCTGGACGTACCCACGTCTCGTGCCCTTACTCTAGGGTGCGGGTCGTGACACGTTGCATGGAATACCAGTCAGTATTGTGTCCGACAGAGATTCAAGATTCACATAGCACTTTTGGCAGAGGCTTCAGAAAAGTTTGGGGAGTCGTCTCAAGTTCAGTTCAGCTTATCATTCGCAGACAGATGGTCAGTCAGAACGCACGATCCAGACTCTTGAAGATATGTTGCGGTTATGTACACTCGAGTTCGGTGGTTCGTGGAAAGATCACCTACATCTCGTGGAGTTCTCCTATAACAACAGTTTTCAGGCTAGTATCCAGATGACACCCTATGAGGCCTTGTATGACAGGAAGTGCAGATCTCCTTTAGCTTGGGACGATATAGGCGAGAGGCAGATGCTTGGTCCAGAGATGATCACGCGAACTATTGAGATGGTCAGGCAAGTCAGAGATCATCTTCGAGTTGCACAAGATCGCCAGCGTCATTGGGCCGATTCTTATTGGCGTTCCCTTGAATTTTCTGTCGGCGACCATGTATTCCTTAGGATCTCGCCTACCCGTGGCATCATTCGTTTCGGCGTACGAGGAAAGCTTAGTCCTAGGTATATAGGGCCATTCGACATTCTAGAGCGGGTAGGTGATGTGTCCTATCGTCTCGCTCTTCCACCGTCGTTACGTGAGGTACATGATGTCTTCCATGTATCCCAATTGTGACGGTATATTTTGGATCCGAGTCATGTCCTTGATCATTCGGAATTGGTTGTTGGTGCCAACCTTTCGTATGAGGAGAGACCCGTATCCATATTGGACCGAAGAGAAAAGATACTCAAGAACAAGACTATTAAGTTAGTCCGTGTTGCTTGGGGTCATCACTCTTTGGGTGAGTCAATGTGAGAGCGTGAGGATGATATCCGATCGCGATATCCCGACCTGCTTGACTCGTAAGGTATAATGTCTTTCTTATGCCTTATGCTTTAAATTCCTTGCTTGCATGAATGATTGCCGAGTTATAACTTGCATGCGATTATTATAACTTGTTCGACATCTCTAGCCACTTGATTAAATTCCGAGGCGAAATTCTTTTAAAGTGGGTAGAGTTGCCATCCTCGATTTTCGTTATACGTATTTTGGTATACGTGTACGTATCTCGGACCCGTATTTTGACTTGTCCGGGCTAGCTTGCCTTGGGTTTTTGTATTGGCATGAGTTAGTTAGCATTTCATGGTTCGTGTGGTCCATTTTGGCTTTGGCATGCATCGGGTTCGGTTGGGTTCGGCTTGGTTGGGCTCGGTGTTTGAGTTAGTATGCAAACCCCTACCTACCACCATCCATCATTTATTAACCCAACAACCCTTCTCTCTCCTCATTCATTTCTCATTAACTCCTCTTCTTCTTCCTCATTTCCTTCTCCATCGACCACCTACAGTAGGCAAGTGCACCTTGCTTCCACCTGAGGACCCATTTTTTATGGTTCCATTAGCTTCTTCTCATAGCCTCAGAATAGTTTAGAACTTGGCATTTTTCACTTGGAAGCATAGATTTTCGTAGATGTAGTTTTTAGCATTTTTGATCATTCATGGTTTTGATCTACTAAACTGGGTTGTTTTCGAAAATGGAGAGTTCCATGTAGTAGGAATTTCGATTTTGCGCAAGTATGGCTTTTGAATGGTTGGATTTCATCAAGTCCTGGCCGAGATGGGGTTCCTTGAGTTTCTTGAGTCCCATGGCTACATGTCTCGGCCTTGGAAAGAAGACGAAGCTTTTACGCACACGTCTTTACGTGCCAGCGTAGTGCTTTCCCTTTTACGCACACGTCTTTACGTGCCAGCGTAGTGTTTTCCCTTTTACGCACACGTATTTACGTGCCAGCGTAATCAGTTCTACGCGGAGCTCATCCGAACTCTACGCATGGGCTACTCTCGCTCGCGTGCAGTCCCGCTCGCGTAGAGTTCCCGCTCGCGTAGAGTCGCTCGCGTGCAGTCTCGCTCGCGTTGACTCTCCTGCTCGCGTAGAGACTCGCTCGCGTGCAATCCTGCTCGCGTAGACTCTCCCGCTCGCGTAGAGACTCGCTCGCGTGCAATCCTGCTCGCGTAGACTCTCCCGTTCGTATAGAGACTCTCTCGTGTGCAGCCTTGCTCGCGTAGAGTTGTCTTTCCTTGTTCTGGCCCGTGTAAAGCTATTTTTACGCTCAGGGCCCCTTGGCCTAGCGTAGTTTCACTAGCATAGAGACCTTGAACCCTTGGCATACCCCGTTTGTCCTTTTATGTTCTTGCACCTTTTGTCACGAGCTTGATAATCACGAATTGGATTAATATGAATGGAATAATAATTGTACATGGCATGGTATAACAAGTAAACTGACATGACATGGCATGATATGACAAGTAAGCATGATAGAAATTATTGAATGCTGTTACGACGGCTAGCATGACATGACAAGAATGAATAGCCTGGACACCGTGGACGATTGTGTTTGTACAAATGAACCAGTATTGTCTTGCATCATGTCTAGGACATGGACCTCTGAGTACCACTGTCAGGGGTACCTACTGAAACTGACTAAGGCTAATAACTAGAATAATCCAGTAGTCATGAAGAGATTTTCCAGCTACAGGCAATCCCGTTATCTGGGCGCCCCATCATGGAATTTGTAGCCTGTCGTCGAGTATGACACATTTCTAACACACTGTCATGTGTTGCACCCTCCAAGCTACTTAAGGGTACATGCGTTTCCTGGACGATGTACCCACATGAACTCAACCCCTAATTTCATCCGGATAACCCGGATGGTCTGCAGGGCCTGTGGCTGTTGGAACAATCTCATTGCATATTGCTAGTAACTAGGCCTGTGATAACCCTAGTTAGTTAAAGTAGCGAACCGTACTTATTGCTTGGTCGTGAATGTTGGATGGAGTCTAGCCAGTCTAAGCCTTGTCTGGTTCCAATACCTGGTTACTTTGAAACATGATTGCTTATGCTTACCTTATCAATAACTGATCGGGATAATTTCTCATCTTCTTGACATTATTGCCCTATTTAGATTTCACGTCTTATTTATCTTCTTATTTTATGTTCTGATATGCTGGTTTTAGTTCTTAAATGAAGCCTCCTTTGTGGCACTTGCTCTTTCTGGGATCTAACCCAGCTGGTTTTGCATGGCCAGATACCGGAGCAGCTCCAGAGGATCTCCCTGTCTTCTAACAAGATGGTGACCACCAGGCGTAACCCTGGCAACGAGTGGGTTTTATTTTTTGCTCTTCCACTCTATTGTAAAATTATTCTTTTGAGGCGATTAGCCGCTGAACAAGTGTTAGCTCGTTTGCAACTTTACTTACTGTCTGCCTACGGACTGTAACAAGATTGACAAATCCTAGGATTGATCATGTATGACTGAAACTCTTGCTAGGCACCACATTTTGTATGACTAGCTTCATGATCATCTGAATATGTAATATTTGGGATGCCTTACCTTGTATGTCTGATGATCTAACATCTTGTAACATTTACTTACTTGCTTGAGATTGAGACACTAGGCTTGTTCATGACCATAAGAGACTGTTGACTTGTAGATAAACCCTCATGTATCTAGACAGTCGTGACCGTATATCGAGGTAGATTCTACCTCAATGTACGTAGCTGGCTGTGTCTGTCTCCCGCTCTCCAGTATTCTGGTTCTGGGACGTGACAATATGGAAGGTTTTCAATCTTTGGCATGTGTTGCAATTTTGCATGGCCAATTAATTATTCACTTGCCAAAATTGTCCATGTCCATTTAATTAGTTCTTGTGTTGCAATTTTGCATGGCCAATTAATTATTTACTTGCCAAAATTGTCCATGTCAAATTAATTAGTGGAAGAAGGAAATGGAGATGAGCACAAGAAAATAAAGAAGATAATAAGTGTGGCTATTAATTGGCCATGCAAAATTGCAACACATGCCAAAGATTGAAAACCTTCAATACATACAAAATTGGACATACCAATAAAATAATTAATAAGCTTTCAATTAATTCGGGTGACATGGAATGCCAAATCATCTGCCACATAAGTGTGTCAATAAAGTATGTCAATAAAAGTGTGTCTCTATAGAATTATTTTTAAATATTATAGAGAGGATAAATTAGTCAATTTTTCGAGTTAGACTATTTTTATTTCGTTTTCTATTTAATAATTTTCTTCCACATTTAATGGTAATTAACAGAATAGAGAGGATAAATTAGTCAATTGTATCGAGTTAGAATATTTTTTAATTCGTTTTCTATTTAATAAATTTCGTCCACATTTAATGATTTTTATGGAGTTAATTATAATCTCAATAAAAATTTATCCTACTGATTGAATGATCTTCATTATTGAAAAGTTTGAAAAATTTACCTAAAATGTATGAGAATAAAATAGGATAGAATAGGATAGAATCTCAATAAGAAATAATAGAATCTCAATCAGAAATATATCTTCAAAAACTATTTGATTAGACTTTTTTTATATAGCTGAATTTAACATAATAGATATGTGATAAAATAAATAAAATAATTCTGGTCACCATATAAGATGACGGTAAATTCTATAATCTCAACGGGCAGCATCTAACCTCCCACCCCCAACACCAACCGACTAAACTCCTGCCCCCACACGCCCAAAGTCCTCTCCCCTCTGTAGTTATCCCAAAGATTGTTTTTTTTTATTACCCCAAAGTATATGAAAATTTATGTAATTGAACCGTTGTCGGCATTGCTGTGATGAATCCTGTCATCATTATCTCCTCCATCTTTCTCTGCAGAGGAACTCATTACCTAAAATTTAATTACTTTATATATCAAGAACAAATTAGCTAGCGAAACCTCTTGCTATATAGCTAAAGAGCAAGCATGCATCAAGAAGTAGCAACAGTACCTATTGAAGATGCACACATTCAATTGGTAAGATACTCATATATTTGTTTTCCTTTCCCAGATGTTTTCCTTTTCTAGAGAAGTCGACCGCTGTTGCCGGAATCTAGTCGGACTCTAGTCCCTATTTGAGCGCTCAACCGGAAACCAATATTACAATTGAGATCACAATAATGGCGGTACGTCAAAAGGACAAATTTCAACCTTTATAATTCAGATAAAATTACAAGATTGACAAAAAACTAATGTTCCTAGGCATGGTTGCCAAAGCTCTGATACCAATTGTTGGAAACGCGGTGTGACCCGAACCGGAGTTGGTCCATGATGTGTGATATTGAATTAGACCGTTATGCCTTAAAAGAGAATTCTCATGTAAAGTCTGAACCAATTTCAATTATCTACATCACATGATCCACCTCCTAACCGATGTAAGACTAAATTACCAACTCTATAGTTACCCCTATTTAAACCCTCAACCGAAACGAGATACAATCCAACAAATATCAGTTCAGAAACATCACCAATTAATACATTCCAAACCATATAATGTACAAAAAAAAATCCATGTAAAAGTGAATCCCATAAAATGATTATTCTCGGGAGAAATTAAATCATGAGCAACTAGTGCAAACCATTACTGTAATTAGCTGGACCGGATAGATACATGCAAGTTCAACAAGCTTTCAAACTTGTTATTTGTAGCTCAGATCTCTGGACTAATTACTGGAAAATTATGGAAAACCAGATGTTCCTATCAAGTCCGAACGCCAGATTTTTCCCGAAAAACCAAGCCCAATTTACCAAGATTATTTAACCATGATGATAAAATGGAGTGGTAAGTATTGATCTTTGGATGTGAGGACTTTCAAAACTAGTTGTGTAAACTTTGATGGTTGTGAGAAAACTAATTGATCAATATAAATTATAATGTCAACGTACATCTATTTGTTAAGTTATTCAGTCTGACGCTACCAGTTTTTTTGAGTTTGTCTTTGGTATTCAAAAATCTGAAAACCTCATAAACCAAAGCCATAAAATAAACTTGAACGTCATCCCGTAGTCATACTTCTTGTGTCAATCAAATAGCTAGTTATAGATGAAACTCCATCAAACTAGGTTTTTCAGATTATATCTATTTGAACATTTTGATATGTTTTTAAAGATTAATGAAGTTTGCTTTGTATCAGTTGTAGGTTGTTACTAAAGCTCCAAAAGATTACATGATCAGATCATATACTAAATTATAATTATCTCAAAACTTGAATGACTAAAATTTCAAAGGTTGAGTTTTTTCTTAAATTTAATGCCCATCGGAGAAATAAATAATTTGTTGTGGCGCTGTTTCGAAAAGCAGCTACACTGTACGTAGTAGATAAGTTTGCATGACTCACTCCCAATGTTTTAAAAATCGGACCGGACCGGCCGGTTGAACCGGATGAACCGTGAATCGGTAGTTTTTTTGGTCCGGTTCAGTATTGAACCAGTGTTTTGTAAAAAACTGATATTTTTATAAAAAATAGTGTCCATAAGAGATTAAACTTGGACCATTTAGATTAACCCACTGGTTGAACCAACTGGTTGAACCTGTTTGACCCGACCAAGTGCCTTGGCCGGGTCTCCGGTCCGGCTTTTAAAACATTGGGTGAGACATCATAGAGACGCAGCAGTTGGTCATAAAAAGTAAGCAAAATACATGCATAGAAATCGAGACAAGTTAGCTATCCAACACCGGTCCAAGTCAGACAAGATTTCGGACTTGGACAATCCTCTACTTAGGACAACCTCCAAGTTCATCGTGATCCAAATAAAAGTCGAGGTTGCGGATGACCCTTTAGAATCGATCTATAATAAGAGTCAATGGACAAGCAAAACTAGTTCCGGATAGAGCAATCTAACCCCGTAGGCCGGTCCTGTAGCTATCTTGACTGTTTCTACCGGTGTTCTAAAATCGGGACCGAAAATTCGGACAAGACACTGAATCAGGTCAAATCGGTTCAAGCAGTGATTCAATTACATGAGTTATTGGATTCGAACTCACACCCACTCCTTCTTTGTTGTTGCTCATAGATGGATACCGATCATGACACCGAAGGAGATTAATCAAAGTTGAACCATGTTCCTTCTCTCCTAGATCACATTCATGAAAAGTCCTATGGATATGGATGAGGAAGCTTCTTGGATCACCCTCATCATGACGTCGAAGGAGAATATAAAATTAAGCAATATGAATTATATCTTCGTTGAAGTTGAACCATGTTCCTTCTTTCCTTCTAGATCACACTTTGTGAAACTCCCTATGGACGAGGAAGCTTCTTGGATCACTAGCGACAGATCTCCGATATGGAGATGGAGAAGAAGAGAAGATCATAGTTTGGAGATCAAGTTAGTGGAGGTAAGTTTCTAGGTTTCTTGATGGTTTTGTATTCCTAAAAATTCACTTTTCATTTTTTTCCATGGAAGAAGAATTCAACATTTTCCTACCATGTTTGGTTATTTTAGGAATATGTAGCTCAGAAATTTTAATTTTTCTATTTCCATATTTGGTTCATACAAAAATATGAATATTAATTTGTTTAGTTTGTCATAAGTATCCTTTCATTAATTTCATTATGTTATTGTCACCTAAATTCAGTTGTTGTCATTGAGGCCTCGTTTGGTTCGCAGGATCATCAGGTTGTGAAAGAAAATTGATTACTTTCCTATGTTTGGGTGCCAAAGGAATTGAGGAGGAAATGAAAGTGATTCCTAATGGAAGGAAAATTAGGGGGGAAAGTGATTCCATCAATCCAAGCAAGGAATCACTTTTCCACATTGAAGTATTCACTTTCCTTTCCAAATTCCTTGATATTTCTAAACATTGGAAAAGAAAATCAATGGGAAAGGTAATTTCCCAAAGGAAAGGATATGCCAAGGAATTGATTTCCTTTAACCAAACGAGGCCTGAGGGACTTGTTTTACTTTCCTACGTATGTGAAAATATAAAGTTCTCATTCTCAAGTCTCTAAAACATGAAGCAAACATACCCTATTAATAAATCCCGACGCACTTACAAAGCTCAAGATAACAAAGTTCTAATTAAAACAATATATGGTAAGCATATACAAGAAATAAGATGAACTAAACTTGTCAGAAGGTGAAGAAAAGCAATATGGATACCTTGAACCAAAACAAACACAAAAACAATTGCCACATTCAGATTTCAATTAACAATTAAAGAGTTCAACGTAACATGAAAGTCGAGGTAATTTGAAGGATTTTCTTCGAGCCGTGACTCTATCTACACGTGGGACTCTGCTTGATCTAGGGATCGGTGATAGTAAGCATATCCTCTACGACGAGGCCCCTAACTTGGCAAATCAAGACAATTATCGCAGCTGGCACGTTCTTGATGGTCATGCCTCTTCTAATCTGCTTGATGTGTATATACTGTGCCGGCGCGGTTGGATCCAAGACTGTCGAGCCGCTGAGGATCTGGACGACGCGCCGCCGCAGTCGCAGCCGCAACGCCTGCAGACACTGGGGCTGCCAAGAGGGTGCTGAAACAACTGCAAGAACAAGGTGAAGTTTCAGCGGACCTCTCCGTTGCAACCAGGCAGCGCAAGCAGCGAACTATGCTTAATGTTTAGTTTAGCTCCAATATCTTAACCACATATATTTCTAGCCATAAATTCATCCTCTATCAAAATTAAATTAAATATTATAGAAATTAAATATTATAGAGAGGATAAATTAGTTAATTGTATCGAGTTAGACTATTTTTTATTTCGTTTTCTATTTAATAAATTTCTTCCACATTTAATGGTCTTTATCGAGTTAATTAGAATCGCAATAAAAAAATATATCTTACTGATTGAATGATGTTTATCATGCATATTGAAAAGTTCACCTAAAATGTATGAGAATAAGATAGGATAGAATCTCAATAAGAAATAGTAATCTCAATAAGAAAAATAGCATCAAAAAAATTTGATTAACCTTTTTTTTTGATATAGTTGAATTTAACATAATAGAGAGGATAAATTATTCAGTTGTATCGAGTTCTATTTTTTATTTCGTTTTCTATAATAAATTCCTTTCACATTGAAATAGGTAGAATCTCTTTTATATAGTTGAATTTAACAGAATAGACGTGGGATAAAATAAAAAAAATAATTCTGGTCACCATCTCTCTCCCTCTGCAGTTACCCCAAAGAATTTTTTTTTTTACAATTACCTCAAACTTCTTTATCATATATGAAAATTTACCTCTTGCTATATAGCTAAAGAGCAAGCACACATCAAGAATTTTCAGCAATACCTATTGAAGATGCACACATTCGATTGGTAAGATACTCATATATTAGTCGACGGCTTTCTCTAGCTGGTGCCGAATCTAGTCGGGCTCTAGTACCTATTTGAGCTCTCAACCTTACAATTGAGATCACTATAATGCGGTACGTTAAAAGGACAAATCTCAACCTTTATAACTCAAATAAAATTACAAAATTGACAAAAAACTAATGTTCCTAGATATGGTTGCCATAACCTCCAAAGCTCTGATACCAATTGTTGGAAACGCGGTGTGACCCGAACCGGATTTGGCCTATGATGTGCGATATTGAATTGGGCCCATATGCCTTAAAAGAGAATTCTCATGTATGACCTGAACAAATCCCAATTATCTACGTCACATGATCCACCTACTAACCGATGTGAGACTAAATTACTAACTCCATTGTCACCCCCTATTTGAGCGCTCAACCGAAACAAAATACAATCCAACAAATATCAGTTCAGAAACATCACCAATTAATACATAGTTTCCAAACCATGGAATGTAAAAAAATCAATGTAAAAGTGAATCCCATAAAATGATTATTCTCAGGACATGTTACTGAATTTTCAGTTATGACCACAGAAGCAATCACATTGATCAGAAGATCACCCAGATCATTCATACCTTCAGATATCAGCTGGAACCCAAACCCGTGTCGGTGTCAGAGAACGTTCTTGGCACCACCGGGTACTTTTGCTGCTGCTGATCCGATCGTCGGCAATCGGAATTGTAATTTTCCACCAAGAATGCCATCAAGACACGAACAATGTCGACCATCACCCCCGGCATTGCTATGAAGATCGTGCAATCGCGACTAATTGAGCAGAAGCAGAGGAGCTAATCCATCATGTTGTTGGTCAAGAATGTCCAGGCACAAAGCTGACCAATGCTTCTGACATCGATTCTTGCGGTTGGTTTGCCCTGTGAACTGCAGCCTCGACAGAAACATCAGGTTCCCTCTGGCCGGAGAACGCCATGAAGAACGGCTGCTTCTGAACTTTGTTAGCAATCACCCGAATAAAGCTAGTATTGTACACGAATTTTTCCGTAGCTTTTATAAACGTATAATACTTGCGTACTTTTGACAGATCCAAATAAGTACATAAATTTTAAGCATGCAAAATTTTAAACGTGTTGCCTATAAAATTATTGAAAAATTTGGCACAAAAAAAGGGAACCTGTTTAATTAACCAAATTTGACAATATATTTAAGAATATGAAATTTCTAACCTCAATATTTTCATTTATCGAATATTTAACCGAATTTTTGAACGTATTTTTATAGCTGATTTATGCTCGTACTTTTGTCATCCCGAATTTTTTCCGTTTGCCGGACTGCTAACAAGGCGAGTTCTGACTAGCAAGTAGTAGCATTGATAAGAAAAGAAAGTAAGGAATCAAGAAGCTTCAAAACCATGTGTTGTTACCAGTTCATGTCATCCTTTACAACCAGCTCAGGTTACAAACCATTATTGTAATTTGCTGGACCGGATAGATACATGCGAGTTCAACAAGCTTTCGAACCAGTACTTTGTATGCATCACAATGTTTAAGCTCAGATCTCTGGACTACTAGAGAATTATGAAAAACCAGATATCCCTATTTAAGCACGAACACCAGATTTTTCCCCCAAAAACCAAGCCCAATTTACCAAGTTTATTTAACGTGATAAAATGTAGAGGTAAGTATTGATCTTTGGATGTTGAGGACTTTCAAGACTAGATGTGTAAAATTTGATGCCAGCGTACAGTTATTTGTTAGGTTGTTGAGTCTGATGCTACCAGTTTGTTTGAGTTTTCAGGATGATGATGGGTCAATTATGACTTTGTTATTCAAAATCTGAAAACCGAAGCCATAAATTTGACCATTCTCATAAAATTACTTTTTATTCATGAGTAATGGTAGCATTACTGGCCATAAACTTGAACATCATCCCATACTCATACCGCTAGCTTCTTGTGTCAATCATATAACTAGTGATAGATGGAATTCCATCAAGCTAGATTTTTCAAGATTATATCTATTTGAAAATTTTGATATGTTTTTAAAGATTAAAGAAACTTTTTTTGTATCAGTTGTAGGCAGTTACCAAAGATCCAAATGAATCCATGATGTGATCACATACCAAATTAGAAATCTCCCATGAAATTGTATCATCGCATATTTCAGGGCATATATTTCTTTGGATTCAGTATGTCATGTCTCCTTATATATTCATGTCTAATGATGACTATATATCATTATTTCATGATATGACCATCAAGATACATTCTAATAACTTCAAAATTCATATTTCCCAAATATCATTACCACTATAATACATATGAATGATGTAAAAATCACCAATTATCGCTTGGAAAATCTTCACTTTGGTGGCACATTCAGAATTCAATCACACATGCGGACATCAACAAATTAAAACCTAGGTTCATTATATAGAACTTTATTATTGTTGAAGTATTACATCTATAACATATATAGCATTAGTAACTGGATATATTGTCGTCTTAATTCACATAATATAAAGTGATACATTTGTGTTAAACAAGATTTTTCAGAACAGCAACAACTTAAACTTAATCGTATACTCCAAGTTTGGATGATTTTTTTTCTTGACCATGCAGAAAGTTAAACTTTTTCATGATTAATCACTATTATGTTCTACTAGCTCCTTTTAATGAGAATTGAGACCTGCCATGATTTGATGATGCAACCATCAATCAAATTGAGTACACAAAAAGGTATATTATAATCAAAGTTGAGTACACCCACTCCTGCTCATAGATGGATACCGATCATGACACCGAAGGAGACTAATCAAAGTTGAACCATGTTCCTTCTCTCCTAGATCACATTCATGAAAACTCCTATGGATATGGATGAGGAAGCGATCACCCTCATCATGACGTCGAAGGAGAACATAAAATTAAGCAATATGAATTATATCTTCGTTGAAGTTGAACCATGTTCCTTCTTTACTTCTAGATCACACTTTGTGAAACTCCTTATGGACGAGGAAGCTTCTTGGATCACCCAGCGACATATATCCGACTTGGAGATGGAGAAGAAGAGAAGATCATAGTTTGGAGATCAAATTAATGGAGGTAAGTTTCTAGGTTTCTTCTTAGGTGATGTTTGGATGATGGTTTTTATTCCTAGGAATCAACTTTTCATTTTTTTTCTCGCAGGAAAAGAATTCAACATTTTTAGGAATATGCAGCTCAGAAATTTTAATTTTTCTATTTCCATATTTGGTTCATACAGAAATATGAATCTTAATTTGTTTAGTTTATCATAAGTATCCTTTGATTAATTTCATTATGTTTTTTTTTTTTTTGAAAGAAACAGAACTTTGTATTAATCAATAGAAAAACTCATATCATGAAGAATATGAGTCGAGATACATAAAAGAACATTTTCATAAACAGAAAATACATCAGATTGATTAGTGAGAAGAGTATGGGATGCCAAATAATGAGCAGCTTGATTGCAACTTCTGTTAGCATAGTTGTAGACAATAGAAGTAGCATTTTCCTTTAGTTTTCTTGCATCTGCAACAACATGTCTTGCTCGCCAAGGTGGAGAACTAACATCACTGTTAATGGAATCGATCAAGACCTTACAATCACCTTCAATGCAAACACGAGCAAGTTTATGTTTACTTATGATCTCCAATGCCAGATAAAGACCCTTGGATTCAGCCTCAATAGGAGAGCCACCTTCTACAAAAGTGGCAGTTGCTGTGATAAAATTTTCCTGATCATCTCGTAAGATAGCCGCTGCTGCCATCTTATCATCTAAAAAAGCACCATCAAAATTGATCTTCATAGTGCCAGTAGTAGGTGGAGTCCAATGCAGAAGTTGTTGGTGGATGGAAGAAGATAGTGCAGATGAAAAACCATCAGCGTTGCAAGCTTCAAAAGTGTTCTTCAACCTCATAGCCTCAGTGAATATATATTTTGCAGAAGTTGGTTTGTCTTCAAAAACAGATTTATTCCTTGACTTCCATATCATCCACATTAGGTATAGACTATGTGCAATCTTCTCATGATTTCCTTCCTTCAGTAAGTCAGTGATAAATTTGGAGACTGAAGTATCATGATTGATATCAAATGCAAGAAGATGATGAAACTTCCATGAACTTCCTGTTACCTGGCAATGAAAAAGGAGATGGTCAAGTGTTTCAATATGTACCTTACAAAGTGGACATTTTGCGTCAATGTGGCTGAGTCGATGTTGAATATTAATCATTGTGGGTAGAGAATTGGTAAGGCATCTCCAGGAGAACATGAGAACTCTTGGACAGATATAGGATAGGGACCATAATTTACGCCACTCCTTGAAGTCAGAGATATTGATGTTGCTACTATGCATTAAAGATCTTTCATGTATAAGTCGATATGCTGATTTGGTAGTCAATATACCATCCTTGGTGTGGATCCATTTCAACTGATCCTGCAGACAGTTGGGTGATAGAGGAATCTTCAGGATAGCATAGGCCTCCCTTGGAGGAAATAGAAGATGAATTAGATTAACCTTCCAGCCAAATGTTTCTTTGTTGATAAGATCACTAACATGAGTAACCCATCTATTAGCAAAAGGATAGCCGATGACATTGAACCTGGCTAAAGATGGAACCCAAGGATCTTTCCATATATTGATACTTGAACCATCACCAACAGACCAAATGATGCTGCCAATAAGATAATCCCTGCTTTTAAGTATGCTCGACCAAAATTATGTTATTGTCATCTAAATTCAGTTGTTGTCATTGAGGGTATTATCGTCCAAAAATTATAATTAATGTACTCAACCAACATGTTCAGAAAAGCAAAAATATTCCAAAGGTGAGACTTGAGTTTTACTTTCCTACATATATAGAAATCTGAAGCCCCCATTCTCAAGTCTCTAAAACATGAACCAAACAACCCTATTAATAAATCCCCCATAGACGCAGTTACCCTAAGATTCCTTACCCCTAGTGGGCTGGACACCCAATTGAATGGACCGGTATGGATCTGCAAAGCACAAGATAACAAAGTTCTAATTAAAACAAAACAGGGTAAGGATCTGCAAGAAATAAGATGAACTAAACTTCTCATTAGTATGGATACCTCGAAATAACTTGAAGCCAAAACAAACACAAAAACAAAAACAAAAACAAAAACAAAAAACAAAACTATAATACTCCCATTGCCACATTGCAAACATAGCACTTAACACCTCAATTAGCCTTTGGATGAAAATCCAAAAGTCAATTCTAGGCAAAAGTTTCATATATAATCATTTTATAAGAGAAGGTAGGATCTTGTCTATCACTCATTTTTTGTTTAGGCAAAAGTTTCATAGATATTGTCTATCACTCATTTTTTTTAATGAACATTAGGATATCAAACTACTAGAAAAGAGTTAAAAGTTCAACGTAACAATAACATGCAGTCGAGGGTATTTTGAAAGATTTTCTTTGAGCCCGTGACTCCGTCTACACGTAACTTGGGATCGGTGGTAGTAAGCATCTCTGCTACGCCCCTAACTTAGCAAATTAAGACAATTATCGCAGCCGGCACGTTTTTGATGGTCATGCCTTTTCTAATCTGCTTGATGTGTATAAACTACGTCGGCGCGGTCGGATCCAAGACTGTCCGAGCTGGAGCTGCCAAGAGGGTACTGAAACATCTGCAAAAACAGGAGGCCAATGCAACGAGAAGGCGAAGTTTCAGCGAACCTCTCTCATCCTCTATCAAAATTAAATTAAATATTATAGAGAAGATAAATTAGTCAATTGTTTCGAGTTAGACTATTTTTATTTCGTTTTCTATTTAATAAATTTCTTCCACATTTAATGGTCTTTATCGAGTTATATTAGAATTAGGGGTGTAAAATTGACAAAGTAGTCCATTGTCCGTATGTGTCCGGCTCGATAAATGGTTCGACCGCGGATCGTCCGATTCATTAACGAACAAAACTTGGACATTTTTTTTGGTCCGATTAAAAATCGGACCCGGACATGGTCATATCCATGTCCGGTCCGAATTCGTCCGCAAACAGTCCGATAGTGGAGACTCCTTTTGGTTTTGTATCAACTATGTCAAAATATTTTGGTTTTGCATCAAGTTTCTGTTGTCTCGTCTCGATTTTTGTTATCCTTTTACTATTGTTTGTTATATTTTATAACCTTCAACTGTATTTTCTTTCAACTATATTTTTTGAACCAACTATTAAGCTATCTTGATAAAATAATAACTTTTGGTAATATATTTAATTTGTCCGCGGACCGTCCGATTGAATTAACAAACAGTGGTTGTCCGTGTTCGTCCAGCCCGAACTTGAACAATGAACTGTCCGTGTCCGTCCGTCCGAACTCATTTTCATTAACGGACCAAACACGGACAGTGGACTGTCCGTGTCCGTCCGGTCCGTTTACACCCCTAATTAGAATCTCAATAAAAATATATCTTACTAATTAACAGAATAGAGAGGATAAATTAGTCAATTGTATCGTGTTAGACTAATTTTTAATTCGTTTTCTATTTAATAAATTTCGTCCACATTTAATGATTTTTATGGAGTTAATTATAATCTTAATAAAAATTTATCCTACTGATTGAATGATGTTTATCATGCATATTGAAAAGTTTACCTAAAATGTATGAGCATAAAATAGAATAGAATCTCAATAAGAAATAGATAGAATCTCAATAGATGTGAGATAAAATAAATAAAATAATTCTGGGCACCGACGCCAAATTCTATAATCAAGCGGTGAATCCTGTCATCATTATCTCCTCCATCTTTCTCCTAGCTACCTAGTGGTAAATCAAATATAACTAGAAACCTCTTGCTAGTTGCTATATAGCTAAAGAGCAAGCACACATCAAGAAGTTGCAACAATACCTATTGAAGATGCACACATTCAATTGGTAAGATACTCATATATTTATTTTCCCTTTCCAGAGAAGTCGACGGCTTTCTCTAGCTGGTGCCGAATCTAGTCGGGCTCTAGTCCCTATTTGAGCTCTCAACCGGAAACGAATATTACAATTGAGATCACTATAATGGCGGTACGTTAAAAGGACAAATTTCAACCTTTATAACTCAAATAAAATTACAAAATTGACAAAAAACTAATGTTCCTAGACATGGTTGTCATAACCTCCAAAACTCTGATACCAATTGTTGGAAACGCGGTGTGACCCGAACCGGAGTTGGCCTATGATGTGCGATATTGAATTGGGCCCATATGCCTTAAAAGAGAATTCTCATGTAAGACATGAACCAATCCCAATTATCTACGTCACATGATCCACCTACTAACCGATGTGAGATTAAATTACCAACTTCATTGTCACCCCCTATTTGAGCGCTCAACCGAAACGAAATACAACCGAACAAATATCAGGTCAGAAACATCACCAATTAATACATAGTTTCCAAACCATGGAATGTACAAAAATCAATGTAAAAGTGAATCCCATAAAATGATTATTCTCAGGACATGTTACTGAATTTTCAGTTATGACCACAGAAGCAATCACATTGATCAGAAGATCACCCAGATCATTCATACCTTCAGATATCAGCTGGAACCCAAACCCGTGTCGGTGTCAGAGAACGTTCTTGGCACCACCGGGTACTTTTGCTGCTGCTGATCCGGCCGTCGGCAATCGGAATTGTAATTTTCCACCAAGAATGCCATCAAGACACGAACAATGTCGACCATCACCCCCGGCATTGCTATGAAGATCGTGCAATCGCGACTAATTGAGCAGAAGCAGAGGAGCTAATCCATCATGTTGTTGGTCAAGAATGTCCAGGCACAAAGCTGACCAATGCTTCTGACATCGATTCTTGCGGTTGGTTTGCCCTGTGAACTGCAGCCTCGACAGAAACATCAGGTTCCCTCTGGCCGGAGAACGCCATGAAGAACGGATGCTTCTGACCTTTGTTAGCAATCACCCGAATAAAGCTAGTATTATACACGAATTTTTCCGTATCTTTCATAAACGTATAATACTTGCGTACTTTTGACATATCCAAATAAATACATAAATTTTAAGCATGCAAAATTTTAAACGTGTTGCCTATAAAATTATTAAAAAATTTGGCACAAAAAAACGTGCTGGGAACCTGTTTAATTAACCAAATTTGACAATATATTTAAGAATATGAAATTTCTAACCTCAATATTTTCATTTATCGAATACTTAACCGAATTTTTGAACGTATTTTTATAGCTGATTTATGCTCGTACTTTTGTCATCCCGAATTTTTTCCATTTGCCGAACTGCTAACAAGGCGAGTTCTGACTAGTAAGTTGTAGCATTGATAAGAAAAGAAAGTAAGGAATCAAGAAGCTTCATAACCATGTATTGTTACCAGTTTATGTCATCCTTTACAACCAGCTCAGGTTACAAACCATTACTGTAATTTGCTGGACCGGATAGATACATGCGAGTTCAACAAGCTTTCGAACCAGTACTTTGTATGCATCACAATGTTTAAGCTCAGATCTCTGGACTAATTACTAGAGAATTATGAAAAACCAGATATCCCTATTTAAGCACGAACACCAGATTTTTCCCCGAAAAACCAAGCCCAATTTACCAAGTTTATTTAACCTGATAAAATGTAGAGGTAAGTATTGATCTTTGCACTACCAAAATAACCAACTTTAGCGACGGCCACATCCGTCACGAATTCGTCGGTAACATAAATTACCGACGGCATAGCGACGGATATTTGATGAAAATGGCCGTCGGGAAATACGTCGTCGCTAAAATTTGTCCGTCGCTAAGCCGTCGGACAAATGATTAACCGACGGACTAGCGACTGATTACCGACGGTTGCCTTTCAACGGATTAGCGACGGATTACGTCCGTCGCTAAACTTCCGTCGGTAAAGTGGGGTATTTTAGTAGTGTTGGATGTTGAGGACTTTCAAGACTAGATGTGTAAAATTTGATGCCAACGTACAGTTATTTATTAGGTCGTTGAGTCTGATGCTACCAGTTTGTTTGAGTTTTCAGGATGATGATGGATCAATTATGACTTTGTTATTCAAAATATGAAAACCTCATAAACCGAAGCCATAAACTTACCATTCTCATGAAATTACTTTGTTATTCATGAGTAATGGTAGCATTACTGGCCATAAACTTGAACATCATCCCATACTCATACCGCTAGCTTCTTGTGCCAATCATATAACTAGTGATAGATGGAATTCCATCAAACTAGGTTTTTCAAGATTATATCTATTTGAAAATTTTGATATGTTTTTAAAGATTAAAGAAGCTTGTTTTGTATTAGTTGTAGGCAGCTACCAAAGCTCCAAATGAAGCCATGATCAGATCACATACCAAATTAGAAATCTCCCAGGAAATTGTTTCATCGCATATTTCAGGGCATATATTTCTTTGGATTCAGTATGTTATATATTCATGTCTAATGATGACTATATATCATTATTTCATGATATGACCATCAAGATACATTCTAATAACTTCAAAATTCATATTTCCTAAACTGGAAATTGCTGAGAAACCCAATTACGGGGTTGCTTTTTATGAAAAATCCACCCGCATGGTGGGTTTTATGAAATGCCCAGAATTATATATTTCTACGTTATCTATTCCAAGATTCACTTTAGATATTCTGTATTTACAAAATTAATACCATAACTACCCCTTCGCACAAACTCAGATTTGGATTGCGATTCTCGTCGTCTTCTCCTTCTTCTTCGTCACGAAAGATCTGAATCCCATTGCTCTCATCTTCAGCAGAGATCGCAAAGATCGTTCGTAGTTCACCGTACTTTTTTTTTTCAGTCGAACTCCGATCATCGCTCTTCTTCTTCTTCTTCTTGTTCTTCTTCTTTTTCTTCTTCTTGTAACACCCACTTTTCTAAAATAAGGATAATTTTGAACTTTTGTAAAAGTTTATTATTTAATAATAGGATTTATGATTTATGAGAATTTTTTAATTAATTTAATACTATTTAAAATTGGTGAATTATAATTTTGATGTGTTAGCTAGTGAACCCTAGAACTGTTGAGCCTAGAGACTAACCATGACCATGGGGACCTAACCATGTGATTAGAATGACTATTTACAACTTTTTAGGTTAAGGGTATTTTGGTCATTTTGTGACTTTTGAATTATTTAGGATTTTGATTAATTGATAAATTTTAGATTATTTTAATGATATTTAAATTAATGTATTGTGATTTTGGTTATTTTTCATATTTTAATATTTTGGGAATTTATATATTTTAATATTAATTTTACGGGATTTGTTTAGTCGGATTTGAGTTTCGTTTCTTTCCGACTTGTGTTAGAGACCCGGGTAGCTTAGACTGTTGACGGGATCCCAAGATTAGTTAGTTATGGCCCACAAACCCCACTAATTAAGTTAGTGAGTTTAGACTAATCCCACTTGTTAGATTGGTTAAGTTAGAGGCTTAAATTTAACCCTTTTGATCCCAAACTTGAACCTAACTTAAAATTAACCAAGAGGACTAGTTGAGGCCTTATTGGGCTTTCCCCAAAGGTCCAAATAGGGTTTAATGGCAGCCACTATAGCTAGGTTAGCCTCCATTCCTTTCATTTTATTCCATCTTGCCTTTTTTCCTTCACAAAGTGTTCTTCCCCAAATTAGAGAGCTTTCCTCTTTGATTTGATCTCAAAATCCTTACATCCCTCCACCAAAACTTCCATCCAACCTTCTCATACTACCAAGAGAGGGTGCTAGCAAAGGTTTGAAACAAAGTGCAAGGAGGAGTGTCCTTTTCGAAAGATCTTCGTGTCGAAGCCGTGTCCTTGGGAGTATCATTGGGATTCTACTCCCAATAGGTAAAACCAACCCTCTAAATTGATTTTCTATGCATATTAGTTAGTTTTGAATCCATAGGATCCACCCCCATGCATGTACCCCATTTAGATTCAAATTTGAGGCCATTTGGAGCTCTTTTGAGGATTTTAGATATGTGTCTTGTGTCCTACTTGATAGATCCCAAATTAGGACATCCCATGTGTATGTATGTATGATAATAGTTTAAATAGATATTTAAATTCAGTTTTAGAATGGTTAGAGAGTGGATTGATCTTAGTTAGGATGGTTAGAATGAGTTTCATTTGGATACCTATGTTGGTATCCAAGTATCTTGGCCTACATGTGTTTTTTTTGGTCCAAAACAACTCAAATTCGTCATAATATTCATCCACATTTTTATTAATCAAAGCAACTTAGAAATGTCATAAATTTTAGCTTAGAACTCCGATTAATCTTCCATTTTTTTTAAAAAACCGTATCGAAGTTAGCTTTCCAAATATATATTTTAATAAGCCAAAATCGTTCTGGAACTTTCTGTAAAACTATTTGAGTGTCAGCTGTCCGAAAGATAAATGCGTTTCGGTGTTTTCACGATTCCGGAAGCTTCCGGACACGAAAATGCGATCCGTTTGAAGTTTTGAAAAGCTAACACGAAGGGCTACGACATACTTTAATCCTAGAATTTAGTGAAGGCCCAATTGATACAGTATTTGTTTTAAGTAGAAGAGTGACTATACGACATAGGCATTTTGTGTAACCTATGAACCTATGTAGTATGGATATTAAATGAATGTAGAGTATGTAATGCATGATATGTTAGATGAATAAAATGATATATATATGATATGCATCCTCTTTACATTAATGTATATATATGGTTGAATACAAACATGTAGGAATGCAATCAATGTAATGTATGTAAGCAATGCATAAATGTGTGAATGAAAGAATGATATACAATGTATGCATGAAAGTATATAATGAATGCTAGATATGAATAAAAGGTATACATGTAATGATAGATATGAATGCATAATGTATACATAATGTAATGCAATATATAATGATAGCATGTATGGTAATGTAGAATATATGATGCAAGCATGTATATGTCCACTGTTTTTTCTTTTTTTTTTACATTTTTCCTTCCTTTCCCTTTCCATTTCAGTTTTTTTTCCATTTTTTTCCCTCTTCTATTTTTACATGTTGTATACAATGTATATAATGTATAGATACATGTAAGTATGTAATATGCATGAATGACATGTATGTAATGAAAATAAGTATATGTATGCAACTTAATGATATGTGAATGGATATAATGTCTGAACTGAAGTATGCATGTATATGGGATATGAATGAATGATATATATATGTGTTAAGGTAATGTAATGTATGTATTCACATATATTTTGAGTTAAATATATGAGTTTGTATGCATATATTATATGTATGCATGTATGCATGAATGAATGTAATATAATGTAGAGTATGCATATATGAATATAATGTATGCAAGTATATAATGTATTAAAATATGTATGTATGCATCTATGTATGTATGTATAGGTGCATGATTGAATACAAGTATACATATATGATATGTATGTAGGCATGTATGCAATGTATGTATGTATATATGATATGTATGTATGCAATGTAAGTATGTATGTATGCATTTCTATAAACTGAGTTAACCTATAGCCTTTTACACACATGCATTCATACACCCTTTGACACCATGTATCCCATGTCACATACACCTACCTATCACTAAATCTGAGAACATTAACACATCCTTTCATACACATGCCAAACACACACACACACACACACACACACACACACACACACACACACACACACACACACACACACACACACACACACACACACACACACACACACACACTCACTTACTCTTTTACCTCTCATTCTCTCTCTTTCTCTCTCTCTATATATATATATATATATATATGTGTGTGTGTGTGTGTGTGTGTGTGTGTGTGTGCGCCTATATATATAGCTTTCCTATATATATCTATGTATATGAATATGTGAATGTGAATAATATATATACATTATATGACTAAGTTTGTGTGCCTTGTTAGCTTATGGTTTAGTTTTGTGCTTGGCTTAGCAAGTGACTTAGGCTATGAGTTAGTAGCTATCTTGGATACTTGATTTGCATAGACTTAGTTTGTTTAGACCTAGAATTGACTAACCTAGACTAGTTGACCATTGTTGACCCAACCATAGCTAGTTTGACCACAGTTGACTAGAGTTGACCTAATTTGACTTTATAGTTGACCAGAGTTGACCATGAGTTAACTTTGACCTAGATTGACTTAGACTCATGTAGATTGCATTATAAATTCAATTAACATATAAATTGAACTCTTTATAACCTGTGTTGCTCTAACTAGGACTCTGTGACTCCAGTTGGCCATCTTTTCATATCAGTTGTTCAGGATATCAGGCGAGTACATTCTCTGACCGTTTTATACTTGCTAGGACTTATATTCTTGCTCTAGATTGCTTTACTTGATGTTGTCACGATGGTAACATAGATTAGTACTATATGGATCTTTTCATGCGATGTTATCCCCCTTGGGAGCATCGGATACATCATGTCATGTGCGTTTCACTTTCATCATATATTTCTGTGCTTTCACCATTCATGTGCACTCTCGTGATTCATGTACTCTCATGTTCACGGAGACCCCGTATTTACATTCATGTGCACCCATTTATGGGCCCTTATGTGATATCATGTACAATAACATAACTTGAACGGATCTTTGTATATTGATTGGGGATGAGAGAGTAGAAATAGTCATGTGAATATTTCCAAAGTAGTGTAGCCATGTACAAACTCTCATGTTTATTATCAAGCCGTTCACATGTCTATCTTGTACTCTAAATTACTAGTTCACTGTTAGTTCTTTACTTATAGTAGATATTTTTATTACAGTCATCTCTTTATTTTATGTCCTTTCTTTCAGCGATTCATGTATCTTACTCTATTGCATGTTTTATATTCCTGTCATGATATGAACTGCGTGAGATGTACTGTGCTCGCTTCCGTCCTGACTGGACCTGTTGATAAATTTTACAGATAGCTTGGAGGTTACCTGCTAGCCTAGAGGAGACACAGTAGAGGTTGGAGTAGATGGCTAGAGTTTTTCTTATTTTATTTTCAGTTGTCTTGAGTTGTATTTATTTTATGCTTGTTTGAGTTAGTGTTGATAACACCGAGATTTATTTTTCTCTGTTGTACTTCTCTTGTGGATTCATAGTTATCTTATCGTGCTACTTCTAGTTTTGGTGATTGAGTTGTATCCTGCTGTGATTGTCCTCCGTACGGAGAGTATATCATATTGTATTTAGTTTTAATTATGACCTAGAACAGCGTTCTACCGCCGAACTGCGGCGTAGGCTGGACGTACCCACTTCTCGTGCCCTACACTGGGTGCGGGTCATGATACTTCTTTTCCGACAATTAGGTCAATTATAGAAAGAAGATCTTCTTCTTCTTTTCTATAAGAGTTAGCATCGTTTTGAAAGAAGAACGAAAACTCTTGAATCTTTATTCATGTCAAATTTTTTTCCACAAAATAAAAAATAAAAAAATAAGGTTTCTGTCAACTGTTCTCCGTCGATATAACACGAAGAATAGTCATCCTCCTGCATTTTAACAAGGAGAATGCCATTCTCCGTGTAAATTAACACGGAGAATGGCATTCTCCGTGTTACTAATACGGAGAATGGCATTCTTTGTGTTTTAACATTTAAATGATCATTCTCCGTGTAATTTAGCACGGAGAATGGCCATTCTCCGTGTAATTTAGCACGGAGAATGGCCGTTCTCCGTGTTAAATGACACGGAGAATGGTCATTCTCCTACGTTTTAACACTGAGAATGTCCATTCTCTGTGTAAATTAACACGGAGAATGGCATTCTCCGTGTTAAATAACACGGAGAATGGTATTCTTCGTGTTAATTTACACGGAGAAACACGGAGAATGCCCATTCTCCTGCGTTTTAACACTGGAATGGCCATTCTTCGTCTTAAATTACACGGAGAATGGTCATTCTCCGTGTAAATTAAGACGGAGAATGGTCATTCTTCGTGTAATTTAGCACGGAAAATGGTCATTCTTCGTGTAAATTAAGACGGAGAATGCCATTCTCCGTGTAAATTAAGACGGGAAATGCCATTATCCGTGTTACTAACACAGAGAATGGTCATTCTCCGTGTAAATTAAGACGGAGAATGCCATTCTTCGTGTTACTAACACGGAGAATAGCCACCCTCATACGAAATTAACATTTCTTCGTGTTCTAACACGGAGAATGGTCATTCTCCTGCATTTTATGGTCAGTTGAAACTTTGGAGGGCCATAACTTTTGACTGGGAGGTCAAAACGAGGTCCGGTTTGTCGCAAAATGAGCGTATCTTCGAGGAGCCTGAGATTAACAGCTTCTTCGTTAGTCGACTTTTCAAAATATTAGAATCGCAAAAAAAATGATGTTTGGACCTTCGTTTTAGCACTTTTACTGTTTGTCTCGGTCATTCCGAAATTTTTCGACGAGTTTTTGAAGATTTTTTAGGAGAAAACCTAGATTTGAAAGTGAGCAGCGTATGGAAGAAGATGAAGTATCGAAACATTTTTTTTAAGAGTAGTTTCGTGGATGTTTTCAATAAATTAGAAGGAAGGGCAAAAAGATCATTCGGAACCCTCTTTATATATTTTTTGCTAATTCTGGGCACGCGATGAAATGTTATTGCACAGTGGGTTTTTCATAAAAATTTTTGTTTTTTGGGCATTTCATAATTTCCCTTTCCCAAATATCATTACCATTATAATACATATGAATCATGTAAAAATCACCAATTATCGCTTGGAAAATCTTCACTTTGGTGGCACATTCAGAATTCAATCACATATGCGGACATCAACAAATTAAAACCTAGTTTCATTATATAGAACTTTATTATTGTAAGTATTACATCTATAACATATATAGCATTAGTAACTGGATATATTGTCGTCTTAATTCACATAATATAAAGTGATACATTTGTGTTAAACAAGATTTTTCAGAATAGCAAAAACTTAAACTTAATCGTATACTCCAAGTTTGGATGATTTTTTTTCTTGACCGTGCAGAAAGTTAAACTTTTTCATGATTAATCACTATTATGTTCTACTGGCTCCTTTTAGTGAGAATTAGACCTGCCATGATTTGATAATGCAACCATCAATCAAATTGAGTACACAAAAAGGTATATTATAACCGTGATACACAGAAGGCTTGCATGCCCAGATTTAATTAGTGGTCACAGTAGAGCAAAATTTAAGTCCAGATGATGATGTAAAAATCACCAATTAAAATTGAAATGACAGAAATGGTCAATAATCTCAGGCAAGGCAGACCTTTTTTACTATATAGTACTATATGCACCGGATCTCAACTATAAGTTTATATATATGTAGACCTTTTTTAATTACTATATAGTACTATATGCACAGGATCTCAACTATATATATATATATATATATATATATATATATATATATATATATATATATATATATATATATATATATATATATATATATATATATATGTTCACGTCCCGATTCGGGGAATCGTTCGCCTCCGCTTTGATTCACGCCGAATCGTTCGTCCTCGCTAAGACGTGATGTCGTACAAGTCTGGAATTACACTTATACAAGGCGTGGTCGTGTTCCTTTTATAAAAGAGATATTTTGAATAGAGGTTCGCAGCAAGTTCACAAAGAAGTTGGACAACACAGATATGATCTAAAATAAGCTCTTTATTGATATCTTTGAAACAGAAAATATAAGGCTCCCAAACAGTCGAGATGAAATGTCAAACTTGGCTACAACTTGCAGAAATATTGAAATGATATACAACTTGTTCCATACATCATATTCCTTTATTAATAATGCGGCAATAACCACCTTCAGCAAAATGCCTTCTTCTTCAAGTGGAAACTTCAAGAAAGTGCGAAGCTTCTAAAGAGTCGGACTGCAAGCCTTCAGTGTCTAAGATTATCCACGAGATTCCCGGCACCTGTGGAGACGAGGGTCAGTACATTGCCACATATGTACTGGTGAGCGGCCATAACCAATATCACCATAAATCAACCGTAGTAAATTACATGAATGTTCACTATTAATTTGATGATCTTTCTATCTTGTCTTAGGGTCCATTAACAATTTATTTATTTGATGAGAGATATAAGAAGCACACAGTGATGTTAGAAACATAAGCAATTTATGTTATTCTAACATAAGCAATTCATATTGATCACCAATTTGGTGAATCTTACCCACGGTCGATAGCCATCATGTATATTTATGAATAACACTTACTCTTGTCTGCATAAGACATTGTTAGTTATGACACCTGTCTATATGAAGGTCACTGGCGACACGCCATCTTGGACCGTCTTACTGGTATAACAGCGTCCTTGTAGTGCAGGTACCTAGCCACTGCAAGTCCCGTATACCGATGCCAGTACGTCGACATCAATCCTTGTTCCCCTAGGACGAACCGGGTCCGTGGCCGCGGATTATCGTTCTGGGAACTACCTTGTGCACAAGTTGTCCATGACCATGCACATAATACAACTTAACTAATAAGAGGCATAACATGCATGATAATAACATCTTCCACATATAAGTCGTAGTTCCCATTTCATCTTGCCAACTTGCCATTTTACCATCTAACTATCTTACCATCTTGCCTTGAGCCATAGGCTTGTATACTCATTTATCCAACCGAGGGACTGTTCATTAGTGTTATCATTGTTTCGAACAGAAGTCCGATATACTTACCGCCCAATACTTGGGTCTTTGCATCACCTGTTTAACAATTCATATCGCAACATACAAGCATCATTTGATTTGCAACATAAGCATAGCCATATGATAATTTATCTTTCATTATCTTTTCGAGTTATTACAAGACATCTTTTATTAAGTACCAAACGCAATAACAAGTCTACCATTATTGTAATGACCTGCTCCGCCCTAGCGGAACGCCGATTCAAACGGCAAGTGCAACGACTCAAACGAGCCGTCGACCCGAAGAGTTGGCATCGACCTGATGAAGAATCGATGCAAGGCTTACATTGGCCCGTCAAGATAAATCCAGACTTAGACTTTCAAAGGCGCACTCGGAGTGTCGCTCGGCCGATGCGAACATCGCTAAGGTGGGTGGCTCCGATGAACCCGTCTTTGCTTAGCCTAGACACATAACAATACGGACACTATTGCTAGAATCGCTAGGCGATAACACCGCGCATGCTAATAAATGACTCAACGTGCCTAGCTAAGGGAATAATCCCATCTTGTATGCTTGTATAGAATATGGAAAGAAATATGAAAAATATGAGAACTCTCGCACCGCACTCCACGCTCGTACTAAGGTACAAGCTTACGTTCAAGTTCCCTATGCGTTCAACAATGAAACAATGAATGGTTTACAACAATGAAACGGGAAGACTATCGACATAGTCGTTCCGAGTAGCGTATAGCAACATTGAAAGGCCACGGGACCGATGGGTCGCCAAGGCGACTCCCGCACAGGGAGTTACAAAATGTATAAATGAATGAATGAATGAATGAATGAATATGTGAATGAAATGAATCAATGAACAAACGGACAAGTGAAAGAAAGAAAAAAAAGAATGAAGAAAAGATAAGCAAGAAATGAATGGTTAGCGACAGGTGTGACGGGCACGTGCAACGGGGCTCGCTACCCGCGCTGCACGGACGCCAACCTGGTCGATAACGCATTAAGGCTAAGGGTTAGCCTACGGCGCAGAGACAGCCGTTAAGTTAAAATGATAAATAAAACGAAATGGTCGTGGACACCTCCATCGTATACGGGGGAGAGGCGAAATAAGGGTATTTCCAGCGGCACAGTCAAAGTGTGAAGGACGTGCCTGTCCGGACGGAAATCAAAAATTTGGCTTACGTACAGGCCTGAGTGCGGGCTTGGCCACCAGGGGACGTAAGGCCGGGTATTTCAAAAGACTATCAGGGTGTACCAAGTCGCACGCCATGATAGGTGAGAAATTACCAAGGGAAAGACATGTCCAAATTGGCTTGTGATGCCAGCGACCGATGCATATAGATTAAGTGGGCTTTGCTGGTGGCAATCCACGTGCAAGTCCTTGCATTGAAATCAAAGTAGTCTAAGTTAACTAAATGAACTACCTTCTGAACAGGCTTGAATATAACACACCAGATAATCGAGAGTACTTCGGCAAAAGAGTTAGAAAATACGCCTACGACGTGCTAGGATCCGAGGCAGGGACACGCCCTTGACATTGAAAAGTTTACATGAATCACGTTAAATTATTTCCTATGAATTGTTGACTATTTTGGTTTACTTTGGATAGGGAAGGCCGGACGGTAAGTATGGGTAAGTCGTACATGTATCTCCATGCAACACATTGAATTTGGCAACACGAGATAGGTTATAAAATATGTATGAAACTGATCCTAAGGCAAGATTAGAAAGACAATGAATGATAGACGGTGCACAAAAGTAAATAGAACGTGTATGGTAATGATAGCATTGTGGGCGAGCTAGCCTCCCCACCAGTGCATAACAATGTACTAATAACCCCACAGTCTGCTTGCAGGATACAGGAGACGTAATCGGGTACGGAGCTTCCCTCGAACGTGCTAAGGCGTAGAGCTATCTCTGGAGCCTTGGAGCGTTGCAAGGAGCTGATGCGCCATATACAGGACATAATGTATCGGAACATCGCCATGAATTATTCCATGTTGTAAGTCGCTTGGCACGCCTTTTATGTTTCAGAGAGAGAGCTTGAGCGATTTGTAATATCGGCCTAGCGCCGCTTGTAAACTTCTTGAATATCAATAAAGAGTTTGAATTCGCTTCAATTTGTGTGCATTTACTTTCCGCTGCAATGGGGACACTCTGTGCGACTCTGTGGCCTAGCTCAAATCGGCCGTTTCTGGACTTGGCCTTGCACGGGCGCAACCTAGGCCCGTGCGGCATCACGCCTTAGCGAGGACGATCGCTCCTGCGGGAGCGGGGCGTGACAGATTGGTATCAGAGCACGGTTTTACGTCCTTGGACTTCATTTCGATTCTCTCAGTTTTGAAAGCTCGTTGGAAACAAAAAAAGTATACGCTCTCTCTCGTTGTGCCTTGGAATGTTCCATACAATAAGTCTAATATTTTTAAAAGCTCGTATAAGTACTCGGTTGAACGGGATCGATAGGCAAGGTCCTTTGTGCCAAACCACGACAGACTTAAGTCGGAAGAAAACCAAAATGCTAAAAGTTAGCAAACGCGAGGCGTGCTTGAATAACCTTACGCTGACAATAGCGAACGAGTATGCGAGACCGAAGTATAGTTTGAACGGGATGGTTATGCACGCAGCCTTTTGGCTAAGTTGTGCCGAGTATCGCGCACCTAGACCTTCTGGTGCGAACGAGTTTGCGAGCGAGATCGACTATAGCTCGGACGAGAGCAAGTGAGACTTAGAATGTACGTTGATGGAGACGTTACTTGACCAAACTCTAAAGCGAGCACGAGTGATGGTTCTTAGACTTTGAGGAATGGGCGAACGCGCGATTGAACACATCGATTGGGAATCGAATAATCTTTTGAGGATTTGTAGAATGACTTGACTCCGAGTGGTGTATGTGATAGGTTCGAAGAAGAATAAGAGTGAGTGTCAACGACCAATCGAGTGGCTCGAACCCTGAGTGGTGTATGGACGTTATAGAAAATTGTTCGAGCAAAACTAAAGGATTTACGGGTAGAACGAGCATGTCGGCAAGCGATGATATCGTACAAAGCCTTAGAACGAGTAATGCTTTGGTTTTGACTTCGATAGTCTCAAACAAGATATCGTTCGGACGAATTAAGAATGCGTAGTACGAATCATGAAACGAATGGAGGTCTTGGTCGAGGAAACATAAGAAGATCGTGCATGCGATTTTGAATTTAGTCGAAGAGATTGAAACTTGAGTTGAGGTGAAATACCTGTGGACCAGATCGAAGATAGCACGATCGGAAGATAGCGTGCATATGAAACGTTGATTTGGAGATACGAGAATAACTAAGGAATTGGAATTGATGTTGCTCGATGACGAGTTAACACGATACAATGCGAATTGAGGAATTAAGTTGCACGACTCGGAATTCATTGCAAAAGGAAGATCGTCAGGTTATGTACATCATCGATGGTATTGAGGCGTATCAAAGATCGATGTACAATAACTCGAGGGTACTCTGATTCGACGAAGGATGATCGTGTTAGAAGTTATTATTTCAAAGGATGCTATGTTGGAGAATTTGAATAGAAATGAATGTTTGGAATGAAGAAAGAAGTGACTTGATTGTTCGGTAATAACCACAACGACAACGATCTTGTCTTGAGCGAGCGCAACTCCAGCCTCGTACATGCGTCACATCGGATTTGGGACGATCGTTCCGCGTGAGCGTTGGCATGGTGATTCATGTCCAGCGGGAATGATCGAACTCGAAATACCTTGACATGGCAATTTTGATTGCTAGGACTTGTGGTTTGAAGCGAAGGTGAATTCGAGGATTGTTAGGACTTACGATTGAAGAATGAGAAAACTTGAGGATTGAGTAGACCCAATCCGCGTATCGAAAATGAGCAAGTCTAGACGCAATGCAAGAGTTACGTCCCGATGAGGATGATTATTCTGCGAGAATGTTGACATGGTGATTCATGTCCGCCGTGGATAATCAGACTTGCGTGAGATCGGAGCGCGACATATTACAAGGCTAGACGACCTTGTGATCGACTACATGAATTGGATAGGTGGATTGTATCAAACATACTTGAAGAGATAGACTACGATAATTGTTATTGCGGACGCACGATAATAATATGTCGAGGATTTGGTTGAGGACAACCTATCGTAGGATGATTCCTAAACGAGCTCGGACTTGGAGCGGAGAATGTGTTGATGCAAATAGGACGGGCACTGCTTGATGTTTAGAAATTTGAGTGAAACAAACTTGGGTAGAAACTCCCGTACAAGCGAACAAATGGTTTGACCATAGGATTTGGGGCGAGCGTCGTGCAACGACCTTGCACGATGAGCCAGAGACTTGACTTGTAACTATGACCTTGCGAGCTGACCTAGCGGATAGGTGGACGACCCTATATCGAGTGATTGAACCTGTGCGATTGACATTAGAGTATCGTCTGGACGGACGATAGACTTGGGGCAACAAGACTTAGAGTAGGACAGAGAATTAGGAGTGTGCGTGAACGACAACGAAAATGGCCCCAAACGAAGGGAATGATAGGGATGGATGATGCGCAAGTAAAGTTGGAATAGCGAATCGAATCATCTCGAGGACCGAGATAAACGATATATGATACACACATAAGTTCGGTTTTAAATCGAAGTTAGCAAAACGATCGGCAAATCGAAACTATCACGAGTAGCTTGTCTGACTTCGCTAGTCGCTAAGCTTGGTTGAAATGTACGTATTCGGGGGATGCCTTGATTGCGTGCACGATCCAAACTCAGCGATATGATGAACTCGAATGCAGCTACAAGTGGGTGTTGAGATGCGCATGAACGAGTGAGTAAGTTTACCTCAGCTTACATCTCTCGTATTTGATAAATTACAACGCACTTCGTGCGACCATTTCAGTCCCATGACATGTCGAAATAGCAACCAAGATGAAGAAACACTTGAATTGAATAAGAACCATCAACTCAGAAATGAATGAAAAGCCATTCAATAAAAATTGACCAAATGTATGCGATGCGGAACTTGGAAAGGTATCGAGTATAGTTCGATGCCATCGAGCGATAAAGCCAGATGATAGGAATTGTCTACGATACGCACACGACATGAGTTAGGGAACGGTAGGATGACCTGCACTCAGGAAGTCTCGAGGACGAGACTTATTTTGAGTGGTGTATTATGTAATGACCCGCTCCGCCCTAGCGGAACGCCGATTCAAACGGCAAGTGCAACGACTCAAACGAGCCGTCGACCCGAAGAGTTGGCATCGACCTGATGAAGAATCGATGCAAGACTTACATTGGCCCGTCAAGATGAATCCAGACTTAGATTTTCAAAGGTGCACTCGGAGTGTCGCTCGGCCGATGCGAACATCGCTAAGGTGGGTGGCTCCGATGAACCCGTCTTTGCTTAGCCTAGACACATAACAATACGGACACTATTGCTAGAATCGCTAGGCGATAACACCGCGCATGCTAATAAATGACTCAACGCACCTAGCTAAGGGAATAATCCCATCTTCTATGCTTGTATAGAATATGGAAAGAAATATGGAAAATATGAGAACTCTCGCACCGCACTCCACGCTCGTGCTAAGGTACAAGCTTACGTTCAAGTTCCCTATGCGTTCAATAATGAAACAATGAATGGTTTACAACAATAAAACGGGAAGACTATCGACATAGTCGTTTCGAGTAGCGTATAGCAACATTGAAAGGCCACGGGACCGATGGATCGCTAAGGTGACTCCCGCACAGGGAGTTGCAAAATGTATAAATAAATGAATGAATGAATATGTGAATGAAATGAATCAATGAACAAACGGACAAGTGAAAGAAAGAAAAGAAAGAATGAAGAAAATATAAGAAAGAAATGAATGGTTAGCGACAGGTGTGACGGGCACGTGCAACGGGGCTCGCTACCTGCGCTGCACAGACGCCAACCTGGTCGATAACGCATTAAGGCTAAGGGTTAGCCTACGGCACAGAGACAGCCGTTAAGTTAAAATGACAAATAAAATAAAATGGTCGTGGACACCTCCATCGTATACGGGGGAGAGGCAAAATAAGGGTATTTCTAGCGGCACAGTCAAAGTGTGAAGGACGTGCCTGTCCGGACGAAAATAAAAAATTTGGCTTACGTATAGGCCTGAGTGCGGGCTTGGCCACCAGGGGACGTAAGGCCGGGTATTTCAAAAGACTATCAGGGTGTACCAAGCCGTACGCCATAATAGGTGAGAAATTACCAAAGGGAATACATGTCCAAATTGGCTTATGATGCCAGCGACAGATGCATATAGATTAAGTGGGCTTTGCTGGTGGCAATCCACGTGCAAGTCCTTGTATTAAAATCAAAGTAGTCTGAGTTAACTAAATGAAGTGCCTTCTGAACAGGCTTGAATATAACACACCAGATAATCGAGAGTACTTCGGCAAAAGAGTTAGAAAATACGCCTACGACGTGCTAGGACCCGAGGCAGGGACACGCCCTTGACATTGAAAAGTTCACATGAATCATGTTAAGTTATTTCCTATGAATTGTTGACTAACTTGGTTTATTTTGGACAGAAAAGGCCGGACGGTAAGTATGGGTAAGTCGTGCATGTATCTCCATGCAACACATTGAATTTGGCAACACGAGATAGGTTATGAAATATGCATGAAATTGATCCTAAGCCAAGATTAGAAAGACAATGAATGATAGACGGTGCACAAAAGTAAATGGAACGTGTATGGTAATGATAGCATTGTGGGCGAGCTAGCCTCCCCACCAGTGCATAACAATGTACTGATAACCCCACAGTCTGCTTGCAGGATGCAGGAGACGTCATCGGGTATGGAGCTTCCCTCGAACGTGCTAAGGCGCGGAGCTATCTCTGGAGCCTTGGAGCGTTGCAAGGAGCTGATGCACCATATATATTACATAATGTATCGGAACATCGCCATGAATTATTCCATGTTGTAAGCCGCTTGGCACACCTTTTATGTTTCAGAGAGAGAGCTTGAGCGATTTGTAATATCGGCCTAGTGTCGCTTGTAAACTTCTTGAATATCAATAAAGAGTTTGAATTCGCTTCAATTTGTGTGCATTTACTTTCCGCTGCAATAGGGACACTCTGTGCGACTCTGTGGCCTAGCTCAAATCGGCCGTTTCTGGACTTGGCCTTGCACGGGCGCAACCTAGGCCCGTGCGGCATCACGCCTTAGCGAGGACGATCGCTCCTGTGGGAGCGGGACGTGACAATTATTACGCGCGAAGATTAAGGATCATCGAAGGATCAAAGCCACTCTCTTGTTGGTGAATTATCGAGAGAAAGAGGTCTTCCACGCAACGTCAAGCTCGGTTCACTGCGTTAGCACCTGCATTGGCACCAATGTCTGGTCAGCTTCTTTCTCTTTCTCTCAGTGATTGGATATGAATGCACAGACAATGAAAGTAAATCCATGAAAACATTCATCGAAAACAATTACGAAAACGTACACAAAACCCAACAGCGAAAGGGACATCGAAAACCAGCAGGGCTACGGTCTCGGGGCAATCGAATCTTATATAGAACTCTTCCCCCAAGACGCACGCCATTGCATCTTGGACATCATTTCAAAAGAGTCCAATCCATAACGAAGAAATGATCTCAATTCATTATCCCGCGATCCTGGTAAAGTTTTCCCAAGTAAAGTTCTCCAATCTCATCCGACTCGGCCATTCGACCGCTAGCCCGTTCCGTGCTCCGCAACGGGATCAGGGCACTACAATATATATATATATATATATATATATATATATATATATATATATATATATATATATATATATATTATACAAAACACAAAGGTTTTTGAATCCTAGGGCTGACTGTGCCAAGATAAAGAGTGGTTGGGATTTAATCTTGGTGAATCAACGGTTGTGGGGTTTTATGGGGAAGAGCATTATTGGGAGTGGGATTTTATGGGAAAGAGCATTATTGGGAGTGGGATTTTATGGGGAATCCAAAGATGGAGATTTAATATTTTGATGGTTGGGATTTAATATTTTGATGGGGGCCTCATAATGGTTGTGGATGAGCATTATTGAGAGTGGAGTTTTATGGGGAATCCAAAAAAAATTCACATCCAGCAGTGGTTGGGATTTAATATTTTGATGGGGGCCTCAAAATTATTATTGTTCGTTTAAAATTGGGGGTCCAAGATTTTGAGGGGGAATACCTTAAATGAACCATGCCCTATGGGCACGGGTTATGACTAGTATATATATATAGGGTGGGGATCAAGTGACACATACAATTTGACATCTAAAAAAATACACAATTTCAGCCACACATCATTTGAAATGAATGGTAAAGATTTAAATGCATACTTTGTATTAATTAGCATGCATGCTAAATTGAATATCCCACTAATTAATACAACCTACTATTAATTAGCATGCATGTCAAATTTGACTTTCATGTGTGTAAATTGGATATGCATTTAAATCTGGACCATTTATTTCAAATGATGTGTGATTAAGATTGCGTATTTTTTTAGAAGTCAAATTGTATGTGTCACCTGATCCCCATCCCCCCCTCTCTCTCTCTCTCTATATATATATATATATATATATATATATATATATATATATATAATATATAAATAATATATATATATATATATATATATATATATATATATATATATATATATATATAAATAAAATATATATAAATATATATATATATATATTTTTTTGAAAAATGGTAAATATTATTGATGAAAAAAATATCAGTCAACCTTACAAGCCTCCCAATTCGACTCTTATCTCAACTTATTATTTATACAATTTACTGTGTAGGCAGTCTACATCTCTTGTGATATTGTTGATGATACCCGCAATGGAGATGGCGGCCCCGTCAAAAATTCTCCTGTTTCGCTCCCACCACACGTGCCACACAACTGACAGAAGCCAAGACCGTGCCAGGTAGAACCCCTCTTTCGTTTGATTCTGTAGCGCTAGGATTTCTCTTACTATCTCTAGTAATCCCACTCCTGATCCAACATTGATTCCAACCCTATTACAGATGGAACTCCATATGTGACTAGAAATGGAACATTGAAAGAAAAGATGATCTCGCGTCTCCGCCTCCACTCCGCATAATACACACATAACACTATCAATCTGGACGCCGAACCGCCGTAAACGGTCCCTCGTTAACAATCTGTCTCGTATAGCTTTGTAAACACACAACTTTATTTTGGTTGCACTGTCCTTTGCCCAAACCAGATCCGCCCACTCAACCTTTTGCATATGAGGACTAATCCTCTCATAAATCTTCATGCTATCAAAATCTGCTAATAGGGTATCCTCCCATACCCATAGGTCTGTGTCAGCTACCTGGTCCACGTTAACCGAATCAATTTCTTCAGCGAATTCCCGCACAACCGGCCTTGCTGCCAAGTTCCACTCCCCATTAACTCTTATAGCACTTACCCGGTCATCCCTTCCTACCAGCTCGAAGACATCCCACCCCAAGCGGTCAACGATACTCTGACCGTTGAGCCAGGGGTCGAGCCAGGGACTCGTCTGCTCCCCCGTATGGATGACCCGCCTAATCATTCCCTTCAAACGCGGACGAACCTTTAGAATATTCTTCATGTTCACCGAGAAGTTGTTATCCACCTTAATGGTCCAAAAGTTCGAGCCCCGCAAGTATTTATTTTTCATCCAACGAGACCAAAGCGAGTCTCCTACCAAGAGTTTCCAAGCCAACTTAAGCACCGCCACGTCCCTCAGCACGCGAATGGATCGTAATCCTATTCCTCCTTCCTCCTTTCTCCGGCTCAGCTCACTCCATGAGATAAGGTGCAGACCGCCACGCCAAACGAAATTGGCACACAACGTCTCAATACTCTTGATAGTTTTATCAGGAATATGAATGGCTTGTAACCAGTACGCCGTAATGGCCAGGATAATCGATCGAACTAATTCCACTCTCCCGCCAAAAGAAAGGATCTGCGACTGCCAGCCCTCAAGTCTGTTTTGAATATATTGAATGAGACCTTGGCAGTCAGCATCCCGAGCATATGATACAGATAACGGGAGCCCCAGGTACTTCACCGGCAGCTGCCCCTTTTCTATTTGAAGAAGATTCGACCACATATCTGTATCCTTGCAGGTTCTGCTAAAATAAGCCCGGCTCTTGTCCCTGTTTAGTTGAAGACCCGAAAGTCTTCCAAACTCCTGCATAACCCGATTCAATGACGTAATCGATTTCCTGTTCGGCTCAATAAATACAAGCAGATCATCTGCGTATATAAGATGAGAAATCACCGGATCAACACGCCGGAAAAGAGGCGTGATTTGTCCTCTATGAATTGCAATATCCATCATACACGTGTAATACTCCATAACTATAGTGAATAGATATGGCGATAGAGGGTCTCCTTGACGCAAGCCCCGGTTGCTCCCGAAAAAACCATGAGGTTGTCCGCCAATCAGTACTGAGAACGTCGGCGAAGATATACACTCCTTGACGCGGTCCACCCACCAATCTGAGAATCCCATATTACTCAGCATATTGTAAACGAACTCTCTACTAACCGTGTCATATGCCTTCCGAAGGTCGAGCTTGATGCATCCTTTTCCTCCTCCTGCCTTGTTAAAATCTCTGATCAGCTCATGTGCTAAAAGACAATTATCCGCTATGGAACGACCTTTTATAAAAGTCGCCTGATTGTGCGAGATCAATTCCTGCAAAATATCCTGCATTCGACCACACATAATATGCGTAATAATTTTATATATGAAATTGCAACAGGATATTGGACGAAAATCCCCCAGCGAGTGAGCTCCCTCCATCTTCGGAATCAAACATAAGAACGTATGATTCATTTCCTTGAGCAGTCGTCCTGAATAGAAAAATTCCTGGACCACCTGTAGTACTTGTTGTCGAAGGAGACCCCAATGATGTTTGTAGAATGCGGAGTTAAACCCGTCGGGGCCAGGCGCCTTATTGGGGTCAGCCTTAAAGACAATAGCTTCAATTTCTTCTAAGGAGATAGCCTTTTGGAGACTGGCGTTTCCCGCCTCCGTAACCACCCTTTTACATGTGAGCTCGGGGAAATGTAGCCTGATCTCATCTTGGTTGTAAAGATCCTGGTAGAACCGAATAGCCTCCGTAGCGATATCCTTCTCCTCCGTCAAGATGGAACCATCAGCACCTATAATGTGGCCTATCGAATTACGATTTTGTCGAGCTCGGATGGTTGCATGAAAGAATTTCGAACATCTATCCCCGTCATGTAGCCAGGCACATTTAGCTCTTTGTTGCAATTGGATTTCCTCAAAAAATCTACTTCGTCGGGCGGCCTCCTGGAGATTTATTTCTCTATCTGCTAAACTTCCGTTCAAAGGGTTCTTCTGTAGTTCATCCTGTACGAGCTTCAATTCTTGCTCCAGGACATCTACCCGAGGCCTTGGGCGGTCTCTGTTCCATGATTTAAGAGCAAACTTGATAGATTTAAGAAGATGCACAAAAATGCATTGTCGCGTACCTGTCTTGGCGCAGCCCATACCCGTTGCTACTGCTTCTTTGTACCCTTCCTGGAGAGGCCAGGAATTGCAAAAACGGAAAGGAAATCTCTTCACTCGATGGTCATCCACCAATCGGATTAATATAGGCGCATGGTCGCTCGATCCTTTGTGCAAGCCTTCCGCCTTGCTATGAGGGAAAATTTCTAGCCATTTATAATTACACAAGACCCTGTCTAGCTGGCAGCATATGCGTCCGACCACCGAGCTATTATCCCATGTCCATATGTGGCCCGATCTCTCCAAGCAAGAGAGCCCCGAAGCCAATAGACAATCTTGAAAATCAGCCAAGATGGAAGCAGGAACCTGTCTCCCTCCCAACTTCTCGTCTACTGTCAAGATGGCGTTGAAGTCTCCACTGAAAATTATAGGAGCCACCTGAATAATATCATTCCAAAGCTGGAATCTGCGACGACGGTCGTTGTGCCCGTACACAGCCCCGACCCACATTTTAAATCCACCTTTGTTGGATAATTCCACAGTGACAAGCTGTTCCGACATGAATTTAACCTGTCCCGTCCATATACGGGAATCCCAGAGCACCCATATACGCGCCATCTCACATAGATGAAGATTATGTGTCGATGCCCATTGATGTGGAACCCGACTTCTTAACTTGCATTCGGATTTTATTTTACTTTCCAGTATTGCGACAATGTCGCATTTATTAATCTTCACCCTTTCTTGTATCTCTCTCCACTTCCCTATGGAGTTCGCTCCGCGAACATTCCATGAGAGAACCGACATCTAGCAACGTTGGTTATTGTCCGCACCACTCCGATCGTTCTCCCTAGGACAAGTCGGGGGACGACCGTATTCTACCATTTGCATCTCCACCTGCGAATCCTGTTCCAGATTTTCATCTCTGGGCTGTTTCTCCGACAACAAGTTTTGCCACTTTGGGTTGTTGTCTCTTGTGAGCCCTTCCCCGCTCTCGCTATGGGTCCTCCGATGTCCCACCTGGGAACACTCCGCTGGCGCATCTCTTCTTCTCGACTTGTGGCTCGACTCGACCGTTGCTTCCTCATCATCCCCCTTTTCCTCTGTCTCTACTCCTCTTGGACGATCTTCGTTGTGGTTTGAAGCTACCACCAGAGCTAAGGAGACCTCTGTGTTCCTTGTTGTGTCATTGGTGATCCCCTCGGGTCCGTTTCTCTTACCCAAAATTGACGAATTAGGCGCTGCAGTTTCAGCAATATCCATGTCTATCATGGTATTATGGTCCTTCGAATAGGAACTCTGACTTCCAACCGGAAGCGCCAAGTCCTCTTGGGGACCTACTCGATCAGATGTCGGATCTCCGCTCTTCTCCTCCTCCATCTCACCAGTGGGTTGCTCTAGTTGGTCAGTATCGCAACAATTCACCTTGGTATGTCCAAAACATTGACATAACTCACATGAGGGGGGAACCCATTCGTACTCCACCTCCTGTTGTAGCCAATCTCCATTAGGAAGGACGATATCAATTTTCCTCGGAAGACAGTCATTTGCCGTAATTTCAACGAAGATCCGAGCATAAGAGAGCCGCTGTCTTCTCGCCGTGGGGATATCGGTCCAGAGAGGTTTGCCCACCATGCTAGCCAGCTTCATTATGGATGGGATACTCCACAGCTGTGGTGATAGCCAAGGTAACCGGATCCATATTGGTACCGCAGTCAGCCTATCTTTCTCAAAGTTTGAAGCCGGCAACCATCTTTTGAGTACAACAAGGCGCCCATCGAACGTCCAGGGTCCCCCTTCCAGTATCCGGATCAGATCCTCTTCTAATGCAAACTTGATGAAATAAAATCCGTTTTCCCGCGAGAAAATCTCCATCTCACCTTTTGGACGCCAGACTCTCAAGGCGTATGCCTTAAGTTGGCCATAGAAAGGCTTATTCCCCATCACATATAGGACGAGCGTGCTCTTCCAGTACTCTGTCGTCTCCTGAATATCCTCATTGGTTATCTCTACCACCTTCGTCCCATTAATGACACTGGGCACCACGTATTGCAAATCCACCTCTTCCTGCACCGGGACAGGACGACAGATCTCCACCCATGAGACTGGTTTCGTTCTGGTGCCCCCTTCTTCCGATTGCTTGCCTCTCCTGCCCTCCGGGTTGGTCTCCTGCTCCCTCGCAACGGACTTCTCCGCTGGTTCCCCGCCTATGTTCCTCTTCTGCACAGAGTATCCACCGCTCTTTTGTTTCGACGGCGATCCCCCGTCCTTCCTATTCCCTATTGGTCGAGCGTCTTTACGCTTCCATTGATCCCCCCATCTTCGTCCTTCCTCCCTTGGCCCGTGGTTAGGACCCCAGGCGGAAAGGTAATTGGCCCTTGCTATACCTTTCTTTTCCAACGGGTTGGTCTTTCGGCGGCACTCGACGGTGGTCCATCCCCCGCCGGCCCCCCGAGCACCTTCAGTTGCAGACGCATCCTTCTGCAAAAAGCTAACAGCGGCCGCCGCCGCAGACTTAGGGCCAGGATCTCCTGGATCGCCTCCTCCCGCTAACCCTAACGCCATCTATACTTTATATATATATATATATATATATATATATATATATATATATATATATATATATATATATATATATTACACAACACCTTTACTGCTGCTGAAGTATTACGTCTATAATAGTAACTGGAATTGTTTTCTCCCAATCAAATTAGTGCTATCCTCTATATACTCCTCCAGAAGTTCAGATGATACATTAATATTATTTTGTCAGTTAAAGAAGAAAATTTCTTGGGAATACTATTCTGTCAATCAGTAATTGAGTACACAAATTGGGGCTTGCCATGATTTGATGGTGCAACTATCATCCAAATTGAGTACACAAAAGCATATATTATAAGTGTGCACCAACTAAAATTGAAATGACAGAAAATGTATTTATTAATTATTGGTCACAAAAAACATACATTTTATTTATTTTGTTTGCAGATTTTAAAATAAGAAAAAAAAATAATTTCTAACTAAATGAAGCTATAAAAATGAAGAATAAAAAGTGATAAATATACCATCTCAATTAGTAGTTCAAATTGTAGGAGTAGTATGAGGCTCCCACGGTCACAATAGAGAAGGCAAGAACCACATCCCTTTGTAACCCATTGCATTATTCTCTTCGAACTCAAAGATGGTGTTAATGATCCCTTCTTCGACACCATAGGCCTTCACAAATCTATAGCTCATCATGGGATAATCTCCTCTGATTCCGAAAAGCCACTTCATGAATTTATTGAAATTACTCTTCCACATAAACTGTTGTTCCATGAAGTAGATGCAATTTCTTTTCATCGCAGCACCATCATCCATGGGTGATGGTAGTGACAAGGAATTGACACTACTCAAGAAGAGTGACTGATCGCCCAATTCCTTGATCTCGACCCAGCAAGAAGAACCCTCCGCCGCCGCCTCCATGTCGAACCTTTTGATAGCAAAGCTCTTATATTCTTCCAGCATTGTCGTGTCGGACATCTCCCCCTCGACGCACAAGAGATCTCCAGAGGCCCGCGACGACACTAGAAATATGTTGTCGACTACTCCGTCAATGTCATCCACCGTGCTATCTCCGTACTTGAATACCACCGGGGAAGGGCCGGTAAGGTCAAAAGTAAATAGTCCATGACGTTGGGAGAGAAGGAAGAAGGTATTGTCATGGTAGACGAGATCCATCAGGATGACTTCCAGCAGCGAGAATGAGAAACAACGGATTGGTGTCCATTTCTCGTCTCCTGACCGGTAGAAGGCTATATGTCGAAAGGTTTGGTCCTGGTCGTCGACATCGTAGAGAGCCACCGCAACGAAACCATGTGGATCGGCGGTGGGGGAGGCAGAGAGGACAACCTTTTTGATGTAGTACTCCTCCTCCTCCTGATCATCCTCGGTGGTGGTGGTGGTGGTCGTGGTGAGAGTAGGGAGGTAGATTTGGGCTTGACTGGCAGGATTAAAGAGGCTGAGCTCACTGCGATCGAAGTCGCAGAGTACAAGCCATCCATCGCAACATCCATAACAATTGACATCGGGAGGTAACGAAAGATGGTAGCGTCTCTTCTCGGGGTGGCTATACAGGGATAGCCTGCGCCGCACGGATGTAGCTAAGATCCAACCCCAGTCGGAGATGGAGAGGCCTTTCTTGGCCAACCATCTTGCTATCCAGCTCAATTCGTAAAGGAATAGTGCTGGCATTGGAGAAAACCGCACCCCTCCTCCTTCTTTCGGAGTCAGAGCCGACGACCACGAGGTGCAGACTGCACCGAGTCGGATACGCTCCGGAATAGTGAACTCTCGAGCAATGAAGCGTACCATGTCAGAAGGGAGGAGCTGAGCCCAACCACGTTCATCTTCACCTTCATCTTCAAATGCCTTCTCCTCGTGTATCCCTATAATTTTCATCAACCAAGACACCATCGTCGTCATCATCTTAATAAATTTAATTATATATTCACCTATATACTCAAATATATGATCGAGTTAATAGTGCTATATTCTAGACCCGGTCCCCTTATATAGCCTACGTTTATATATGAGAACCCTATTCCAAATCATACCTATATATCCTTTTTTATACATAATCTTACTCCAAATCATGCATATCTATCCAATCAAGCGTGCGTATCAAACTAATATCACTCCTACTCGATCTATATGAATTGTACTCCTACTCTATCTATAGTGTGTCATATATTGCTAACTAGATACAAGTGCGGTGGGGTGGGTTTTCAAAGGTTTTTTAAAGTGGGTCAATTTGTGAGTAGTTGTGTCAAATTATGGAAGGATTATTTGCGTTTGCTTGCGGATGGTAAATTATAAAAAATAGTAGGGAGGATCAGTGGATTTTTTTATATACATAATCCTATTCCAATCATAATGTACTAGTACGTAGGAAACTACCGGGTCCAGCTTCGGAGTCTTGGGCTTGTTGACCTTGCGCTCGAAGAAGCCGCTCATGACCAAGAGAGTGAAGGTGAGTATATTGTTAAGTTTCGTGTTTTAGGGCTTAAATCTCTATATGGATCGATGAATATTTTGCTAAGATAAGAAGTGATTTTTTATTTAGATGATGATAAATAAGATCGTGAAATATTTTGAAAATTTATTAGATTTTGAAATTTGGAGAAAATTGTGAAAGTTAAAATTTTGAAGTGTTTAAATTTTGAAAAGCCTACATTTTGGATTTGAATTCTGAATTTGAATTTTGAGGAATTTATAAATTTTGTGAAGTTAGATTTTGAAGATAATTATCATCTGGATTAAGGATTTTGTGAATTTGATAAGTTGATATTGATGATTGCTAAATCTCGATATTAAATTGAGTTTGTGATGATATTGAAGAAAATTTTGAAACATTTTGAGGACACGAATTTATAAGGGATGATAAGTTAGGTGTCCTGTACGGAAAATTCCCCTGTCTGCTGATCGTATCTTCCTACTTATCTAAAATTTGTCTCATAGGTTTTTCTTCTATTGAATCTTAGAACATTTTATGATTCGAGACCATAGCTTAAGATTCCAACACCAAGTCGTATCCATTCACTCCTTCTATTTCCACCCTAGTTGATCAATGTTCTTAAAAAGACTTTTTCTTTTTTCTTTTCATCTATTTAATCAATATTTTCTTCTCATTAATTATCCTATCTTTTCAGGGATCCACCAAGTCCTAATAGTCCTTAAATTTCAAGTACTAAAATTTTCTAAGGTGGATAAATTTGTAATTCCTCTTCCTGAATTTTTTGAAATTTACCAAGTTTATTTAACCTGATAAAATGTAGAGGTAAGTATTTATCTTTGGAGGTTGAGGACTTTCAATACTAGATGTGTAAAATTTGATGCCAGCTTACAGTCATTAGTTAGGTTATTGAGTCTGATGCTACCAGTTTGTTTGAGTTTTCAGGATGATGATGGATCAATTATGACTTTGTTATTCAAAATCAGAAAACCTCATAAACCAAAGCCATAAACTTGTACATTCTCAAATAAAATTACTTTGTTATTCATGAGTAAGGGTAGCATTACCGACCATAAACTTGAACATCATCCCATAGTCATAGCACTAGCTTCTTGTGTCAATCATATAAATAATGAATGATGGAATTCCATCAAGCTAGGTTTTTCAAGATTATATCTATTTGAAAATTTTGATATGTTTTTAAAGATTAATGAAGCTTGCTTTGTATCAGTTGTAGGTTGTTACCAAAGCTCCAAATGATTACATGCTCTGATCACATACTAAATTACAATTCTCTCAAAAGATTGTATCATCCAATTCAGGGCATATATTTCTTCAGATTCAGTATGTCATGTCTTATTATATATTCATGTCTAATGAGGACTATATATCATTTCTTCATGATATGACCATCGAGATACATTCTAATAACTTTAGAATTCAAATTTCCAAATATCATTACAACTATAATACATATGAAAAGTGTAAAAATCACCAATTTTAGAATTCAGTCACATATGCGTTGAATGTACATCAACAAATTAAAACCTAGGTTCATATATAGAACTTTACTATTGTTGAAGTATTACATCTATAACATTAGTAGCTGGATATGTTATCGTCTTAATTCATATCAAAATATAAGTGATACATTTGTGATAAACAAGGTTTTCCAGAATATACATACTACAACAAAAACTTAAGCACTGTAGGATGTCCAACTCAATCGTATACTCCAAGTTCGGATGATTTCTTTTTCTTGACCATGAAAAAAGTTAAACTTCTTCATGATTAATCACTACTATGTTCTACTAGCTTCTTTTAATGAGTAATTGAGACCTGCCATGTTTTGATGATGCAACCATCAATCAAACTGAGTACACAAAAATGTATATTATACACAGAAGGCTTGCATGCCCAGATGCCCAGATTTAATTAGTGGTCACACGAGAGCAAAAATTAAGTCCAGATGATGATATAAAAATCACCAATTAAAATTTAAATGGCAGAAAATGGTCAATAATCCCAGGCAAGCCAGACCTTTCTTAATTTCTTTACAAGGTAGGTGCTGAAAGTAATCATCTACCAGGAGGGAACATGAGGGAATGAATGAACTATATAGTACTATATGCACCGGATCTCAACTATAAGTTGATATATATATATATATATATATATATATATATATATATATATATATATATATATATATATATGATCATGTTACTCGTGTCTACGCTACACAACACCTTGTTTTCTCCCAATCAAAATAGTGCTATCCTTTTCTATATACTCCTCCAGAAGTACAGATGATACATTAATATTATTTTGTCAAATTAATCGAAGGAATACTATGGCAGAAAATGTGTTTATTAATTAGTAGTTATACTAGAGCAAAAGCATAAATGGTAGTAGTAGTATGAGGCTCCCACGGTCACAATAGAGAAGGCAAGAACCACATCCCTTTGTAACCAATTGCATTATTCTCATCGAACTCAAAGATGGTGTTAATGATCCCTTTTTCCACACCATAGGCCTTCACAAATCTATAGCTACTCATGCGATCATCTCCTCTGATTCCGAGAAGCCACATCATGAATTTATTTTCCAAGAAATTAGTCTTCCCCGTAAACTGTTGTTCCATGAAGTAGATGCAATTTCCTTTCATTGCAGCAGCATCATCATCCGTGGACGATGGTAGAGACAAAGAATTGACACTACTCAAGAAGAGTGACTGATCGCCCAATTCCTTGATCTCGACCCAGCAGGAAGAACCCTCCGCCCCCTGCGCCGCCTCCGGGTCGAACCTTTTGATAGCAAAGCTCTTATATTCTTCCAGTCCTGTCGAGTCGGACATCTCCCCCTTGACGAATAAGAGATCTCCAGAGGCCCGAGACGACACTAGAAATATCTTGTCTACTAGTCTGTTAATGTTGTCCACCGTGCTATCTTCGTAGTCGATTACCAGCGGAGAAGGACCGGTGAGGTCAAAAGTAAGTAGTCCATGATAGTCGGAGAGAAGGAAGAAGGTATTGTCATGATAGACTAGATCCATCAGGGTGAGTTCCTCTAGGAAAAAACAGATTGGTGTCCATTCCTCGTCTCCCGACCTGTAGAAGGCTACACGTCGAAAGGTTCGGTCAACGTCGTCGACATCGTAGAGAGCCACCACAACGTAACCATCTGGGTCGGCGGTCGGGGAGGTAGAGAGGACAACCTTTTCGACGTAGTAATCCTTCTCCTCCTGACCGTCTTCGAGGGTGGTGGTGGTGAGAGAAGGGAGGTAGATTTGGGCTTGAGTGGCAGGATTAAAGAGGCTGAGCTCGGCACCGCGTTCCCCGTCGCCGAGTACAAGCCATCCATCGCAACATCCGAAACAATCGACAAAGGGGGGTAACGAGAGATGGTAGCACCTCTTCTCGGGGTGGCTATACATGGACAGCGTGCACCGCGGAGCTGTCATCCAATCCCAGTCGGAGATGAAGAGGTCTCTCTTGGCCAACCACCTTCCTACCCAACTCAATTCCCAAAGCAATATTGCTGGCCCCACCTCCTTCTTCTCTCCTTCTTCTCCTTCTTTCAGAGCCAGAGCCGACGACCAAGAGGTGCAGACTGCACCGACTCGGACACGCTCCGGAATAGTAAGCTGTCGAGCAATGGAACGTACCATGTCAGAAGGGAGGACCTGAGCCCAACCACGTTCATCTTCATCTTCAAATGCCTCCTCCTCGTGTATCCCTATGATTTTCATCAACCAAGACACCATCGTCGTCATCATCTTAATAAATTTAATTATATATTCATCTATATACTCAAATATATGATCGAGTTAATAGTGCTATATTCTAGACCCGGTCCCCTTATATAGCCTACGTTTATATATGAGAATCCTATTCCAAATCATACCTATATACATAGTCCTATTCCAAATCATGCATACCTATCCAAGCAAGCAAGCGTATTAAACTAATATCACTCCTATTCGAATCTATATGAATTGTACTCCTACTCGATCTTGGTGGGTTTTCTAAGTTTTTTTTTAAGTGGATTAATTGGTGAGTAGTTGTGTCAAATCATGCATAATCCTATTCCAATCATACCCATTCATTCGTTAATGTACTAGTATAGGAAATTTTCCAAGCTTCGGAGTCTTGGGCTTGTCGACCTTGCGCTCGAAGAACTCTCTGAGTGAAGTGAAGGTGAGTATTGTTAAGTTTTGGTGAAGGTGAGTATTGTTAAGTTTTGTGTTTTAGGACTTAAATCTCTGTATGGATCGATGAATATTTTGCTAAGATAAGAAGTAATTTTTGATTTAGATGATGATAAATAAGATCGTAATTTTTTTTTGGAAATTTATTAGATTTGAAAATTCGAGAAAATTGTGGAAGTTAAAATTAATTCGAAGTGTTTAAATTTTGAAAAGCATAAATTTTGGATTTGATTTTTGAGGAATTTATAAATTTTGTGAAGTTAGATTTTGAAGATAATTATCAGTTGGATTAAGGGTTTTGTGAATTTGATAAGTTGATATTGATGATTGCTAAATCTCGATATTAAATTGAGTTTGTGATGATATTGGAGAAAATTTTGAAATATTTTGAGGACACGAATTTATAAGACCATCTACAATGTGATTTCTAAAATTGAGTTCTTATCTTACTTGGTATTGTACTTTAAGGAGATTTACATCCTATTTGGAAGAGTTTCTACATAGAAATTGTCGACATACAAAAATGCTCTTAAATAGTTCTCAATTTCTATCCTATGTGTCACAATATTAAAAGCACCAATTTAATGGTGTGGGATCCAAATAATAATTGTCATGAGAGATAGGAGAATTTCTATGAGAGTTCCTGCATGTAAACTCTCCTAGAAAGTTTTTATGCTACGTCATTGCCACCTAAGATAGAAATGATGATAGAAATTACCATTAGAAGAAGTTTTTTCTAAAATGAATTTCTTCCACAGAAATAGGGAAGATAGAAACCCCCATTGGTCGAAGGGGATAATTAGTTAGGTGTCGTGTATGAAAAATTTCTCGATCTATCTAAAATTCGTCTCATATTCTATTTATAGGTTTTCTTCTATTGAAGAGTCGTATTCTATCACTCCTTCTATTCATCTATTTGATTAATATATTTTTCTCATTAATTTTTTTATCTTTTCACCGATCCACCAAGTCCTTTCCTATTAGTGCTTATATTTCGAGAACGAAATTTTTCTAAAGTAGCTAGATTTGTAATCCCTCTTCTCCAATTTTTTTAAAATTTATGTAAAAAAATTTATTGCTAAACCCCGATGTCGATATTGGTCCATGTCATGTATAGATATCGGGTCGGCTGTATCCGATCTAGCAAACTTTGGTTCAAATTAGTTATTCTTATTACTGAATTATTACATCTATAGCATTAGTAACGGAATATATTGTCGTCTTAATTCATATCAAAATATAAGTGATACATTGGTGATAAACAAGGTTTTACAGAATATACTACAGCAAAAAAAACTTGAGCACTATAGGATATCCAACTTAATCGTATACTTCAAGTTCGGATTTTTTTTCTTTTTCTTGACCATGATCGAAAGTTAAACTTCTTCATGATTAATCACTATTATGTTTAGCTCCTTTTAATGAGCAATCGAGACCTGCCATGATTTGATATAGACCTTAACTGCTGCTGAAGTATTACATCTATAATAGTAACTGGAATTGTTGTCTTTCAATCAAATTAGTGTTATCCTTTTTTGTATACTTCTCCAGAAGTTTAGATGTGTGTTTGATTGCGAGGTGAAAAATATGTGGAAAAGAAATTAATTTCATGAAATTATTTTTCTAGGAAAAAAATTCAATGAATTATTAAAAAAAATCTATAGAAAACTTAATTTTGGTGTTTGATTGTCATTGTTTTCACGGAAAATAGTTTTTTTCATGAAAAATAATATTTTCCTATGAGTTGGACAAGTTTTATTCTCCACTGGAAGAAAATATGGAAAATGATAGTTTCTTGGAAAAATAATTCTATGCTATCAAACACTATAATTGGTGGAAAAATTGTGATGAAAATATTTTCTTGGCCTTGAAGGAATACTATTCTGTCAATCAGTAACTGGGTACACAAATCGGGGTTGTTGTCATGATATGAGCGATTGCAACTATCATCCAAATTGAGTACACAAAAGCATATATTATAAGTGAGCAGAGCAAAAATTTAAGTCCAGACGATGATGTGTAAAAATCACCAACTAAAATTGAAATGGCAGAAAATGTGTGTATCAATTAGTGGTCACAGTAGAGCAAAAATTAAGTCCAGACGAGAGTATGGGAAAAATCACCAACTTGTTGGATAGAATCTATCTAGATAGAGAAGGGTAGATTTGGTATATATTATGAATATTTTAATTTTTCTCTTATGTCATACTTTTTTATGTCCAAATTACCCTTTACCATATTTAAATTGGGGTTGGTTTAAATTTTAAATTTTTACTTATCGGTCATCATTAATTGTTAGCGTTCCAATGCAATTAATTCTTCTAATCTCTCATCTTAACGTTTTTAATGTTTCCAGCCATTAAGTTTTAGTCCATTACTTTTTCTTTGTTCTGATTAGCCATTACTTTCTTCTTGATTATTTTCTATTTCCTATTCTTATTTTTATTTTTTTATTTTCTATTTTCTATTTTCTATTTTTTGTTTAATTTTAATTTTTAATTTTATTTTTTAATTTATAATTTATAATTTATAATTTATAATTTATAATTTATAATTTTTAATTTTTAATTTTTAATTTTTAATTTTAAAATTTTAATTTCTTTACTATCTATTTTTAATTTAATTTTAGATTTTTTAAAAATTTTAAATTTTAACTTCAAAATTTTAAACTTTAAACTTTGAATTTTAATTTTAAAATTTAAATTTAAATTTAAAATTCAATTTAAATTTTAAATTTTAAATTCTAAATTTTAAATTTTAAATTTTAAATTTTAAATTTTAAATTTTAAATTTTAATTCTAAAATCTAAAATTCTAAATCTATAATTTAAAATTTAAAATTTAAATTTAAATTTTAAATTTTAAAATTTAAAATTTAAAATTTAAATTTTAAAGTTTAAAATTTAAAATCTAAAATCTAAAATCTAAAATCTAAAAATTAAAAATTAAAAATTAAAAATTAAAATCTAAAATCTAAAATCTAAAATCTAAAATCTAAAATCTAAAATCTAAAATCTAAAATCTAAAATTTAAAATTTAAATTTAAAATTTAAAATTTAAAATTTAAAACTTGAAATTTAAAACTTAAAATTTAAATCTTAAACCTTAAATCTTAAATCTTAAATCTTAAATCTTAAATTTTAAATTTTAAATTTTAAATTTTTAAAATTTAAAATTTACAGTTTAAATTTTAAATTTTAAAATTAATTTTTTTTTATTTGTTATTTGTTATTTGTTATTTTTTAGTGTTCGCGTAGGTAGGGCTGTAAAAAGATTCAATTCATTCGGCTGGTGTATCCTCGGTCAAAGTTTTGTTTGAATCTCATTCCTGGGTAGATCGGCATCTTAATTTTTAATTTTTAGTTTTTTCATTTTTAATTTTTAGATTTTAATTCTAATTTATACTTTTTATTTTAGTTTAATATTTAAATATTTAAATTTTAAATTTTAAATTTTAAATTTTAAATTTTAAATTTTAGTTTAATATTTTAAGTTTTAAATTGCAACTTTCATTTTTAGATTTGTCACTCAACATTTTGAATAATTATTATTAATAAAATCAAGGGAGAGAAGCAACATAAAATAAAGTTCCCTTCCAATAAAACATGCAGTGCTCTACCTACCAAGTTACAAACATAACATTGACATAATATCCAATTTTAAATTTTAAATTTTAAATTTTAGATTTTAAATTTAATATTTTAAATTTTAAATTTTAAATTTTAGATTTTAAATTTAATATTTAGATTTTAAATCTTAAATCTTAAACCTTAAATCTTAAAATTTAAAATCTTAAATATTAAGTCTTAATTCTTAAATCTTATACCTTAAATCTTAGATCTTAAATTCTAAATTTTTAGTTTTTTATTTTTAAATTTTTTTAATTTTAGTGTTCAAGGTAGGGCTGTAAAAAGATTCAACCCGTTTGACTCATGTATTCTCGGTAAAAGTTTTATTCGGATCTCATTCGTGGGTAGATCGGTACCTTAATTTTTAATTTTTAGTTTTTAGTTTTAATTTTTAATTTTTACATTTTAGTTCTAATTTGTATTTTTTTAGTTTAATATTTTAAATTTTAAATTTTTAGTTTCTAATTTTTAATTTTTAGTTTTCAATTTTTAGTTTTTAGTTTTTAGTTTTTAATTTTAATTTTAATTTTAATTTTAATTTTAATTTTAATTTTATTTTTTTTTTTACTTTTTAATTTTGCTTTTTACTTTCTACATTTTACTTTTTAATTTTTAATTTTTAGTTTTAATTTTTAGTTTTTAGTTTTTATTTTTCTATTTTTGATCTTTTTCTTAATTCTTAATTTTACCTTTTACTTTTTTCTTTTTAAAATTTAAAATTTAAATTTTAACTTTTAGTTTTTAACTTTTAAATTTAGTTTAATTTTTTTTAATTTTTAATTTCTAGATTTTAATTGTTTATTTTTAGTTTTTAACTTTTTATATCTCACATATAGTATAAGTTAATATTAGGTTTTGGTCTCTAAATTGTTTTTACGGGTCCAAATCAATGTTCACGTAGGTAGTGATGCAAAAATTAAAAATTATATATGAGACCCTATTACTTTATTATTATTATTATTATTATTATTATTATTATTATTATTATTATTATTATTATTATTATTATTATTTGTTTTCTATGTCCTATTTTATATTTACGGTTTTCTTTCTATTTTCTATTTTCAGACCATATTTTATATGTGAGATCCTATTACTTTTTTTAATTTTTAGTTTTCCTATTTTTTATTTCCTAATTCCTATTTCTTATTTCCTTTTTTTACTATTTCCAAGTTCCTATTTTCTATTTTCTATTTATTTTTTATTTGCATAAATGTGATAAAACCTACACCACGACAAAGTGTCCAATAACAAAGTGTCCGATGATCATAGGTCACCACCTAAATCATCAATGATCAGCCACCAACATAATTCGATGATCATACCAAATATAGATGTTCATACAATGCACTTGTGCCAACTTTTTCCATCAAATATATTTTCTCGTTTTCTTTTTCAAATGCTTCTCTTTTTTTCCAGTTGCTCTCTACTATTTGTTCACATAGCAACATTTAGTTAAACATGAAAGCAGACCTTAGAAAATTGCACATTCATTATTGTTTAATTGGGTTGAACATTTGGAAAAGAAAAAAAAATAAAAAAATATATTTAAGGGTAACTAAGTAATTAAACAATCCAATAGAGTATTAATGACTGTATTAAATGGTTTCTATCCGGATAGATTCTATCCAAAAATTAGCTTCCTTAAATTGAAACCGCAGAAAATGGTCAATAATTACAGCTGGCAAGAATGAATGAACTATATAGTACGATATGTACCAGATCTCAACTATAAGGCCTCGTTTGGTTTATGGAAAGGAAATGCATTCCTTCCTATTTTTCATAGGAATGGATAAGTAGGATTTCTATCACATTTTCTTTACGTTGTTTGGTTGTTGTGGAAAAGGAAAGCAAAAATATAGCAGTGTTCCAATAATATCCTTACATATAAAATAAAAATAATATTATAAAAAATAACATTAATAGTAAAATAAGTAATAACACATGGTTACTTTTGTCATAACTTTTGTAATAAATGTTGGGAAATAAGGAGGAAAAATCAATTCCATGGGTCATGAGTGGAACCATATTCCCTCCAATTTTTCCCTTGTGAGAAAATTGATTCCCAAGTTTATGGTTACCAAACAAAGGAAAGGAACAACTTTCCTTTCCTGCTTCCTTGAATCGACCAAACGAGGCCTAAGGCTATATATAATCATGTTACTCGTGTCTACGATCTCTTGCAAAAACTTTTACAAACTTAAACCTAAGAGCATCTCCAACCCTATTGTGACTTTGGAAAAAAGTTAATGCCACATAGGAATGACAAAATTTTATTCAAAAGTTCTTCTCCAATGCAATTGTCAAGTCTATTGTGAAGCTTATGTGGCAAAAATTAAAGAAGACATTGTGAAGTTGATTGTCTTGTTCTAGACAATGCACTTGACAATGTCTTCTCTTCCATGTCATCAATTATGAATAAAAAATATTAGAAAAAAAGAAAGAAAATGAGTAGTTGTCTTAAAAGTTGTCTTGGAAGTTGGAAAAAATACTTTTTATTGTCTTCTCCATACTTTTGCATTGGAGAGAGTTTTTCTATCTCATTGTCTTTTGAGATATAATTTTGCCACATAAACAAGACATTGTCTTTTGGCTCATGCTACATAGGAGCCACCTAAGACTCACAACATTTAACAAGACAATAGGGTTGGAGATGCTCTAAGGCTGTGTTTGGTAGGAAGGATGAAAAAGTAGAAGGAAAGAGGAAAGAACATTTCCTTCCTTTGTGTTTGGTAGCAAGGATGGAAAAGATAAGAGATGCATTTTACTTTGTTTGGTATGGAAGAAAAAGTGGAAGGAAAAAATATAAAAAATATAGGGTTTACCAATTTTACACTCAACTAAGGTACTGTTTGGGAAGGGTGGAAAGTGGGAGGAAAGAAAAAGTTGAGGGAAAAGTGAGAGGAAAATTTTAAATGGTGGTGTTTGGAAAGGGGGAGAGAACATGGGGGAGGAAAATTTGAGAGGAAAAAGTAGGTGGGTCCCACCAAAAAATTTTCCTCCCAAATGTGGGAGGAAAATAGAGAGAGATGAGAGGAATTTGAGTGAATTTACCCCACCACCCCTCAAAAAGTTAATATTAAAGCATCATTTGAGAATAACAAGGAGAAAATAGTAATTATACCTATACCCATAAACAAATAAAAAATTGTTTTTAAACTTTTCCTTCCCCTACTTTTTGTCCATCCAAACAAAGGAAGGGAAAATTAACTTTCCTTTCATTTTACTCTCCTCCATTTTCCTTCCCCTCAAATTTTCCTCTCCCTCCCCACAAATGTTCCCAAACACAGTGTAAAAATACTTATTTACCATTTGACTTCATAAATAATTTTTAAATAATAATTATATCTCCCATTAATTCTTTTCAGTTCCTCCGCCGAAGAATAAGATCTTCTTTTGACTCACGAGGTGATCATCAATCTTCACTCTCACTCTGAGAAACTATTTCCGATAATGATAATGACATATTTTCCAAAATTATGTGGATGAACCCTGTCACCAGTCTATTTCCGATGATGATAATGACACATTTTCCAAAATTATGTGGATGAACCCTGTCACCAGTACTATATTCACCTCCAGCATCTTTCTGACAGGTGTCTGCAAAGATAACATTTCGAAAATTTTCATACAGAACATTAATAGTTTGTAAAATAGCAAAAAAAAATATTTTTGCTAAAATTTGGATGGACGTTTTGCTAGCATATATATATATATATATATATATATATATATATATATATATATATATATATATATATATATATATATATAACGTCTTTTCTAAGGTCATTTTTTTTATTTGTATATTTTTTTGTTTTTTCCACCCTTCCACTTTATGCCACGTTGCTGCTTTCCTTTTCTTTTCTTTTTTCAAGAGAGAATAGTGGCACTCCACGAGGCACCACCACCCCCATGTGCTGGATGGTGGGGGCCATCCGTTTCCATTTTCTTTTTCGTTCACTACTCTGGCCAGCAAAACGTCCATCCGAAGGACGTTTTGTCCAGAATTATTATTTTTTAACAGAGTGAACGTCGTCCGTTAACAGAAAGTAATATTTATTCATTTTTAGGGAAGAACGTCCTTCAGAAAAGCGTTTCTATGCTCTATTTGTAAATTTATGAAAATTTATGATGTACGTATAATTTGGTAAATTTTGTATGCTCTCGGTGAAAAGTTTCCATAACATTTTATTTAACATGTGCAGTTCAAGATGCTGAAAATTGATGCACTTACTTCGTCTAATTAAAATGCTAAAATTTGTACAGATCAAGATGCTGAAAAGTTACTTATCACAGATTAAAATGATCAAGAAACAAAGCCTAGAGCTAAATAAATCTCCTGCTCTAGTTAATTAAGATAAAGCATGCATGCATGCATCAAGAGGAACAATATTTATGAGTTCGACTATAGGAACTCAAATAGCTTAGAATATATAGAGTTGCAAGATTAATTGACATGCAAGTAATTAGGAAAAGTCCAAGTAATTAGGAAAAGTCCGAGCTCTCTAACCAAATGGTATTAGAGGGGACATCCGGAGAGACCAACAAAGTTAGTGGTCCAAATTGTTGTAGTTAAGATTTGAATCAAGAACCTCTTAAATATAAGTCTAGCATTATAACCACTACACCACAATATTTATTGTTAAAAAAGGCACATGATACATAATACTTCTATTATAGACAGTTCCATATTGGTTCCCCCTTCCTGGACCGTTGTCCGGCCTGTCCTGGGCCAGGGCCGCCCCTGCCTCATCCTTGTTGCCGCCATTGGTTGATCACAGGGCCGGCCCAGGGCAGGGGCGAGGCGGGCGACCGCCCTGGGCCCCCAATTTTTTAAGGCCCCCGATTTTTACATAAATATAAATAAACCACCATCAAATAATTTTTTTTTGGAAAGAAAGGCCAAAAAATTATAGCAAATCAAAGCAGATATAAAAACTTCTGGATAGGAAAAAAGTCACATAAGTATTACGTCTCCGGAAAAAAATGAAATTGCCTTAAAAATTTGAAACGGCCGAAAAAAATGGCAACCGCCTCACATAGCTGATTTTTTTGGAAAAACACAGAGAAAATTGCCATAAATATTTCCTTAGTCTCTCTCTCACACACACTCTTTGCTCTCTCTCCCGGACCGAGGTTCCGACTGGCGTCGGCCATCTACTCCTGCGATGGACCACTACCAGGTATGAAAGGCTCAAAGAGAAATTATGTTACACTAGCAATGTGAAAATATATGTATACTTAGTGTTGTGTGTAGAGACACAGTAGGGACAGTAGAGTCACGTGGGTCTTGACTCTTGGAGTTGGAGAAGGACCAAAAACATTTTGATTACTTAATTTTTTTTTTCCTATAAACATTTTGATTGCAAGCTTTGGTCTCTTTGGACCTTTGGTTAATGGTATACGCATTGACACAAACAAGTGGATTAGCAAGTCAGTAGTCACATCACGGGTCATCATTTTTGAGTCTTGCTGTCCTGGTCCTTGGAGAAGGGACTATCTTCTCCTTTTCTTTTGTTGCAAGCTTTGCCAAAGAAAAGGTTGTGAGTTGATTACTTAATTTTCGTGACCAAAACCAACAAAGAACTACACTGTAGACTTCTTGCTTTCTTTTATATCTGTTCATTTTTAGTTTGGATTAAATTAGTATATAATTTAATAATTACTAATTTTAATTGGCGTACCATTTTTTTTAGTATTTTGTCCACAATAATAGATGTACTCAATTAATAAATGAGTCGAACCAAACTAAAGAAGGATGTAGAGATTGAAAGCATTTTAGTGTAAAAGACTATAGAGTTGTGGAAAAAAAAAAAGTTGAAAAAGGCCTCATTTCTAGATTTCGCTCTAGGCCCCATAAAGTATAGGACCGGGCCTGGTTGATCACCACTGGTGCTGCCGGTGGTCGACGACGTCGACATTGCTGCGCTTGAAAGAAGCAAGTAATTCAAGAAAAAGGATCAAATTGATCAGTGTTGCTTTCCTTGTTTCTTTCTTTTCTACGGGTAATATGTATCAAGAAACTTAGCCTAGAGGCGAGAATAATTAATGCAAGAAATGAAATCATGTGTGGGGAAATGGTCAGTGGTCTTTTATAAGTATTACTATTTGCTCGACCGCATAGAAAACAAACACGCCGAAATAGGTTGAGAGTACGTACAACTTTCTCCCTTATGCTGGTACCCTTCTAATATAATTGATTAATATAGTAACTATTATTATTATTTTGGAGGGGAATGAGAATTCATTCATTAATCTGAACCTCTTGTTGGATATGATCCAGAATACAAACCGGAGGTTCGTTATACACTTGAACCGAATCAGTAAAACAAGACAATAAATAGTCGGTTGCTATGAGCAACCATGTTTGCTTGCTAGGGATGTAAGCAAAGTAAATTCCATTCCCACAGGGCTATGTTGTCCGCGAGTTTGGACCGAGTGTTATCTGCGGGTTTGGATTGAGTGTGTTGTATATTGATAAATAGGAGTGTTGAATAATTGAACCTCTTTGATACCACTTTGTTGGAATGGTAGGCTAGTTAGAAAGAATTAATTTGAAGAGAAGAAGAAAATGTACAGAGAAATTAATTTGGTGGAAGAAAAAAATTGGTTAGAAATAAATTTTAGGGCAATGCTATGACTATATACCCTTCTACAACAAAGGGGGTTACAACCGCCACATGGCAGCACCCCATTGGGGAGGGGGAGAGAGGGGAGACCCAGTGGGACCCATGTAAGGGGGAGAGGGGATTGTAAGAGGGTTGTAGGACTTTGGTTGTCATCCTGGCATTATTTTATTGTAGCTTAGATCTTTATTGTGTGCAAAATGGGAGAAGAGGACCCCAATTTGTACGACTCTTGGAATAGTTCACTCCCATATTAAAATATAGTTAATTTGGACTAGTGTATTCACTCTTTTATAAAATATAATATGTTAACGTATATCTAGAGAATAGATATATTTAAAATTATAAGAACATTTTAGACATAGAACATCCTAAAAATTGGACCAAACATAAAACAATGACCCAATACCATCAACCAACGTTAATAGTGCAACAAGATTCGTGGGCTCAAAACTATGGACACAAGATTATTTTCAACACTCCCTACTTAAACTTGATTTTACGACTCCAAATAATCTTCTCGGCTTGAAGAATACATAATTTTCTCTCGATTTGCTTATTGAAGATGATGGCGACTTAGTTTTCTCATTTAAGTGACATTCTTCATTTATTATTTCTTTCTTTCGATACGACCTTGTGCAGATGAACTTGCTTATTTTCCATCCTAGTCGATGTTCACTTTTTTGTCCATAATATATTGTCTCCAAGTAATTTTGTCTGTACCTTTCCACTTCTAGCTTCTTTGACATTGTTCATTTCCTTGTACACCCTCTCAACTCCAATTTCCATTTGCTCTTTTGGAAGTGTTGCCAACTCATTCGCCTCGATATCATTATTGGTGACATCTCTATGTTCCTTGTTTTGAGCTTTTTCTTTAGAACCTATTGGTTCTCCACGGGTAGAATGACAAAAAAGATAAGTGCAAATACGTCAGTCTTGGACCAACCACATACAGTGCTAATGTTTGCTTCCATACGACAAAAAACTTCTCCGACATAAACAGTCAACGGCTACCATGCATATCCGCTCAACCCCTGGAGGCTCGTATCATGCCTCGATTCTATCGAATCGATCGTCCTCACACGAGCGTGATGTCGTAAAAATCTAAATTGTACTTGTATAAGACTATGTATTTGATAATTCTTTTGAAATAACATGTTGAAATTTCACAATCGCAGAGGTTGAGACGCAATATAGGAAGAAAATAGTTTTTCAATAATAACTTGCAATGAAGTGCAAGGTCGTATTTACATTAGATATATCGTTGCGGCTACATTCATTGAAGTAACATGCGACTATATTTATTGAAGTAACAAAGCATTCGACAAGATGTAATAAAATAATACTTGTCGTTCAATACATTTACACCCTCAAAATAAAAAATAGCTTTAAGTCGCCTCTCCAAACATCAGCTTCATCTTAGAAACGTGCACCGCAATGTTCTCGTCACCTGAGGAGTTGGATATTAGTACACTTGGGAATACACTAGTGAGTGGGACAAACACATTCGTCTAAACCGCCACTACTTATTAAGGGAAGCATGCGTTCAAAGTTATCTTGCTATTTAGAATTAGATGAATTAAAGTTCATATTGATGGCATACTTGAAAACTGTAAACATATATACTCAATCATTTCTTACCACAACAGATATGTCTGTCCCTGTATAAAAACATAGATAATATACTTACCACATGCAGAAGTCAATAAGTGAGCATACTACCTATCTTATATGTCGTAGTCATTGGTGATATCCACATCTCATGAAGGACTATTACGTGGTATTGTGACGGCCGGGTCCAATCAGTCTGGGTTGCAAGTCCAACTGGAGATCTCGTAATGCCACGTGCCGAAGCACGATTTTATAATTTTCTTCTAGGTCGATACGGTTCTGATGTTCCGGATACCGTTTTGAGGAAAGCTAAACCTTATGCAAAAGTTGTCCATGATCATGCGAATGCGTGAATAGTTTATCTTTTGAAACATATGCATGACACAAAACAAAATTAAGTAGTAATATCAATATACTCATGCGTACAGTTCATTTTTATCAAAGCTGTATATTCCGATTTGGCTCCCCGTAGGCACTTAACACTCTCGAGGCACCATGTCAAATACGATATTTCGTATTCTGTTTCCTTCTAACAGTTCCGTGCCTTTGAACCACAAATGCTCGCTTCCAATGCGAAGCTTATCATTTTAAGTTTAAAGTATACATACACTAGATAGCTCTAGTTATCCCATCTTCTACTCTTAGTTGTACAACATACATTCAACCGGACATCGTCGATTTGAACGTTTTGAGGCAATAAGAATTTATTGATGTAAAGGAGTAGAAAAGAATGGTATGAACCACCTACAAGTAGAGAATGTGCTGAGAGTAGGAAATCGCTTCACAATGATTAAATGTTAGTTACACGTGTTCCTGCACTAGCACCAACATTGTGTTTGGATCCTTCTTCTATCCTTCCTTTCGAAATTTTCAGAAAAGAATGCAGAAGTCGATGAAAAAACACATTCATCAAAATCAACCAATGAAAACTTTGAAGAAAACATACATCAGACTGGTCCTGTTGCAGGAACTCTTATATAGAGCTCACTCGCCGAGATGCAATCCGCTGCATCTAGAACTTATTCCAACAGAAGTCGATTCATTAGTTGGAAAGGTTCTCATAGCATCCGTCCAAATCGATTTTGATGCTGAAAATGGTTTTCATATACTAAGCTCTCGACTGAGTTAGACTAGCCACGAGCTTATTATATAGTGTGCCGCCCGGTGGAAACGGAACACTACACTTAGAACTCCACCTTTAAATAGTCGACACAGCCATCGGCTTGCAAAGTGCAATCCAATTAGACAGTTTACTCTTAGGGTCTGTTTGGTAAACCGTAAGTTTGGAAAAATATGGATTTACACTTTCATAGATGGATTTCATATAGGAATCCATTGATTTTCTTGTCCCCCTAATAGGGAACAAATGTGTTTGGTTGGGATATGTAAGTGAAAAATAGGAAGTGAAATTTTTTAAAAATGTGTTTGGTTGAGATGGAAAAGTAAAAAGTGGAAAGTAGAAGAGTCTATTATAATAATAGTAAATTATAATTAATTAACATAACAATTTAATAAAGTAAATAATTAGTTTAATAAATTAAGTATATTATTATTATTATTTTTACTATGTGATAAATTAATAATAAATATTATTATTACCTACAAATGACTAATTAGTAGTATAATTATTAACATAATATATTAATTAATTATTATTATTATTATTACAAATGACTAATTTGTTGGCAAGTCTAGAAGCTGCTGGCCGACCATACCCCTCCTCTCTCAAAAAAAAAAAAAAAAAAACCATCAACACTCTCCTCTTCTTCTTCATCATCATCTTCCTTCTCCTGTCTCAAGCTCAATCCCAACAATACTCCAACTACACCGACACCTGCGGCTCTCGCAAGGTCGCCTACCCCTTCGGCTTCTCCTCCTCCTACCCCGTCGCCCTCACCTGCGCCGAGCCCGACATCCTCCTCCTCCTAGCAGACCTCCTCCTACGAGGCAGCGGCGACAGCGTGGTCGAGCAGATCTCACAGCGACGACGGCGGCGTAGTGGAGACCGCCGCAGATGCCTGGCGCCGGTGGCCGCCTGCGCGTTGGTGGCGTCGGTCATGGCGTCCTCCGGCCGGCACAGCCAGTTCCAAGTTTCCAACCCACATCCTCTATTTTTTAGAGGAAGTGGGAAACCAAAAATTGGGGGATTTTGACAGGGGACAGGAACTGCAAAGGATTGTTTGAGAAAATCTTGTCCCCTTAAATCCTTGTTACCAAACGACAGATTTTGTGGATTTGATTTCACTTTCGTTAGGAACTCAAAATCCAGCTCAAAATCCCTGTTACCAAACAGGCCCTTAAGGAAGGTTTGCTCACCATTGTAAATAATCGTAGCGCGCAAACTTCTTTCCAAGGATGGTTCGGAATAGAGGAAGGTGGAGAAACTGTCCAGGCACAGAGGATACTGTGCAACTCCTATGCACAAGTTAGTTTAGCACGACCCCCCACTCAAGACTCGCTCGCCAACCTATGACCCGGTGTCCGAGTCCTGCGCTGACCTTCGATAGGGAAAATATTTTTTGAAGTTGGAGGACCCATATTCAATTGGGACGATAGAGCCGTACCTCTGATCTTCTTACGGCTTCCCCTCCGATCCTTCGGACGGAGTACCGTGGTCCAGCCATCATCTACACCAAGACTCCCCTCCTGGCCCGAAGGCCTACAAACCTGGCCTGAAGGCCCCATACATTCCAGTCCGAAGACCACATCCATGTCCGAAGATCTGCATTTGCATCTCACATGCACCACACCTGTATCGTACTTGCACCGTACCACAACCAATGTTAATTTTTCACTAGAGAAATTAATATGCTTCTTCCGTTGCTCGAACTAGCAACCTCTTGGAGAATATACCTCACCCTAAATACTTGAACTAGAGGTGTTTGGCTATATTTATATGGTTGAGGTGGCTTGAGCTAAGAAAATTAGAGCACATATGACACTCTCTCACGTCCATATTCATTTGGTTGAGGTGGCTTGGGCTAAGAAAATTAAGGCACATGACATTCTCACGTCCATGTCACACTATTTATTTGGTTGAGGTGGCTTGTGCCAACCTAGAAAGGACACTACAACCTGATCAAAACAATTGTTAATTTGTCACTCTCTCTTGTCAAGAATTTGTGTGCCAACCTGACCAAGTCCTGCGTCCGTCCGTCTCTGCAATCCCTTACCCAAAAAAAAAAAAAAGGAAAAAGAAGAAAAAAACATTAAAACTTTGCAAGCATCTAAACACAATCTATTATATCCTACAAACTAGAACACATTCGTAATGTTATAGACAAAGGAAATGAACCGTACAGATGGGAGTATGCAGATCTGGTGTGGAGTAGGAATAGTCCTAGAAAGATGCAGATTTGTTTATACAAATTAGCCATGGGACGGTTGCTTACTCGCGACCGGTTGTCCCGGTTCGGCGTATAGATGGACTTTATTATTTGTGTTATGTGTGGTCGAGAGCCGGAATCTATGAAACATCTATTCTTTGAGTGTACTACAACAAATCAGATTTGGAGGGAACAAGAGAAGCAATTGCAAATCCCTACTGCTACTGCATACAATCTATATGAAGTGAGGGGAAATGTTAGCAGTCAGAAACGATGGGGGCAGCGGTGGTATGGGGAGGCTCGACTCAGACTAGTTACAACGTTATGGCACGTTTGGCACTCGCATGAGTCGGATCAGATAACAGCTAGATGTATTCTTCACAATATTGGGAATGACATGTCTTATATGAGATTGTCTCGCGGAACAGTTAGTTCTGGCTGAGTGGTATTTTTTCCTTAATTAATAAAATCACATTTTTCATATATATATATATATATATATATATATATATATGTATATATATATATATATTTTGAAGAAAGGTACTTCATTGATGAGTATAAAAAGTGTTACAGAGAACTCATACATTAGCTTTTACAAAAGCCCGAAAAATCCCAGATAGTTACTCCCTTGAAGGTATTGAGCTTTTAACCATATAGCTGCTAGTCCGCTGGTTCACTCATGATCCGAACATCGGCTTCAAGGTTATTAATAATACCAGCGATGTTCCAACTCCTTTGAATACGCGTCTATTCCTTTCTCTCCAAACATGCCATATGGCGGAGAGTAGACGGATGCGAGCACTATTGTAGATGTCCTTCCGTCGAGTCTTAAAATTCAAGATCTCCGCCGTTACCTCAGTTAGTTTGGGATTAGGTCCACCAGCGAGTCCAATCTTCAGTTGACAATATCTCCACACCTGACTGGAGAACACGCACAAGAAAAAGAGATGCTCCCTGCTTTCAATTCCTCCTCCACATAGTACACACTCCATGCTACCCACCACAATCCCTATTCTTTGCAATCGTTCCCTTGTCAGTAACCGATTTCGGATAGCTTTGTATGCACAAAGCTTCATCTTCTTCGCCGCTCCCGACATCCAAATCACCTCAGCCCATTCCACCGTCGTTCCTCGCCTTCGCGTCCTCTCGTATACGTCCTTAAAGGAGAATACGCCATCAGTTATCCCCGCCCATTCCCATCTATCCGCCGAACCCTCTATGTGAAGGGGAATGGCCTCGATTTCGTTCCGAAATAGCAGCCCAACCGGTCGGTTACCCACCTGCCACTGGTTGTTGGAGATCATCACCGATAAGGGCTCGTCTCTCCCGATGAGGTCGAACATCGGCCATCCCGCCCGTTCCACCAGATTTGTATGATTAAGCCATGGATCAAACCAAAGGTTGGTTGTATAACCATCACCAATAACCCGAACCACTCGACTCTTCAATACAGGACGCAAACGAAGGATGTTCTTGTACGTAACCGAGTAGTTGTTGTCGATGTCTTGAACCCAGAAGTTGCTTTGCCGTTGGTACCTATTCTTGGTCCACCGCGCTCACAAGGAATTACTCTCCATTAAACGCCAAGCCAATTTATATAGAGCGACGTCCCGAAGAGTGCGTAAAGATCGAATGCCGACCCCTCCCTCCTCTACCGGGCGGGCCAAATCCTCCCAACCGATTGTGTGTAGTCCCCCTCTCCATATAAAGTTCGCACAAAATTTTTCAATCTTCTGGATGATCTTGTCAGGCACATAGATATCTTGCAGCCAATAGTTGGATATGGAAAAGATCACAGACCGAATGAGTTCTATGCGGCCTCCAAACGACAATAATTGGGATTGTCAACCTTCCAATTTGGACTGGACTTGCTGGAGTAATCCTTGGCAATCTGTAAATCGAGCATAATTGATAAAAAGCGGGAGACCAAGGTACCGGACAGGGAGTTGTCCTCTCTCGATCTGCAGCATTTGCGACCATTTATCCTTCTATGGACAATCTCGATTTAAATAAATCTGGCTCTTGTCTCTATTAATCCTCAAACCCGAGGTCTTGCCAAACTCCTCTAGAACTCCATTCAGGGAGTTGATGCTGCTCTCATAGGGCTCTATAAAAACCAACAGATCATCAGCGTATATCAAATGTGAGATAGTTGGTTGTACCTTATGGAAGAGGGGCCTGATCTGCTTCTTGTGAACGGCGATATCCATCAGACAACTGAAGTGCTCCATTACAACTGTGAATAAATATGGGGACAAAGGATCGCCCTGCCTTATGCCTCGATTGCTTCCGAAGAATCCGCAAGGCTGCCCTTTAATGAGGATAGAGAAGGTCGGGGAAGTGATACACTCTTGGATTCGCGCTACCCACCATTCGTCAAATCCCATGCTAAGAAGCATTTGACACACGAATTTCTGGTTAACCATATCATATGCTTTATGAAGATCTAATTTGATGCATCCTTTTCTTCCTCCCCCTTTATTGAAGTCGCTTACAAGTTCATGCGCGAGCAAGCAATTTTCTGCAATTGACCTGCCTTTAATAAATGCTGCTTGGTTGTCCGAAATCAATCCCTTCAAAATCGCCTGCATTCTTTTACACATGATATGAGTAATAATTTTGTATAGAAAGTTACAACATGAAATTGGTCGAAAGTCTCCAAGATCCGTAGCACCCTCCTTCTTGGGTATCAATGTCAGAAAGGTATGGTTGATTTCTTTTATTAGCCGCCCGGTTTTGAAAAAGTCCCGCACAACCTGTAGCACATGGAATTTCAATCTACTCCAATGTCTTTTATAGAAAGCAGATTATATAAATCCATCTGGTCCTGGCGACTTATTAGGATCAGCGTTAGTGATAATATCATTAATTTCCTCAAGGGTCAACTCTTTATGGAGAAGGTCATTCCCTTTCTCTGTCACTAACCTTTTGCAAATAATATTCAGGAAAGTATCCGAGTAGTCAGACTGATTGTATAGGGATGTGTAGTACCTGATGGCCTCTTCTTTAATCTCTTTATCATTATTAATCAGGTTACCTCCTATGTCAAACAACGGACCAATCGAGTTTCTGTGTTGATGGGCCTTCACCAAGGCGTGGAAGAACTTCGAACATCTATCACCATCCTTCAGCCACGAGCACTTAGCTCGTTGTTGTAGTTGTACTTCCTCTTGAAAGCGCAGCTGTCGCACCATTTCTTGAAGATCCAGTTCCCTATTAGCGAGCACATGATTTAAGGGGTTAGCTTGTACCTGAACTTGAATGGAATGAAGCTCCTTTTCAATGGAGTCGCTGCTGTCAGTCGGTCGGTCCCGAGTCTATCTCTTCAGAGCAGCCTTTACATGCTTCAATCGGCGAATAAGATAATATTAGAGGGTACCCGAGATCGGCAAGCCGAGCCCACCCTCTACCACTTCATCGTAGCCAGCCATCATAGGCCACGCATTGCTAAAGCGAAATGGGCGGCGTCGCGACCTCTGTGCCGGGTGGATCCGAACCAGAAGAGGGGTATGATCACTGATGCCGCTAGGTAAACCCTCCGCTTTGACGTCTGGGAAGGTTGCTAGCCAGGAGTTATTGCAAAGAAATCTATCGAGTTGACAGACAACTCGGTTATGTACGGAGCTGTTGCTCCAGCTCCAAGTGTGTCCAGTCCTCGCCATGCAAATCAGACCTGAAGATAACAAACAGTCTTGAAAATTTGCAAGAATAGGGGCCGGGACCTGTCGTCCACCGATCTTTTCATCCTCTGTTAGCATAGCGTTAAAGTCGCCCATCACCAGCAGTGGGATCCTGTCATTATTATCCGAGAAAACTTCAATAAGATCCTTCCAGAGTTGGAACCTTCTTTTGCGGTCATTATGACCATATACAGCTCCCACCATAATATGAAGCCCCCCTCTGTTAGAGTATTCAATAACTATGAGTTGGTCTGATTGGAATTTCACCACTCCCGACCATATACGAACGTCCCACATCATCCATATCCGAGCCATACCACACACTGATCCGTTGTGAACGGACTCCTACTGACTTGGGGTACGGTTCTCAATCCTGCTAGCAGACTTAATTTTACTTTCTAATAAGGCAACAATCGAGCAATTGTTACTCCGCATCATCTTAGTAATCTCCTTCCATCTTCTAATAGAATTACAGCCTCGGACATTCCATGTGAGGAAAGACATAGGGACTAATTGAGGGGGTTGTTCGAATCTGGCCTCCTACACTCTCGTGGACAATTCGAGAGCGTAATCGACGTACCCGACGTATGAGGATGGGAGGTTTGCTGAAGCATACGCTGCCATTCCGGGTTTGCGACTGTAAGTTCCTCGTTCTCCTCCAAGAGTTGGGTACCATAGCTCTCTTCCTCGCTAGGCTGGTGTAACGACCCGCTCCGCCCTAGCGGAACGCTGATTCAAACGGCAAGTGCAACGACTCAAACGAGCCGTCGACCCGAAGAGTCGGCATCGACTTGATGAAGAATCGATGCAAGGCTTACAGTGGTCCGTCAAGATGAATCGAGACTTAGACTCTCAAAGGCGCGCTCGGAGTATCGCTCGGCCGATGCGAACATCGCTAAGGTGGGTGGCTCCGATGAACCCGTCTTTGCTTAGCCTAGACACATAACAATACGGACACTTGCTAGAATTACTAGGCGTGAACACCGCGCATGCTAATAAATGAATGACTCAACGCACCTAGCTAAGAAAATAATCCCATCTTGCATGCTTGTTTAGAACATGGAAAAGAACTCGGCAAATATAGAGAACTCTCGCACCGCGCTCCACGCTCGTGCTAAGGCACAAGCTTACGTTCAAGTCCCTTATACGCTCAACAATAAAACAATGAATGGGTTACAACAATGAAACGGAAGACTATCAATATAGTCGTTCCGAGTAGAGTATAGCAACATTGAAAGACTTCGGGACCGATGGGTCTTCAAGGCGACTCCCGCACAGGGAGTTGCATAATGAATGAATGAATGAATGAATCAATGAATGACATGAATACGTGAAGAATAAAATGAATGTGTGAACAAGTAAAAGAAAGACATGAAAAAGTGAATGTTAAGACATGAAAGACGTTAGCGACAGGTATGACGGACACGTGCAATGGGGCTCACTACCCGCGCTGCACGGACGCCAACCTGGTCGATAACGCATTATGGCTAAGGGTTAGCCTACGGCTCGGAGACAGCCGTTATGTTAAATGACAAGTAAAATACGAAATGGTCGTGGACAAACGGCACGGGCGATGGGGGGAATACCGTGGCCATCATGAGGAAGGATTCTGCGGCACGGGCGATGGAGGGGAAAACCGTGGCCGGCCTAGGCGGAATCAAAACGGGGCTTACGGTCTGCCTGGGTACGGGCTTGGGCACCAGGGGACGTAAGTGCAAGGTATATTCAAGAGACTTAACGGGGTGTACCAGCCATCACCCTACGCTAAGTTGAGAATTACCAAGGGAGATATGTCCAAATGGCTTGTGATGCCAGCGACCAGTACATATAGATTAAGTGGGCTTTGCTGGTGGCTATCCACGTGCAAGTCCTTGTATTGAAATTAAAGTAGTCTAAGTAAAATGAACAAGTGCCTCCTGAACATGCTCGAACTGTAACACTCCTGAACATGCTTGAAATATAACACTCTGAACATGCTTGAAATGTAATGTCCTGAACATGCTGGAAATGTGACATCTTGAATATGCCTACGACGTGCTAGAACATGCCTACGACGTGCTAGAACGTGCCTACGATATGCTAGAAACTGAGGCAGGGACACGCCCTTGATATTGAATGTTTCCAAGAATCACGTTATGTTATTACACATGAATTGTTGACTAACTTGGTTTACTTTGGACAGGGAAGGCCGGACGGTAAGTATGGGTAAGTCGTGCATGTATTTCCATGCGACACTTGAATTTGGCAACACGGGATAGGTTACGACATATGCTATGAAATTGATCCTAAGACAAGATTAGAAAGACAATGAATGATAGACAGTGCACAAAAGTAAATAAAACGTGTTTGGTAATGATAGCATTGTGGGCGAGCTAGCCTCCCTACCAGTGCATAACAATGTTGTGAGGACATGGAAAAGAACTCGGCAAATATAGAGAAATCTCGCACCGCGCTCCACGCACCTAGCTAAGGGAATAATCCCATCTTGCATGCTTGTTTAGAACATGGAAAAGAACTCGACAAATATAGAGAACTCTCGCACCGCGCTCCACGCTCGTGCTAAGGCACAAGCTTACGTTAAAGTCCCTTACACGCTCAACAATGAAACAATGAATGGGTTACAATAATGAAACGGAAGACTATCGATATAGTCGTTCCGAGTAGAGTATAGCAACATTGAAAGACTTCGGGACCGATGGGTCGCCAAGGCGACTCCCGCACAGGAAGTTGCATAATGAATGAATGAATGAATGAATGAATCAACGAATGACATGAATACGTGAAGAATAAAATGAATGTATGAACAAGTAAATCAAAGACATGAAAGAGTGAATGTTAAGACATGAAAGACGTTAGCGACAGGTATGACGGGCACGTGCAACGGGGCTCGCTACCCGCGCTGCACGGACGCCAACCTGGTCGATAACGCATTATGGCCAAGGGTTAACCTACGGCTCGAAGACAGCCGTTATGTTAAATGACCAGTAAAATACGAAATGGTCGTGAACAAACGGCACGGGCAATGGGGAGGAATACCGTGGCCGTCATGAGGAAGGATTCTGCGGCACGGGCGATGGGGAAAAAAACCATGGCCGGCCTAGGCGGAATCAAAACGGGGCTTACGGTCTGCCTGGGTGCGGGCTTGGGCACCAGGGGACGTAAGTGCAGGGTATATTCAAGAGACTTAACGGGGTGTACCAGCCATCACCCTACGCTAAGTTGAGAATTACCAAGGGGGATATGTCCAAATGGCTTGTGATGCCAGCGACTAGTGCATATAGATTAAGTGGGCTTTGCTGGTGGCTATCCACGTACAAGTCCTTGCATTAAAATCAACGTAGTCTAAGTAAAATGAACAAGTGCCTCCTGAACATGCTCGAACTGTAACACTCCTGAACATGCTTGAAATATAACACTCTGAACATGCTTGAAATGTAATGTCCTGAACATGCTGAAAATGTGACATCTTGAACATACCTACGACGTGTTAGAACATGCCTACGATGCACTAGAACGTGCCTACGTTATGCTAGAAACTGAGGCAGGGACACGTCCTTGATATTGAATGTTTCCAAGAATCACGTTATGTTATTACACATGAATTGTTGACTAACTTGGTTTACTTTGGACAGGGAAGGCCGGACGGTAAGTATGGGTAAGTCGTGCATGTATTTCCATGCGACACTTGAATTTGGCAACACGGGATAGGTTACGACATATGCTATGAAATTGATCCTAAGGTAAGATTAGAAAGACAATGAATGATAGACAGTGCACAAAAGTAAATGAAACGTGTTTGGTAATGATAGCATTGTGGGCGAGCTAGCCTCACCACCAGTGCATAACAATGTACTGATAACCCCACAGTCTGCTTACAGGAAGCAGGAAACGTCGGCGGGTGCGGATCTTTCCTCGAACGTGCTAAGGCGCGGAACTATCTCTTGAGCCTTGGAGCGTTGCAAGGAGCTGGAGCACCATATACAGGACATAATGTATCAAAACATCGTCATGAATCATTCCATGTTGTAAGCCACTTGGCACGCCTTTTATGTTTCAGAGAGAGAGAGCTTGAGCGACTTGTAAACTCGGCCTAGCGCCGCTTGTAAACTTCTTGAAAATCAATAAAGAGTTTGATTTTGCTTCAACTTGTGTTCATTTACTTTCCGCTGCAAATGGGGACACTCTGTGCGACTCTGTGGCCTAGCTCTAATCGGCCGTTTCTGGACTTGGCCTTGCACGGCCGCAACCTAGGCCCGTGCGGCATCACGCCTTAGCGAGGACGATCGCTCCTACGGGAGCGGGGCGTGACAGCTGGGCCATCTCTGTTCGGCGATGTGATGTAGCTCTCTTACTACTCCTTAGCTGTTCGTCAGTCTCGAGTCCTCCCTCGTTCCCATCTCTTCGGCTGTCTTCATTAGCTTGACTTTCCTCCTCCAGATCTCCGTTAGATGCCCCAACAAGTACCATAGCAAGATCCCCTATTATAGGTGGGGTGATTCTTGATTCCGAGACTTGTTGCTTCCCAAGAATCGAGCTAATAGAATTCTCAATAGCTAGCAACGGTTGGGTCTCCGACGCCTCCACCACCATAGAAGAGTCTGTAATTCGATCGGTTTGCTGTTGTGACTGATGAACCTTGTCCACCACCTCCTCATGAGCCTGACTAGGCATGTCTTCTTGCATATTCCCGTCATCCGCTGCCTCCTCCTTCTCTTTACACTTCGAATTAGTATGACCGAAGCACTTGCAGATTGAGCACGATGGTGGCACCCATTCATAATCAATCTCTTGGGTACTCCTCTCGCCATTAGGAAGTAATAGATCTATACTCCGAGGGAGGGTTCCGCCCGCATCAATTTCCACGAAGACTCTTGCATATGATAATCTATGCCTTCTTGCCGTTGGGATATCGGTTCGGATTGGCACACCCACCATACTAGCCATCTTCGTGATAGAGGGAATACTCCAGAGTTGTGGAGAGAGCCATGGCATTCTAATCCAGATAGGAACTTTTGAGAGACGGTCTTTTTCAAAATTAATAGTAGGGTTCCACCTTTTCAGAACCACCAGACGCCCATCGAACGTCCAAGGACCCCCTTCCAGTATCCGATCAAGATCCTCCAGAAGGTCGAATTTTATAAAATAGAAGCCGTTATTCTGGGAGAATATATTCATCTCTCCTTTTGGGCGCTAGACTCTATGCGCGAACGCGCGAATCTGCCCATAATACGGGCGATCCCCCATGACGTACAGGATGATGGTATTTTTCCAATACTCCGTCGTTTCCTGAATATCATCTTGTGTAATTTCCACAACCTTTCTACCATCTATGATACTAGGTTCGATATATTGCATATCTACCTCTTCTTGAACTGCCGCAGGCTTACACAACTCCGCCCATGAGACCGGAGATGGCGTCTTCCCCTTGCTTAATCCTGTGCTCGATCCCCTCTGGCCATTATTGGTTCCGTGAGTGCTAGGCGTCATAGGCATCGTCCTGGGAGCTTTTTCTTTCCCCATGAACATTGGCATCTTCCCCTTCATTATTCTCCTTTCCTCGTCCCCTCGCCCACTGCTCGGTGGATGCCCAATATGTCGAGGACGCAAGGTCCTCCCTCCATTGCCTGAGTTGGTCCTCCCTCCATTGCCTGAGTTCTCTGTCCTTTCCTGCATAACCCGAGTCACCTGCGGTTTATTTCGTCGTCGACGGTCCACCGTCGTCCAACCCCCTGCTACCTCGGTGATGTCCACTTGAGCGCCCTCTCCTGCTTCCTCCGACGGTTTTTTTTTTTTTTGTATCAAGAATATATATATATATATATATATATATATATATATATATATATATATATATATATATATATATATAATTTGGATATATTCTAATTAACGCGTGATTGATAATAGAATCTCCCATCGGCAACTTTGTACTTTCCGTGCATTTAATTTGTTTTAAGATGTTCATATTTTTCTGGAAAAGCAACTGTCCGGTTCTCCTATTTAAGACAGCAATCCTATCTACGAGTTCCGTCATCAGTACTGTTCGACCGATCAATGGCCAAAAGCTACCGGAAAATGCTGCCTGCTATCGTCTTCATGCTTTTTCTCATATCCTTCGTTTTTTTCCTCTACTTATAAACATTCTTTAAAGAACTTCTCGTATTACTCCGTATATTTTTGTTTGCAGGGACGGATTCAGAAACTGTAGCCGGGATGAGCTAACATAAATTTGGGTGGGCTACAAATAGGCTATCCTATATAAAAAATCAAAAAATAAATATGGAGAAAAAAAGTAATAAAAAAAAATTGGGTTGGGTCCGCCCCTGTTTGTTCGACGCTGCTACATGAACCGCGTCTCTGACCGCGGTCCTGGTCCATAGCCACGTATCTCCCTCCCATTGGAAAATTTTCGAACATATGTCCGATGTGGTGCTGGGGACACGTCTGTGTAGGCCCAACTGCAATCCACCCCCCGCGGTCTAAATATTATTCTCGTATTTTGTTAGAATAATCATACGTACAACGCATCTGAATATATACTAGTTTCATTAATTTTGGTACTTATGTTTATTTTGAATTTGTTTAAAGCGCACTAATCTACCATTTATAATTGAGTTCACCACCAATTGTTTTAATTATGCCTGATCTCCAACAAATACACACACTCTCGCTCTCGCTCTCAAATTTATATATGCACTCGAGGATGAATATATTTCTAATTAACTTTTCTTTTACATACACTATGTACATATAAGAGAGTGTGTGAGCATGGAATCAAATTATAATCCGAATTTTTTTATATTAGTTAGGGGCAATTCGTGCCAGTAGCTAGGACAGCAAGAGATTTTAATGATAGTGGTCTTATCTATAAAAGAAAAAAGAAAAAGAATATATATATATATATATATATATATATATATATATATATATATATATATATATATATATATATATATATATATATATATGGCAAAATGGACCTGAGGTCGACCTCAGGTCCAGCTCCCTGCGGTCGCGCGTGGAGGAGCGTTGGATTTAAATCCAACGGTTCAATAAGGAAAAGGAAGCAAACAACTAATGGTCCATTCTGAGAACTTCTCCAGAGACTAAAATGAGAACAAAAAGAAACGAAAGAAGAAACGGAAAAGGAAAGAGGAAAGAAGCCACCGCCGGGGTCGCGCGAGAGGTTCTCTCCACCGCCGGAAAACTGAGAAATTAAGGTCCATTTCTTCTCTTCATCCTCTTAAAGGTGTGGATTTCACTTCTCACCTCTCTCTCTCTCGCCTCTTCGAAACCCTAGATCTCTCCGAGCCCGAGAATTCGAAAACAGTTTCCTAGTCCCCATATGGATTAGGTTACGTGGCCTTGTCCACAACTTTGGAGACACGACGATAACAGTTTCAACATGTTTCAGATCCTAAAAAATTAGGGTTTGAGAATTTTAGGTTCCGTGACATTTAACAATTTTAGGACATTTATTAAATTTGATTTTTTAGTGTTTGATGTTTGAGATCCTGAAAATTTTACTTAATTTCAGATCCTATTTAATTTTTTAGGGTTTGTTGAAAAGGAATTTGATATGCATTTACGTAATTTAATTTTTAGGGTTTGGTGAAAAGGAATTTGATATTCATTTACGTAATTTAATTTTTTAGGGTTTGATTTAATTTTTTAGGGTTTGAGTCAATTTCCTTTGAATGTTTGATGTTTCAGATCCTCCCAATGAATTGTTTTCATTGTTCATTGTCAAATTTCCTTTGAATGTTTGATGTTTCAGATCCTGAGTCAATGTTTGATGCTTATCATAATTTTTGGATGATATTTTGTAGTTTGAAATGGGAAAAAATTATTACGTTGTGAAGAGTGGTAGGCAATGCGGCATTTATTTGACATGGGAAGAATGCAAAGCACAGGTTTATGGATATCGTAATGCGGTGTATCACGGCTTCAACACGTATGAAGAGGCTATGGAGTGTTGGAACGGGCAATCCAGTCCAATTCGTCCAGATCGAGGGGGTCGAGACATGTTCGCAGGCGTTGTTCATCGTCATAGATTGGGAGCATCGGTTCATGTAGGAGAGTCGTCAAATCATGGTGCGACGAGACATGATGTCAGAGAGGATATCAGTGAACGGGATATTGTAGGGCATACAAATGTAGAAAGGCGGCCTGAATTGTTGAACACATCTTTCGTTTATGGATGTGTAACAGGTGTTGTGGTGACCATTGTTGTGGAGGGGATACTTTTTACTTTAGTTGTCTTGGCTTATCTTATCTCAATGTAATATCAATTTCAAACTTATCTCAATGTAACTCCATGTCTGCGACATGCATGCTATGCTTCCTTCTGTTATGAACCATGTGGACATGATATGTGGTCGTATCTCCTTCAATACACACTCTTTCATGCCGACAGTATAATGTATCTTTGAACCGAGTCTGAAAGATAGAGAATACGTTCCTGGTATAAACCTTCGCAGCATGAACCTCTAACTCATGCATGCCACGAAATTCTGGTTTGTTTCTCATACAAAAAGTGTCTTCTTTCTCCTCTTTGTTTCTTTGAAAATGTACGGCTTTATCATATTGATCAATGAACTCGTATAGTGGAGTCATGGAGTTTACGTAACCATCAAAAAACGAGTTCATGCTTTCACTCCTTTGGCTGGACGCCATGCCTACACAAAAAAAGCAATGATCACCATATGTTTAGTTTGAGTTCAAATAAATATAATTTTAAAACTATGACCATCATATCAAAATTTTCATACCTGCAAAGAAAGTATCCTTTAGGTACGCCTTAATCCAATGACGTGCTTTCTCATGCATCGTATGCAACCACTTCCAAGATTTCACTTCATTTTTTTGTTTGTCTGTCATTGGTTCTGAAAATTCTTTTTGGTACTTCTCCTTTAAGATCACCCAACAACTCTCAGCCTCTTCAACACTTTCACTTTTCTTGGACCAATTTACATAGTCTTCATCAAATTCAGGATTATAAGCCGAACGTAAAGAACGGAGATGCTCATTTTCATGAAGACTAATATGCCATATGCAATACCTGTGCCTTGTATTTGGAAACACTCTTTTGATTGCATTGCATATTGCTGGGTCTTGATCAGTGATGATAGCTCCTGGTGCTTTACCCCACATACATGTCAACCAATTTTCAAATAACCAAACAAAGGTATCCTCCTTCTCGTCAGCAAGAAGAGCACATCCAAATAAGATAGACTGTTTATGATGATTTACACCAGTAAATGGTGCAAAAGGTAACAAGAAATGGTTTGTCTTATAAGTGACATCAAATACAACAACATCTCCAAACTGGAGATATGATGTCCTCGCTCTTCCATCTGCCCAAAATATACTTCTACAAACATTTTTCTCATCATGCTCCATAGCGTAGTAAAACTGAGAGTCTGTAGCTTGCCTTGTAAGAAATTGTTGAATTACTCTAGTGCACTCCTTCCCGATATTGTTCTTTCTTTTTACTCTCAAATGATCGATGCACTGTTGTGTAGTAATGTTGACATTACTACTACTCGTGGCATTTAAAATCCTTGCAATCTTTGAAGGTCCAACCCCACATCTACGAAACTGATCAACTAAATTCCTACAAGATACATTCATGTTCGATCTTTTGTGTGACCGCAACAAATGGATCTTCGAAGGGGTTTTAATCAACTCATGATTATGAACATCATGAAAGGATTTGATGCCCCACACTCCATTGGAGATTCTATGAACTTTCATTCGAGCCATACAACCTTCTCTCTCATTTTTTCGTCGGTTTACTTCTCTCCCTACCTCTCTCTTATCAGTTAAGCTTTTGAATCCTTCTTTGTTGCAAACATAAAGCCTCCTCGTGATATTACCATCTTTTCCCTTTGCAGTGGATGACCTTCGAATGGAAAAACCTTCCCTTTCTGCGTATACATTATAAAAGTCCCACGCCTCTTCTGCTGTACTAAATTGCATTCCAACATGTGGTATTCCTCCATCTACGTTAGTTGCACTATCTTGTTCTTCATTCTCAGTTGGTATCGCGTGATCATGCATAAATGGTTCGCTCTCTTCCATCTTCTAAAATAGAAACATAAAAAAAACATTTTGCTGAAACAAAAAAAAAATATGTTGTACAAAATGTTAAAAAAAAAATTGTTCTTCATGGATGGCTTCAGCACAGAGTTACTCATAGTTAAGGATCTCAAACATCCACTAATTTTTTTAGGATCTGAAAATTACGTAAATGCATATCAAATTCCTTTTCAACAAACCCTAAAAAATTAAATAGGATCTGAAATTAAGTAAAATTTTCAGGATCTCAAACATCAAACACTAAAAAATCAAATTTAGTAAATGTCCTAAAATTGTTAAATGTCACGGAACCTAAAATTCTCAAACCCTAATTTTTTAGGATCTGAAACATGTTGAAACTGTTATCGTCGTGTCTCCAAAGTTGTGGACAAGGCCACGTAACCTAATCCATATGGGGACTAGGAAACTGTTTTCGAATTCTCGGGCTCGGAGAGATCTAGGGTTTCGAAGAGGCGAGAGAGAGAGGTGAGAAGTGAAATCCACACCTTTAAGAGGATGAAGAGAAGAAATGGACCTTAATTTCTCAGTTTTCCGGCGGTGGAGAGAACCTCTCGCGCGACCCCGGCGGTGGCTTCTTTCCTCTTTCCTTTTCCGTTTCTTCTTTCGTTTCTTTTTGTTCTCGTTTTAGTCTCTGGAGAAGTTCTCAGAATGGACCATTAGTTGTTTGTTTCCTTTTCCTTATTTAACCGTTGGATTTAAATCCAACGCTCCTCCACGCGCGACCGCAGGGAGGTGGACCTGCCTCAGGTCCATTTTGCCCATATATATATATATATATATATATATATATATATATATATATATATATATATATATATATATATATATATATATATATCCTTGATTTTAACTTGTAAGTATATATATAAAAGAAAAAACGAATTATTTACACTAACCACCCTTATATTTCTTGTTTATATAACAAGGGGTACTCCTGTAAACAAATTACACTAAGCATCCCTCCCTTTAGAAAAATAAAGGATTATTTACACTAACCACCCCTATATTTTTGGTTTATAACAAGGGGTACCCATGATTTAAAAAAATTACACTAACCACCTCTCCCTTTAGAAAAATAAAATAAAAATATGGATAGTTAGTGTTATAATTTTTAATTTTTACCTTAAAGTAGGAGTATTCCGTGTAATAAACCAAAAAAGTAGTGGTGGTTAGTGTAAATAGTTTAAAAGTAGGGGTACCCCGTGTTATAAATCAAAAATATAGGGGTAGTGTAAATAACCCAAAAATAAAATAAAAATAGGGAGAGTTAGTGTTACATATTTTTATTTTATCTTAAAGTAGGGGTATCCCGTGTAATAAACCAAAAAAAAGTAGGAATTGTCAGTGTAAATAGTTTAAAAGTAGGAGTATCCCGTGTTATTAACAAAAACATAAGGATAGTTGGTGTAAATAACCCAAAGAAAAACTAATCATTTCATGCAAGACATAAAAAAGACTATCAAATGTTGTGAAGAGATCCGTACAGAACCTCTTTATCTTTAATATTTTGTACTTACTCAAATAAATTAAAAATATTGTTTTTATTAATTAATGGATGATGATAAAAAATAATATAAATATATATAGATGGAGAACATATCTATATCGGTATAAGAGAAGAAATATAATCCTAAATCTAATTAATCTTAACACTTAGGATAGGGAACTTCTATTTGTGACATTTTTTTTTACTATAAAGAAGCACTGTTATAGTATTTTCTTCAAAGAAGGCCCTATCAGAAGTTTTTAGGACGAAAAAAAAAACTCTATTGTGACCATATATAACACAAAATTTCTCCTCCAATTCTTTCTAGTCGAGCTTCTCGATCTGTCATTATGCCTCGAGAAGTAGAAAGAATTACAATCCCCATTCCGCCTAAAATCTTAGGAATTTGTTGATAGTTGGAATAGATTCGTAGACCCGATCGACTGATACGTTTTAAAATAGTTCTATATATTCCTTTTCTAGTTCTTCTATGTCGCAAGGTTGAAATCAAAAAATATTTGTTACTTTTCTGATGTTCATTTTATTTCTTAAATGTTGGTTTATATTCGAAAATCCTAAAGGAACTCATGAGTTATTAATTTTAAAACTCGGCTATAAAGAAATCATTAAATTATATACATCTTATCCCTTTGAATATTTTTTTTCAAGAGCCTAAAGAGAACCAAAAAAATCCTAGAGTAACTCATGAGTTCTTAATCTGAAATTTTGGCCACTAACAACGGATTACATGCATTTGACCTCTTCATCTTTTTCCATGAACTAAAGAGTAGAATATGAACACTTTTAATATTAGTAAAATTTATGTATCACATCCATATTACCATGTTATTGTAGTTAGTTCTTATTTTGTTGGGGCTAATAGATGTCTATCACATCCATATTATTGTAATTAGTTCTTATATATTTTGGTTGAGGCTAATAGACGTCTATCACATCCATGTTATTGTAATTAGTTTGGTCGAGGCTAACAGACGTCATTCGGCAGCTACTTTTGAAAACTCCAATGAAACCTCCATTTTATATACAAGGGACGGTCTATGTCCGGTATTGGACTGGACCCATTGCATTTTCATGCAAGACCTGGATCAATGCAGGACTAAATTATCAACTCTATTGCCGTCCCATTTGAGGACTCAACCGGCAACGGGACAAATCAACACGGTCTACTTGTACTCTCAGTCTTGTAAATTGATCATAAAAAGCTAATGATCTTTCTATGTCATCTTTGTGTTGCTTCTGATCGTATTCTTACATGCTTGTTCTCTCTCTCTCTACGTAGCTAAAACCAAACCTATGTTTTCTTTAAAATATGCTATTGTTTCTTATACGTGCACGTACGTGTACGCGTATGTATCGATCGTTTGTTTATACGTGCCAATTAATGCTTGTGAATGAAATCTAGCAGAGGAAGCTGTGACCAAGGTGGAGGCTACGCAAAATTGTAATGTTCCGAGTGGAAGGTTCGAACTGTTGGTTTTTTAATGCATGTGTTGCTTGGAAAGCAACCCACATGAGTGATTTAAAAGGCATCCACTCTTTTTTTTAGTCCCACATGGGAAAGGAGAAAAAGTTCTCCTTTCCATATAAGGCTTTCCCCTCCTTAGTGGGTTAGTGGGTTGTGTAGGGGATTGGCTACATCCCATCCAACCCGCGAGCGGGTGCGCGATTTAATGCGCGTTTATTTGTCGCGGACCGGACCAAGGATGTAAAGGTAATTTTCTATCTCTTTTTAATTATTATTTGATTTAATTTTTTGGTTCGGTTGCCTGGTCTTCCGCAAGAACTGTTACCACGTAATTCTGTTACGGGATTTGTGGATCGCGGAGATAATTCTGGCCACGTACAGAGAGATTTGATTTTAAAATCAAATCAGGTGATCTGTTGGATCAGATACGAAAAATCTTTTCTCTCTCTCTCTCTTTCCCGTTCGGAACTCTGTTCGTACAGAAGAGAAAAGTTGCAACCAGAACCCTCCTCCTCCTCCTTCCGTCCAACTCTTTCTCTGGGCAAGGCTGTGATCGATCGAGGGATTCACTACCGGGTGCACGGTGCTGTGGATCGAAGGATTCGTTGTATCTCGGGGATAGATCGCTGGAACCCGCTGCACAATTGTGGGGGCGAAATTCTATTCTAAGGACAGCGTTTATAACGTGCCTCGAATCCTAAACTCTTAATTCCTGTTCTGAATTTTACTTCTTCTGATTGCTTGCGTTAGGAATTCTGTCTAATATTTCCAACAATCTTAGAATAGAATTTCTTTAGGTTCTGTTTACCTTCTGTTTGTTTTATTCCTACGCACGCACTATGAATCCCACAGCAGAGGAATTCTCGACCAGTATTCACAACTCCTCCAAACCGGAGAAGTTTGATGGTCAGAATTTTAAGCGATGGCAGCGCAGGATGACCTACTGGTTGACCTGCCTGAAACTGTCAAAGGCTCTTAAAGAACCTGATACCCTGCCTGACCTACACGAACCTGCTAAGACTTTTGAATTAGAATCATACAATGAGACAGACTTTATTTGTCACGAAAAAATACTGAGTTGTCTGTCTGACACGCTGTATGATATCTACTGCACAACTACCACTTCTAGAGAACTTTGGGAAGCCCTCGATAAGAAATACTCCAATGAAGGAGCAGGTTCTGAGGTTTACATTGTAGACAGGTTCCTAGAGTTTAAGATGGTTGATGAGAAGTCTGTTGTTGAACAAACTAACACCCTGCAAACCATTATTCACGAGATGTCTCAGAAAGACATGCCACTAGCTGATAAATTTCTTATTGCTGCCTTCATAAATAAATTGCCTCCATCCTGGAAATCCTTTGGCTTAAAACTGAAACACAATAAGGAGCCAATGTCCTTAGATGAGCTGTTTGTCTCTCTCCGCATTGAGGAAGAGAGTAGAAGTAGGGACAAGGAACCTTTGAGTAGTGAATTCGAGGCAAAGTTGCATATTGCTGAGTCCAAGGAAAAGCCTAAGGGCCAACCCTTTCAACAGAGAAATAACCCTCAGAACAGGAATCCTACAAAGAAACAATTCCTGAAACCAAAACCTGTTATTGGGAAAGACAACAGGCCAAAGCGGAAATGCTACAACTGTGGCAAGCCTGGCCACTTTGCTAGGCAATGTCGCCACAGGAAGAAGGGTCAGGGATTCCAGAATCTTGATCGTCGAACTCCTGCTGCTGACGCTCCTGTTGTTCCTCAGGCTCACATAATCATAGCCGGGACCGAATCTATCGGTACCGATGATCAGAGGTTTGTAGCTGTATGTTCTGGTTTTGAAACCTCGTATCAGCCTACTGATTGGTGGGTTGATACAGGAGCAAATGTCCATGTATGTCCTAATATTGATTCATTTTCCTCCTACCGACAGGTTGAGGAAGGCGAATCAGTAGCTATGGGAAACTCGAGTGCTGCCAGAGTGCTTGGAAAGGGAAGAGTAAATCTCAAGTTGTCTTCGGGCAAGATTCTCCCTTTGCATAATGTGCAGCACGTACCGGACGTGAATAAAAATTTGATTTCTGGATATTTGTTAAATAAACATGGCTACAAACTAGTTTTTGAGTCTGATCGAGTTGTAATCTCCCTAAACGGGAATTTTATTGGGAAAGGCTATGTTTGCGGGGGCCTATTTAAACTTTTTGTTGATATTTCTTGTAACTCTTTTACTTCTAGTTTAAATAACATTGCTTATAATAATATTTCTGCTGCAAATGCATTATCTTCCAATATTGATAACTATAATGTTTGGCATGGTCGCTTGGGACATGTAAATTTTAATTCTGTAAAGAGAATGTCTATTTTGTAATTAATTCCCAAGATTGATATGAGCAGGAATGATAAATGTGAGATTTGTACTCAAGCCAAACAGCCTAGAAAATCCTTTCATTCAGTTGAAAGGAATTCTCAGCTTTTGGAGCTTATTCATAGCGACATCTGTAAATTAAACGGTGTCCTCACTCGCAGTGGTAAGCGTTACTTCATAACTTTTATAGATGATTATTCTAAATACTGCTATGTTTACTTGCTTAGAACAAAAGATGAGGCTCTTAGTAAGTTTGTTTCTTTTAAAGCTGAAGTTGAGAATCAGCTTGAAAAAAAAATAAAAATTCTTAGGTCTGATCGTGGGGGTGAATACACCTCTGCTGATTTTGACTCCTTTTATGAATTGCATGGAATAATACATGAAGTAGCTGCCCCTTATGCTCCTCAACAGAATGGGGTAGCATAAAGGAAAAATAGGACTTTAGTAGATATGATTAATGCTATGTTAGGTAGCTCTGGTTTATCTGATAATTTATGGGGGGAAGCCTTACTTTCTGCATGCCATATTCTGAATAAAGTTCCTTTTAAAAAGACTGATAAAACCCCTTATGAATTATGGAAGGGCAGAAAATCATCTTTGAAATATTTCAAAGTGTGGGGGTGTCTTGCAAAAGTCTCTGTCCCTCCTACTAAGAAAAGAAAATTGGGACCCAAGACCGTAGACTGTGTATTTTTGGGTTATGCTCAAAACAGTATTGCTTATAGATTTCTTGTTATTAAGAGTGAGGTTAATGGTATTGATGCAAACACTGTTATGGAATCTAGGGATGCTACATTTTTTGAAAATGTCTTTCCTTTGAAAAATAGAACCCCTAGATCTTCTATATCTGCACAAGTTTCTATTGCAACTTCTAGTTCTCAAGTAGAAACCCTAGTAGAACCTAGGAGGAGTAAAAGAGCCAGAAGAGAACCAAACCTAGGAGAAGGATTTTTCATCTATCTTGTTGAAGAGGACCCTATATCTTATCAAGGGGCTATGTCTTCTGTAGACTCACTGTTTTGGAAAGAAGCCATTAACAGTGAAATAGATTCTATTATGTCAAATAGAACATGGGATTTAGTTATAACCTTCCTGTAGGTTGCAAACCAATTGGTTGCAAATGGATCTTCAGGAAGAAGCTAAGACCTGATGGGTCTATTGAGAAGTTCAAAGCAAGGTTAGTTGCTAAAGGGTTCAAACAAAGGGAAGGAGTAGACTTCTTTGACACATACTCTCCAGTTACTAGGATTGCCACAATTAGAATGTTAATTGCTATTACATCTGTTCATAAACTGTTTATTCATCAAATGGATGTAAAAACTGTATTTTTGAATGGAGATTTACAGGAAGAGATTTACATGGAACAACCTGAAGGGTTTGTTGTTCCAGGACAAGAACACAAGGTATGTAAATTGATTAAATCTCTTTATGGGCTGAAGCAAGCGCCAAAGCAATGGCATGATAAATTTGATAAGGTAATTCTATCTTATAGTTTTGTTATTAATGATTCTGATAAATGTGTATAGCAAAAGTGTTGGCAGCTCATGCGTAATATTGTGTTTATACGTTGATGATATTCTTATTTTTGGCACTGACATGGATATTGTTTATGATATCAAAAGTTTTCTATCTCAAAATTTTGATATGAAAGATTTAGGACCTGCTGATGTGATTTTAGGACTTAAATTAAGTCGCACTTCTGAGGGAATTGGTATCTCCCAATCTCATTATATAGAAAAGGTCCTGAAAAGATTTAACTATTTTGATTCTAAACCTGTAAGCACTCCATATGATGCAAGTATCAGGTTGAAGAAGAACAAAGGAGACAGTGTGGCTCAGCTGAAGTATTCTCAGCAAATTGGGTGTTTGAACTATATTGCTAACCGTACCAGACCTGATATTTCCTACGCATTAGGAAAGCTTAGTCGGTACACAAGCAATCCGAATAGTTCACACTGGATTACCTTAGAAAGGGTAATAAGATACCTGAAGGGTACTTTATCCCATGGATTATTCTATGGAGGATACCCATCTGTATTAGAAGGGTACACTGATGCAAACTGGATCTCAGATACAGATGAGACCAAAGCCATAAGTGAATATGTATTCACATTGGGAGGAGCTGCTGTCGCTTGGAACTCAACCAGGCAGACCTGTATATCTAGATCGACTATGGAGGCAGAGTTCATAGCTCTTGACCTCATCAGTGAGGAAGCAGACTGGCTCAGGAATCTAGTAACAGATATTCCTCTGTGGAGCAAACCAGTTCCTGCTATCCCTGTACACTGTGACAGCCAGACTGCTATAGCAAAGGCTCAAAGGACAAGCTATAATGGAAAATCTAGACATATACGTCTGAGGTACAATCGGGTGAAGCAATTGTGGTCCAGCGGAGTAATTGCGATTGACTTCGTCAGATCAAAGAACAATCTAGCGGATCCCCTAACTAAAGGTCTCTCAAGGAGACTAGTGTTGGAGATGGCAAGAGGAATGGGGTTAAAGCCCTTAAATTAAGTCACCTCAAAGGCAACCCAACCTTCGATTGGTAGCACCAAGAAAAGGTTCAATGGGTAATAACAAAATTGATGTGTGACTGGAAAGCACTATATAGATGTAATTGTAATGAACCATTCCTCTACTATATAGTGTTGATCTGCAATAAAATTGAGGTTGATTGTAAAATCTTAATGAATTTGTGGCTTGTAAAGCAGGGTATATAAATTGCAGAATACCTAGAAAGATTCACCTATTTGGGAGTGAAAGTGGGGCCGCTTTCTATGGGAACTCGGGCTGTTCTCTAGAGCTCTCAAGAAACCGAGATAAGCACATGGCCGAAAAGTGCACAACTGTTGATACAATCAAATGCCTGCAATGTGTTTGTGTGTACGTTGAGTCTGTACAAATAAGATTCTAAGTTCAAGACTTACGTCACTTTGGATCCGTATAGATGAAATGTACAACACTAAGGGGAGGTTCAAGTCCGGAAGACACCTTCCTCTGATACACAATGTAACTGCCCAAATCTTATTCTCTTTTCTATCGTTCTGTCTATATATATTCTTTTGTTCCTTTTGAATCATGTGGGGGATTGTTGGTTTTTTAATGCATGTGTTGCTTGGAAAGCAACCCACATGAGTGATTCAAAAGGCATCCACTCTTTCTTTTAGTCCCACATGGGAAAGGAGAAAAAGTTCTCCTTTCCATATAAGGCTTTCCCCTCCTTAGTGGGTTAGTGGGTTGTGTAGGGGATGGGCTACATCCCATCCAACCCGCGAGCGGGTGTGCGATTTAATGCGCATTTTTGACGCGTTTATTTGTCGCGCACTTAGCACTTTGCACGCTTGCGCGCCGCGGACCGGACCAAGGGTATAAAGGTAATTTTCTATCTCTTTTTAATTATTATTTGATTTAATTTTTTGGTTCGGTTGCCTGGTCTTCCGCAATAACTGTTACCACGTAATTCTGTTACGGGATTTGTGGATCGCAGAGATAATTTTGGCCACGTACAGAGAGATTTGATTTTAAAATCAAATCAGGTGATCTGTTGGATCAGATACAAAAAAACTTTTCTCTCTCTCTCTCTTTCCCGTTCGGAACTCTGTTCGTACAGAAGAGAAAAGTTGCAACCAGAACCCTCCTCCTCCTCCTTCCGTCCAACTCTTTCTCTGGGCAAGGCTGTGATCGATCGAGGGATTCACTACCGGGTGCACGGTGCTGTGGATCGAAGGATTCGTTGTATGTCGGGGATAGATCGTTGGAACCCGCTGCACAATTGTGGGGGCGAAATTCTATTCTAATGACAGCGTTTGTAACGTGCCTCGAATCCTAAACTCTTAATTCCTGTTCTGAATTTTACTTCTTCTGATTGCTTGCGTTAGGAATTCTGTCTAATATTTCCAACACATTTGTGCGTGGAATTCCCCGGCTTCGGCTTCAACAACGACGCGAAATGTAGTAGAACATGCAAAGAAGAGAATGAAGCATTCTCCGGTGGTTTCTGCGATGATGACTTTGCTTGCTAGTGCTCACGTATATGTTAACAACTATCTATATATATATATATACTTTCAGTCTACGTACTGCATGCATGCATGTCTACTGCTTGTCACATAAGATTTTGCTCTTTGTTCAACAATAAAAAGTTACTGTTAAGTCCAAAAAATTTGTATTCCTTGAGTACTCAATAATATTCATATCTTATATATATATATATATATATATATATATATATATATATATATATATATATAAATATATATATATATATATATATATATATATATATATATATATATATATATATATATATATATATAAGAAAAAACATTTTATTAAACGGAAACTCGAAGCGGACGAATACAAAATGAGATCCCGCTCCCGAGACTCCAAAGCAAGCCAAGAGGGCTGCCAGCACAAAATGAGTATACCCCCAAAAAAATTCCAAAAAAGAAGAACAAAAGGAAATCTAATCTATAACCGTCTCTATCGTCCAAAAAATTTCCTTCTGACGTTTGGCTTCGACAGACAGTTGTCTCTTCGAATATGAATACTCCTCGTATTTGTGTTTATTCCTATTCTTCATAGAACTCATATAATAGCAGCCGCCTCCACCCTAGCTTCCTTTTCCCCTGTCGAATGCCACCAGAAATTGATACAGGCCATGATATTCTTCCCTCCGTCTTTCATTTCATCTCTAGATCAGCCGAAAGCCCCAATGGCGTCCTCCCCCTCTGCAAAGATGTCATTCACAGACTCCTCTGCTCCGTTCGCACAACAACGGCAGTGGGACGCCAACCGAAACCCCATGGATTTAAGAATGTCATCCGTAGGGAGTTTCTTGCTCAACACACGCCACAACAATATGCTCCACTTAACCGGATAGCACCCCCATATGTTCTCGAAAATCGGATTAGTGGTGTACCTCTCTCGCGTCACCTCCCATGCCGACATAAGAGAAAATACGGCATTCGACGACCCCGCCCAGAATACCCTGTCATTATTGGTATTGATCGCGCATCCCCTCCTCCTAATCGCACCAGCCGCCTCGCCCCCGAATAAGACATCAATTCGCGCAAAGTCCCATCCCATGTCATCCGACCAGAGCTTGTTGATGCTGGACGGCACCGCCCCCTCCACCGGTGGCCTGACCTTCCCGATCCCCGTCCAATCTTCTTGCAAAATGTCGTATTCCTCCTTACTGATGTGTATGTGAATGCAGTGCTCCTCCAGCTCCCTCCCCACTATCAGACGCTTCTATTTGTGCGACGCCTTGCAATTAGAATGGCCACCGATGGATGCCGTCTCTTCCAGTACCTCTTTCTCATAAACCTGGTCCAAAGTGAGATTTGAGTTCTCACTTTCCATCAGAGCTTAACTGACAATGCGTCGATGACTTCCTTGATTCCTCGAATCCCCAGACCCCCTTCTGCATACGTCCTAGCCATACTTCGCCAACCGGCCCACTCCCTCCATTCCCGACCCTCTCTCTTCCCCCACAAGAAGTTTACAAACATTAGCTTGAGCCCTTTCACCACCGCTCCCGTCGGGTTGCACGAGGCTAGAGTATACATCGCCATGGAGCACATGACACTCTTGATCAACACCAACTTCCCTCCGATAGATAGGACAGAGTTATGCCATCCTTCAATCCTCGCCTTGATCTTCGCTATCAATGCATGGAAAAGCTTCGCCCGCCTTCTGCCATATGCCAGATGACATCCTAGGTAGATAACGGGGGGTATCCCGACTGGAAGCCAATGATAGACTCCAGCTCTATGTGCCTTGGAGCCGAGATTGAGTGATGGAGGAATACTTTGCTCTAACCAGCATTGATCCGTTGCCCCGATGATCGCTTGAACTTCTTGATCACGTCCATCACCATCGCCACCGATACTTTGTCGCCAGCCGAGAAGATCAATACATCGTCCGCATATTGTAAGCCCCCTGAATTTTTGAGATTTATTTTTGAATTTCCTAAATGATTTATTCTCGATAATTCATTTTATTTAATTAATTTTTGATCATTAAATGCGCTTTACCGTGACTTAGAATTCTAGAGCATCAGGGATGCCAGTCTCTGAAAACTTTCTTCTTGAAGTTTGTAGTAGACGAGATTATCTTCATATTGATACTTCGTGTTCCACTCAAACTTGTTCCCTTGTGCTCTATTTGCTTCGCGCAACTTTCAGGTCAATTTAGACCAATTTATCGTCTGTCGTAATTTGTGATTTAATTTCCAACTTAATTTCCTGGCCCAACATCGGTCCAATCCAGTCGACCCAATATATGGCCCTGGCCTGTTTTGAGTCTACTATGCATGTGCCACTTGCGTGACACCGATTGGATCTCTCTTGTGCTCTCATTCCATCAGTGATTTTAATTGGTTTAATTTATTATTTTAATTTAATCTTGGCCCCAAGCTTATCTAAACTTGGCCCAACACCCAATCCAATTTGGTGTAACCCCTGTCATGACTACCCATACACCCCACTGATATTTTTCTCTCTTTCCCCTACTCAAAATATCTCTTTCTCTTTCCTTGTATATATATATATATATATATATATATATATATATATATATATATATATATATATATATATATATATATATATATATATATAATCTCTCTCTCTCCTCTCACCCATCACCTCACTCTCTCTCCTTCCCTCTCACATCAGCAACCCCACCCCACCATGTGGCCGAACCCCTCACCCCTCACCCCTCTCTCTACTTTCTCTTTCTCTCTCTCCCTATCATTAATATTTCTTTCTCTCTCATTCAAATATATATATATATACATATATATGTGTCTCTTTCTCTCTCTTCAAAAAACACACACACAACCCCCCCAATACTAGCACACACCCCCCTCTCTCTATCAACCGACTTTTTTTTCTCTCTCTATAATATCTTCTCTCTCTCTCTCTACACACAACCACTCACACACAACCCTCTCTCTCTTTCAACAGCCACCTCCCTCCATGGCCGACACCCTTCCCCCTCCATGAGCACATCCACCACCACCTCCATGTACACCATCCCCACCATTAGCCAACACCACCATCACCATTCCGCACCACCACCACTCCGCCACCCGCACCACCATCACCATAGCCATCACCACCTCAACCCCCTCGCCGTGCCCATGGCCGCCGCCGCCGTGCCAGGCCAACACTGCCGTCGTGTGCGCGTGTGCCTGCACGCAGCAGCAGCCGCAGCGCAGCCTCGCAGCAGCAGCGAGCGCACGACCGTGCACACTGTTGCCGCCACCGACGCCGCCGCGGTTGTCGCCGTCGCCGGCGAGAGCCTCTCCACTCGGCCGGGCGCACACCCCAGGCAGGCCCCATGGTCACCGTCGTCCTCCCCGATGCGTTAAATAGTCGATTCGTGCGTTTGGCACGGGTTCCCGTCGCCGCGAGCTCGGAATGGATCCAGAAATAGCGTTACGTCACAGCGACTTCGCACGCATTTTTTGAGAAATTCGACCGTTGGATTGGCAATTTCTTCGCTTCCTCTCAATCTCGGTATATCCATCTTCACTCCCCTCAATTTTCGTCCGTTAATTGTATTGTTTGATACATCAAAATCGGCAACCAAGTTGACCATTTAAATTGTGTTATTTTGGGACAGTTTTGCGGAGCCAACTTCGTCGGTTCGTATCTCCTCCATCGCAGCTCCGTCTGGCGTACCACTGGTTCCTATGCGAATCTGATATGACCCTTTTCCTATCCCTTCAGTTTTGTTTCATTGTGAGCACGTTTGATTGGTTGAATTCGACGCCAAAGTTGGCCATCCGAATTCGTAATTTCCAAGTTATTAAATTCCATTTTTGAACCCGGGACTCCGGATTCGAGTGCTGACACCACTAGTAGACTCATGGCGTCGTTCTGGCATATTTTATATAAAATTTATTAGATTTGGAGGACGTGGGCCCTGGCACGCATTTTGGTGCAAAGCGGTCCCCACAGTCCGGGTCAACAGGACTTTTTGACGTCGGCTCATCGGAATCCAATTTCGGATATACAGTTGAGTTCGTATCGTCATTCTGGACTCGTTGACATATATTTTGCTAAGTTTTGAGGACATTGGCTCCGACACGATTTTTCGTGCAAATCAGTTTCCAATATCCGGGTCAACGGACCAATCTGAGATCGGGTCATCGAAATCCAATTTTGGATATACCGTTGAGTTCATATCATCATTCTGGATTCGTGGACATATAATTTGTTAGGTTTTGTGCACTTTTATTCTGGCACGTTTTTCGGTGTAAAGCGGGTCCGATACGGACATCGTTTTGACCCAAAATTATCTTTTTGCTTCTGTGTCCAAATTGGACTTATGGATAGGCTATCCTAGCTGATTTGATCATTCTGGACACGTTGGTGATGTTTGTTTTACCATCCGACAACATCTGTAAGTTTTTACCCTATTATTATAATCTTTCTCTTTTGTTTGTATTTTGAAATCCATCAATTCCACTAATTTTACCATCACTGAAATTGAATGTGTTGACCCCGTAGATGTTTATAGAGACTAGCCTTGACCCTATTTGACCATGGTTGACTGTTTTGACTGAACGTCGAAGTAGAGTCAATATTTGACCTAGTTTATCCTAGAGTTGAACATAGTTGACCAGTTGACCAAAAGTCAATTGTAAGTCAACCATTGACCCAATTTGATCTAGTTTGACTTAGTATGACTTGATTTTACTTCCAACCCTTATATTGATACAGTATTCCATCTATAGGTCCTCGAGGCACTGTTCTTGGACTCAGTCGACTTATCCATCACATCACAGGCGAGCACATTCTCTGATAGTAGTTCCTTGTCTTGATATTTTCTGTATCCAATTCAGTTATAGTATTTTACTTGATTCTCGTCACGATGGTACACGGACTAGTATATACCGAATTCCTGTCATGAGATGTCATTCTTGGATTTTCTTGGGATACTGGTACTTGCTCGATCTTGTTCTTGTACTTGTATTGACACCGATTCCTGAGAAGAAGTAGCTACCTTCTTAGGGAAGCTCGTGCCATGACTTGCTATGTCCGGATCCGTATACTATTCGGGGAATGGGGAATTTTATAGATAGTGTGATCAATGCCCACCACTACCAAAATACACTCATTTAGCGATGGTTTTTTAGCGACGAAAATTTTTCGTCGGTATTAGAGACGGTTTCGTGGCCGCTCAATGATGGATTACCGACTACACGCCTTTGCCATTTTTATTTTAATTTTAGGGGGAGGAAAGGTCGCACATCCGTCGCTAGACTGTCGGTGTTATAGCGACGGATTTTCCGTCGTCGCTACACAGTCGATTATTTGGCGGGAATTGTGTAAAAAATTGGCGGGACATATTTTCGACGACTTAGCGATGGATATTCAGTCGGCACTTATCAAAAAAGGCGACTGCTAGGCGACGGTTTTTTACCAGTCGCGAGTCCGTCGCTATATAAACGTACCAGACTTTAAATGAAACGGCGGGAGAAACTTTTCGCATTCCCCCCAAATTCACTCTCTCTCCTCTCTTTCTCTCTCTCTCTCTCTCTCTCTCTCCGGTGTCAGCTTCGGTGATCGGCGTCGGTGTCGTCGTCGACGTCGGCGTCCTCTCCTCTCTCTCTCCCGAAGGTAACCCCCTCTCTCTCTCTCTCGATCTCTCTCTCTCTCTCTCTCTCTCTCTCGCGGTGTCGTATAGGGGCTGGGCGGCGCGCTTGGGGCTGGACCGTCCGGGGCTTGGCGGCTGGCTTGGGTCGGGGGCTGGGCGGTGGGCTTAGGGCGGGGGCGTCGGGGGCTGGGCGGCGGGCTTGGGGTTGGGGCGTCGGGGGCTGGACGGGGCGTCGGGGTCTGGAGGCGGGCTTGGGGTTGGGGCGTCGGGGGCTGGGCGGCTGGCTTGGGTCGGGGTCTGGGCGGTGGGCTTGGGGCGATGGCATCGGGGTCTGGGAGGCGGGCATGGGGTTGGGGCGTCGGGGGCTGGGTGGCTTGCTTGGGTCGGGGTCTGGGCGGTGGGCTTGGGGCGGGGGCGTCGGGGTCTGGGAGGCGGGCTTGGGGTTGGGGCGTCGGGGGCTGGGCGGCTGGCTTGGGTCGGGGGCTGGGCGGTGGGCTTGGGGCGGCGGCGTCGGGGCCTGGGCGGCTGGCTTGGGGCGGGGGCGTCGGGGGCTGGGCGGCTGGCTTGGGTCGGGGGCAGGGCGGTGGGCTTGGGGCGGCAGCGTCGGGGGCTGGACGGCTGGCTTGGGGCGGGTGCGTCGGGGCTATTTGCAACCGACGCACACCCATAAGCACTTTTTATATATATATGCAACCGAACTACTGGGCGGCGGGCTTGGGGCGACGGGATTTGGTCGGGGGCGGCGGGTGGCTTTGCTTCTCAAATTCATCTGAGTTTATATATTGGCTAAATAATGTGTTATCCATATTGGGTGTTCCATTAGTTTGGTGGTTTTTGGATTAGTAAATGTGAATATATATGGGGTTTGGATTCATGGTGTATATGTTCACTGTATCAAGGACAATGCGAGTTCTATCAGTTGTGTGCTTCTGTATAGATGTATATATCTATACATCTAGCTGTGATATACATATGTGTATGTGACAATCTCAGTTAGCGACGGACTAGTTACCGGTTAGCGACGGATATTTTCAGCTCCATTAATTGCATTAATCTACGGTACGATATGGTGATCAGGACATAGTCCCTGCAGCCATTCGACTGGCGAGGCAGAAACTATGTTGCCATAGATAAAGTTGCATGTCCTCCGACCCTCATCCCTCGGCAATGATGATACGACAACCTATCACTATATCTTATATAGTAGTAGATGATGTCTTAGTATTACATTAGTGAGTTCATCTTGATTCTGTTACGTACGTCCTTCAGATACTAGATACGATAAGGTTAACATATACTACACGATATGTATATAGAATATAGATGATTCACACTAATGTATGCTAGAATGAATCTTGGGTTGTGTTCTGAGCCATCCGTTCTCACACTTAAAACACATAGGAATTAGTAGTGTGAGAGCGCCGGAGAGAGTGAGAGCGCCGGAGGGGGGAGGAGAGAGAGAGTAAAATGGTACGACATGGTGAAGTAGTACTGTATTTTGGCTCCAGTTCCAGCTCCATTTGATCTACGGTACGACATGGTGATCAGGACATAGTACCTGCAGCCATTCGACTGGCGAGGCAGAAACTATGTAGCCGTAGATAAAGTTGACTGTCTTCCGACCCTCATCCCTCGGCGATGATGATACGACAACCTATCACTATATCTTATATAGTAGTAAATGATGTCTTAGTGTTACATTATGTGAGTTCATCTTGATTCTGTTACGTTCTTCAGATACTAGATGCGATAAGAACATATACTACACCATATGTACAGAACATAGATGATTCACACTAATGTATGCTTGAATGAATCTTGGGTTGTCTTCTGAGCCATCCGTTCTCACACTTGGCAAAAAATCGAATTTTTTATACTTTATCGGCTTTCGAAAATATACTCAAATTACATGATGGTTCCTTTAGTTAGCTAGCTTATGTTACAATTATATTATTTGTGACTATCGATCTTACCAGATGGCACCCATGACCCGAGGAGCGGCACATCGTTTGAGAAAAACAGTAAATGCTGAGGTGGCTCCTCCTACAGTTAAGGAGGAAGTGGCACCGGTTGCTAGTGAGACCGGGAGTTCTATTCATCCAGCACCGGTAGCTAGTGAGACCGAGAGGACTCTTCATGCAGTCCTTGCAAGGGACGACAGCTCTCCTCGCGCCAAAAATCTCGCTTTTTCGAGGTGGTTGCGTGAACATATCACTGAGCATTTGCGTGAGCAGCGTGGTTCTCATTAGCTATTAGTACTTATTTGTATTGGACTATTTGTATTGGGTTGTTTTTGTATTAGACTATTTGTATTGGACTACATATTGAGTTGTTTTTGTATTAGACTATTTGTACTGTCCTCCGACCCTCATCCCTCGACAATGATGATACGACAACCAACAAGAGAGAATACTAGATCCATCTCAGTATGACGTATACTCTGAGAGATCACATTTACAAGAATGATATCCGTAGTGGAATTGAGTGCTGGAGGAGATATTATCAGAGTATACGTCCTACTCAGATGGGTCTCCCACCGTTACTAATTTTTTCTGACAGCATAGTGGATGTGCTCCGTCAACAGATTCTTGCTCCGAGCCAAAACTTTGCCCCGGAGCTCAAGTAGACATCATTCGTGTAGAGCTTGAGTGAGAGGTTCCTGACAGCATGGTGGTCTCCTTTGTCAAAGTATCCGTGCTCATCCCACATTGGTTGTGGGACGAGAACGGATACTTTGACAAAGGAGACCACCATGCTGTCAGGAACCTCTCACTCGAGCTCTACACGAAGGATGTCCACTTGAGCTCCGGGGCAAAGTTTTGGCTCGGAGCCAGATTCTGTTGACGGAGCACATCCACCATGCTGTCAGAAAAAAATAGTAACGGTGAGAGACCCATCTGAGTAGGACGTATACTCTGATAATATCCCCTCCAGCACTCATTTCTACTACTGATATCATTCTTGTAAAGGTGATCTCTCAGAGTATACGTCCTACTCAGATGGATCTCTCAGAGTATCCTCTCCGGTTGGTTGTGTTCTGAGCCATCCGTCCCAGGGATTTGATTTTGTATTTTGGTTTCTGTATTTTGGCTCCAGCTCCATTTGCATTAATCTACGGTACGACATGGTGATCAGGACATAGTCCCTGCAGCCATTCGACTGGCGAGGCAGAAACTATGTAGCCGTAGATAAAGTTGACTGTCTTCCGACCCTCATCCCTCGGCAATGATGATACGACAACCTATCACTATATCTTATATAGTAGTAGATGATGTCTTAGTATTACATTATGTGAGTTCATCTTGATTCTGTTACGTTCTTCAGATACTAGATACGATAAGAACATATACTACACCATATGTACAGAACATAGATGATTCACACTAATGTATGCTAGAATGAATCTTGGCTTGTGTTCTGAGCCATCCGTTCTCACACTTGAAGATAAATCGAATTATAACGACGGATATTAGGTTACTCTTCAGGATAGTTGATGTCTATTTTATATTAATTTGGTTTGGTCTATATGATTCTTGGATAATTGGCGTGCATTAAATTCGTATGTGCATATTTGGTCTATGTGATTCTTGGATAATTGGTGTGCATTATATATTGGTTTAGTTTATGCATATTTTTGTGAACAGGAAAAGTGCTGCAATTTTTTTAAAAAAAATTCTCAGTTACCGACGGACTAGTGACCGGTTAGCGACGGATATTTTCAGCTCCATTTGCATTAATCTACAGTACGACATGGTGATCAGGACATAGTCCCTGCAGCCATTCGACTAGCGAGGCAGAAACTATGTAGCCATAGATAAAGTTGCCTGTCCTCCGACCCTCATCCCTCGGCAATGATGATACGACAACCTATCACTATATCTTATATAGTAGTAGATGATGTCTTAGTATTATATTAGTGAGTTAATCTTGATTCTGTTACGTTCTTCAGATACTAGATACGATAAGAACATATACTACACCATATGTACAGAACATAGATGATTTACACTAATGTATGCTAGAATAAATTATGGCTTGTGTTCTGAGCCATCCGTTCTGATCAAGCATCTTCCTTCTCTTCTCCTCCACCATGGCTCTGAACCAATCTGCTCCTCCCTACTTCCCTTCTTTTTATTTGACTCTCTCAGCCACATATGACATCCAGCTCAAGTATAGAGTCGGGGGAGAAGAAGTGGGCAGGAAGAGGAAGGGGAAGCAGCACAGCCGGTGGCATGACCCGGAGGGTGTGCATAAAGAAAACCTATGTACTTCCTCCGGGTCATGCCGCCGGCTGTGCTGCTTCCCCTCCTCTTCCTGCCCACTTCTTCTCCTCCGACTCTACACTTGAGCTGGATGTCATATGTGGCTGAGAGAGTCAAATAAAAAGAAGGAAAGTAGGAAGGAGCAGATTGGTTCAGAGCCATGGTGGAGGAGAGGAGAAGGAAGATGCTTGATCAGAACGGATGGCTCAGAACACAAGCCAAGATTCATTCTAGCATACATTAGTGTGAATCATCTATGTTCTTATCGTATATAGTATCTGAAGGACGTAACAGAATCAAGATGAACTCACTAATGTATGCTAGAATGAATCTTGGGTTGTGTTCTGAGCCACTCGTTCCGATACTTGGGAATTAAGTCATTCGACTGGTGAGGCAGAAACTATAAGGCTACTTGCATGTTCTTCCAACTTTAAATTACAAGATTACTACATTAGGTTACATAAATCACTAACCTCATCGCGGCCAATGTTTACAGTCTTGGTCTCAACTGTCTTCGATGCTATGATCCATGCTTTCGGAAAATAGACAACACAGACTCCATGGAATAGAATGGCCTTACATGCAAATCGTCTGTGATTATGTATCTTTTCCCTCCTTTCACAACACGCCATCCTTGTTGCCTCCATCTGCAACCCCCTCCCACGCAATATCCTTATCCATTGCCTTACCACAGGGACATCGAGCGCCAATAACCGAACTATACAGACGGTGAGTCTTGATGTAGCACTCAAATATGGGGCACCCGTAAATTCGCCGAGGTTTTAAATCATCGACATTGAGTTTTAAACCCTCACGTAGCCTTTCTGCTTCACTTCTAGGCTCGAGCAGGATCTTCTTGCAAGCTTCGGTCTCCAGATACTTAGTGTCAAGATTCTGGACGCTTTCGTAGAGCATGTCAACGCATTCTAGCGTCAATTTCCTGTCGAGGAAATTGACGCTAGGATGCGTTGACATGCTCTACGATATGTATCGGCCGTATAGCCATTAGTATCGATCTATCATTTTGGTATGGACTGTATCGGTTGGTATTGGTCTTAGCAAATTGGTACCGTCCTATCCGATATGTATCGGCCGTATAGCCATTAAGTCATATTGGCCTTATCGATTTGGTATCGGTCATATCCGATAGGTATCGGCCGTGTTGGATTATTATATACCATTTCGGATTAGTATCGTAGAAGGTTTAGTAACAACTGTACTTGGATTTCTCTCTTCTAGAGCTAGATTACCATTGCAAGAGAGTCACGAGAGCGTAGATGGCCAGTTACAGAACATACATACTTCCTTTTCAATCTCGCTTTTCCTGATGGAAAAGGAAGTATGTATGTTACTGTAACTGGCCAATCACGATCTGGTGATTCTCTTGCAATGGTATTCTAGCTCGAGAAGAGAGAAATCCAAGTACAGTTGTTACTAAACCTTCCACGATACTAATCCGAAATAGTCTATACTAATCCAACACGGCCGATACCTATCGGATATGACCGATACCAAATCGATAAGACCAATATGAATCCTAGCTATTCGGCCGATACATGTACATATCGGATATAGGACGATACCAATTTGTTAAGGCCAATACCAATATGATGCATCCTATACCAAACCGATAGACCGATACTAATCTGATACACTAGATACTAAGTACATCTGGCCTATACCAGCGGATCCACAAATTACTGTACGATAGGCCCAACGACTCCAGTTACATCCGGTTATTGGTGAGTACATGATTACATAGTAATTCTGTTAGTCTTGTGATACAGATTTTTACTCTCTCATGCTACCAACGTCACAACTTTTCCAGTGCTGCTCCCTCTAATGATGATGAACGCAAAAAAACCAACGTCACAACTTTTATAAACGATAAATTTCTTTACCCTATACGATAAATTTCTGTTGTCAGAAAGATGGCTCCTAGGACTCGTCGAGGTGGTGCTGCTAGTCGAGGAAGGGGTCGAGGCAAAAAACCATTGGAGGTCGACACGGAGGAAGTCTCTGTCGTCAAACAAGAGCCGGTTACTGTTAAGGAGAAGGTGTTACCAAAGGTCGAGGTCAAGGAAGAACCGATGACCATCAGGAAAGAGATTGCTCCCAAGCTTGAAGCTAAGGAGGAGCCACCGTCAGAGAGTAGTAGCATCGGGACCGACCCTCCTGTCCCTACAGAAGACCTTAACCAGATTGAGCCTTCGTATGCAAAGTGGCTGATAGAATGGTACATGCCTCAACGTAACTATCATCCCTGGCTGTGAGGATTTATCGTCTGACTTGTGGTCTTTGTTGAGGCCACAGTCGATCTTCCTATGTGTTTTGGAATATTTATGAAAATTTTGGAATATTTGTGCTATGATCGGTCGCCAGCGATGGATATTAGGTTACTGTAACTGGCCAACTCTTTCCTATGTGTTTTGAAATATTTGTGAAAAATTTAGAATATTTGTGCAATGATCGGATTATAACGATGGATATTGGGTTACTCTTCCGGATAATTGATGTCTATTTTATATTAATTTGGTTTGGTCTATATGATTCTTGGATAATTGGTGTGCATTAAATTCGTATGTGCATATTTGGTCTATGTGATTCTTGGATAATTGGTGTGCATAATATATTTGGTCTATGTGATTGTTGGATAATTGGTGTGCATTATATATTGGTTTGGTTTATGCAATTTTTTGCGAACAGGAAAAGCGCTGTAATTTTTTTTAAAATATTCTCAGTTAGCGACGGACTTGTGACCGTTTTGCGACGGTCATCACCAGTTTCTGACTACTTTTCGACGGTTATTCCGTCGCTAACTGGATATTTGAAAATTTTTCCAGGTAGTGACGGATGATCGACGGATTATCCGTCGGCATGGTATATTGTTCGACGGAATAGCGACGACCTATCCGTCGCCCGTGTTCTGGAAATAACAAGAATTTCCAGAACAAGGTCGACGGTTAATCCGTCGCTATTCGGTCGACATATATCGACGGATTAGCGACTACTCTTCCGTCGCCATGGTGCTGGAAATGCCAAGCATTTCCAGAACCTGATCGACGGATAGTCCGTCAGAACGCCGTCGCCAATCCGTCGTTAGTTACACGTATACCGACGGATTAGCGACGAAAAGATACAATCTGATACGCTGTTACGACGGGTTACCGACGGAATGTTACGTCGCTATTGTCTACACAGTTCAGTACTTAATAGTTGAAATGGACGACAGTCCGTCGGAAATGCGTCGCTAATGCTTCGTATTGTGATGTCGAAAATCCGTCGCTATTCCGTCATGTGACGACAACTTAGCGACGGACCGTTATTAGCGACGAGCTGATTGCCGACGGATTTTTTGGCCAAAATCCGTCGGTTATCGGTCGCTAATAGTGATTACCGTCGGTTTAACGACGGATGTGGCCGTCGCTAAAACGATAAATTTTGGTAGTGCACCTTGAGTTACTACTTGTATCATAGCTATACCCTCACCTCACGATAGGTATAGCCTGACCTGTGCTACTACTTGCTCCATAGCTTGCCATCCCGGCCGGGCCGAGTCCACGTACTTGTAGCCGGTCGGCTGGAAGCCTGATCTTGACCCTTACCGACCACATTATACTATAATATTTGAGGCACATTTTATATTTATTATATCAGTTACATATTACAGTTCAGCTTATTTTTCCTGCATGATTCACCTTGACATGATTTCCAGTTTATATATCATATTTTACTTACAGTCTTGATATATCATCTTGTATTCCATTATGATTGTCTCTTACAGCATTTGTCAATACTATGAAACTGTTGTTAGTCTATGTACTCGTTCCATCCTGACTGGATATGTTGACAATATTTTAGGAGTAGTTGTGCCATTATTGGACTTCATGATGTTGCTAGCTGAGGTGGATCTCACTATTCTTCTATGTGAGTTGCCTGGTAGTTATCCTTAGTTTGTCTTGTTTTCCTTCTTTATTTCCTGTATTATGATTCCTTCTAGTAGTTTCTAGTTGTTCTTGTGCTTTAGTTATCTTTCTTGTCTTATCATCCCTAGCTGTTGTGATGTGACTAGAGTATATTTATAGTTATAGGCCTTCTAGACGTAGTGTATATTTATTGGGTACTAGGCAACGTTCTACCGCCGATACTGCGACGTAGGCTAGGCGTCGTCTACGTATTCGTACCCGTATATCCGGGTGCGGGTCGTGACACATATGCAAGATGGTTCATGGTCGGGCATCCCTTATAGGAGAAATACCTCCCGCAATGCGATCCGCCAATCAGTTTAGGCTTCTACTAAAGGCTTCCGTCGCCACTATCAATATCGTAGGGGAGAGGGGGTCCCCTTGCCGCACGCCCCACTGGGACTTGAAAGACCCCGCCGCCTCTTCATTTATAAGTGGCGTGAACCAACAATTGGACACCGCTCTGAATATGATGTCTGTCCACTTCTTCGAAAAGCCAAAAGCCCTGAATACCCATATGATGAAGCTCTAATCCAGCCGATCGTACGCTTTCTCCATGTTCAATTTGATATATAGCCACTCTCCCTCCACTATTCTTAATCTCCATCTAGCTGACCAACTCTTGCGCCATCATGATGTTGTCGACCAATCTCTATGCCCCTCACAAAGGCACTCTGCTCCGTCAAAATAATCACCGGGAGTAAGGTCTCCATCCTGTTAGAAACGAGTTTAGAAATAATCTTATTGAGAAAGTTATAAAGACTTATCAGGCAAAATTATTTGAAGGATAAGGGGTTGCTCGACTTCGGAAGCAGAATTAGCAGCGTGCTCCCAACGCTCTTGGAAGGTGGAGCCCCTCGAAGAATGCCACCACCTCTTCCACTATGTCCGCTCCCACAATCTCAAAACAGGATCGAAAAAATGCTTCCAAGAAACCGTCAGGACCAGCGGCATTGTCCGCCTTCAATGAAAAAACCGTTTTCCTCACCTCCTCGGCAGTAGGGGTCTTTTCAAGTCCAGACTTCTCTTCCTCCGATATGAGCTTCGGGATGACCTTCAACAGATCAGTATCCTCGTGAATCATCTCCTTCTTTAACAAGTTGGAGTAGAACTCCTTGGCTTCCTCTAGTATTTCCTTCTGTTCATGAATAATTCTTCCATTCTTCCCTTCAATTTGGTGAATGTGCAGCTGTTGCCTCCTACTTCGAACACATCCATGGAAATACTTTATATTCCTATCGCCTTCCAAGTTCCATCTAATCCTGGCTTTCTGTAGTGCCTGTCACGCCCCGCTCCCGCAGGAGCGATCGTCCTCGCTAAGGCGTGATGCCGCACGGGCCTAGGTTGCACCCGTGCAAGGCTATGTCCAGAAACGACCGATTTGAGCTAGGCCACAGAGTCGCACAGAGTGTCCCTATTTGCAGCAGAAAGTAAATGTACACAAATTCGAAGCAAATTCAATCTCTTTATTGATATTCAAGAAGTTTACAAGCGGAGCTAGGCCGATATTACAAATCGCTCAAGCTCTCTCTCTCTCTCTCTCTGAAACATAAAAGGCGTGCCAAGTGGCTTACAACATGAAATAATTCATGGCGATGTTCCGATACATTATGTCCTGTATAGGGTGCTTCAGTTTCTTGCAACGTTCCAAGGCCCCAGAGTTGGCTCCGCGCCTTAGCACGTTCGATAGAAGCTCAGCACCCGCCGACGTCTCCTGCATCCTGCATGCAGACTGTGGGGTTATCAGTACATTGTTATGCACTGGTGGGGAGGCTAGCTCGCCCACAATGCTATCATTACCGAACACGTCCCATTTACTTTTGTGCATCTCTATCATTCATTGTCTTTCTAATCTTGCCTTAGGATCAATTTCATGGCATATGTCATAACCTATCCCGTGTTGCCAAATTCAAGTGTCGCATGAAAATACATGCACGACTTACCCATACTTACCGTCCGGCCTTCCCTGTCCAAAGCAAATCAAGTTAATCAACAATTCATATGTAATAACATAATGTGCCTCCTGTAAACTTTCAATATCAAGGGCGTGTCCCTACCTCGGGTTCTAGCGCGTCGTAGGTGTGTTCTCTAATTCATTATCATTTGGTATGATACATTTCAAGCCATTTTCAGAAGGTGCTTTGTTCAGATTTACTTAGACTACTTTGATTTCAATACAAAGACTTGTACGTGGATCGCCACCAGTAAGGCCCACTTAATCTACATGCATCGGTCGCTGGCATCACAAGCCAATTTGGACATGTCTTCCCCTGTGGTAATTTCTCATCTATCATGGCGTGCGGCTTGGTATACCCTGATAGTCTTTTGAAATACCCTGCCTTACGTCCCCTGGTGGCCAACCCCACACTCAGGCATCCCGTAAGCCATTTTCTTTGATTCCGTCCGGACCGGCAAGTCCTTCACACTTTGATCATGCCGTGGAATCCCTTTTTCTTCACGGCCACAGCATCGCCACCCCTCGCCCGTGCCGTTTGTCCACGACCATTTCGTATTAACTTGTCTTTTTAACTTAACGGATGTCTCTGAGCCATAGGCTAACCCTTAGCCTTAATGCGTTATCGACCAGGTTGGCGTCCGTGCAGCGCGGGTAGCGAGCCCCGTTGTACGTGCCCGTCATACCTGTCGCTAACCATTTCCATCCTTCTTATCTTTTATTCATTCTTTCTTTCACTTGTTCATTCATTCGTTGATTCATTCATTCACTTATTCGTTTACTCTTTCATTCACACATTACGCAACTCCTTGTGCGGGAGTCGCCTTGGCGACCCATCGGTCCCATAGCCTTTCAATGTTGCTATACTCTACTCGAAACGACTATATTGATAGTCTTCCCATTTCATTGTTGTAATACATTCATTGTTTCATTGTTGAACGCATAAGGGACTTGAACGCAAGCTTGTGCCTTAGCACGAGCGTGGAGCGCAGTACGAGAGTTCTCGTATTTTCCATATTCTTTTTCATATTCTATACAAGCATAAAAGATGAGATTATTCCCTTAGCTATAGTGCGTTGGGTCATTTATTAGCATACGCGGTGTTATCGCCTAGCGACTTCAGTGATAGTGTCCGTATTGTTATGTGTCTAGGCTAAGCTAAGACGGGTTCATCGGAGCCACCCACCTTAGCGATATTCGCGTCGGCCGAACGATACTCCGAGCGCGCCTTTGAAAGTCTAAGTCTGGAATCATCTTGACGGGCCAATATAAGCCTTGCATCGATTCTTCATCAGGTCGATGCCAACTCTTCGGGTCGACGACTCGTTTTAGTCGTTGCACTTGCCGTTTGAATCGGCGTTCCGCTAGGACGGAGTGGGTCATTACATAATATACCACTCAAAACAAGTCTCGTCCTCGAGACTTCCTGAGTGCAGGTCATCCTACCATTCCTTAACTCGTGTCGTCGTGTTTCTTAGACGATTCCTATCGAACGACTCTATCGTTCTATGGCGACGAACTATACTCGATATCTTTCCAAGTTTCGTGTCACATACGTTTGGTCGATTTTTATTGAATAATTTTTCATTCATTTTAGAGTTGATGGCACTTATTCAATTCAAGTGTTTCTTTGACTTGGTTGCTATTTTGACGTATCATGGGATTGAAACGGTCGCACGAGGTGCGTTGTATTTTATCAAACTCGAGAGTCGTAGGCTGAGGCAAACTCACCCATTCCTTCATGCGCATCTCAACACCCACTTGCAGCTGCATTCGAGTTCATCACATCGCTGAGTTTGGATCGTGCACATATTCAAGGCGTCCCCCGAATACGTACATTTCAACCAAGCTTAGCAATTAGCGAAGTCGGACAAGCTACTCGTGATAGTTTCGATTTGCCGATCGTTCGCTAACTTCGATTTAAAACCGAACTCATGTGTATCTCACTATCGTTTATCTCGGTCCTCGAGATGATCCGGTTCGCTTCTCAAGCGTTCTTGTCTACGAAATCAATACAATTTCTTCTTAGCGGAGTTGACCAAGTCTAAGTAATTTCCGTCCGATTCAAGACCAAGTATTGCACCATCATCGAGTATTTCTTCCTATCAACGATTCAATTCGTTATCCCAACTTTACTTGCGCATCATCCATTCCTATCATTCCCTTCGTTTGGGGCCAATCTCATCGTCGTTCACGTACACTCCCTGTTTCCCGTCCTACTCTAAGTCTTGCTGCCATAAGTCTATCGTCCGTCTGGATGATACTGTAAGGTCAATCGCACAAGTTTAATCACTCGGCATAGGGTCGTCCGCCTATCCGCTAGGTCAGCTCACAAGGTCATAGTTACAAGTCAAGTCTGTCGCCCATCGTGCAAGGTCGTTGCACGATGCTCGTCCCAAATCCTATGGTCAAACCATTTGTTTGCTTGTACGGGTGTTTCTACCCAAGCTCGCGTCACTCAGATTTCTAAACATCGAGCACAATCACCTATTCGCATCAATGCATTCGTTGTGCATATTCGAATCCATTCAAATCGCCAACTCTAACCAATTCGTGTATTCGATCACGAGGTCGTCTAGCTCAACAATACATTGTGCCCCAATCTCACGCGAGTCCGATTATCCACGGCGGTTCATGAATCACCATGCAACGCTCCCACGAAATAATCATTCTCATCGGGGCGTAACTCTTGTTTGAGTTTTAGACTAACCCATTCTCGATACGCGGATTGGACCTACTCAATCCTCAAGTTCAATTATTCAAACACAAATTCCTTTTCGATTCCACCTTCGCGTCAAACCACAAGTCGAAGCAATCAGATTGCCACGCCATCCAAGTTCAATCACTCCCGCTGTATGAATCACCATATCAGCGCTCACGCGAAGTGATCGTCATAATCCGGTATGACGTATGTGCGAGGCTGGAGTTGCGCTCGCATAAGACAAGAACGTCAACATTGTGGTTGTCAACGAAGCAAATCCAAACATTCACATTTTCACCCAAGCCAAATCTATCTTTTCCTCGACACATTTTTAACATCCCAAGTATAGCATCCAACAGAACAATGACATTTGCACGACCGTCATTCGCCAAGTCAGAGTACCCCCGAGTTATCGCATATCGATATTTGATACGCCTCAATACCATTGACGATATGCGTAACCTGACGATCTTCCTTTGCAACCGATTTAGAGTCGTGCGTTGATGCTGTTGTCCGAGTTGGATATTCCACAATTTTTTCGATATTCAAGATCAAGTTTGATCGCTATTCCTCAAGCTAGTTTCAAGATCGTTGTTCAAAACTCAAGTCACATTTCATTTGAATCAATCCCAAATCGTACGCGCGATCCTCTAAATTTCCTCGATCAAGACCATTCACTTTCATTCATCGTTCCGAATTATTTTCTAACATGCGTTGCCCATTCACAAGTTATCCGAACGACATCTCGTTCGGAACATTCGAAGTCACGATCAACTAAGCGTGACGCGTTCTAAGGCTTTGCGCGATCGCATCGCCTCGCCGACATACCCGTTCTATCCGTATATCTTGTAGTCTCGCTCGAACAATTTCTATAACGTCCATACACCACTCAGGGTTCGAGCCACTCGACTAGTCGTCGACACTCACTCTTATCCTTCTTCGAAGCTATCATATACACTACTCGGGTTCAAGCCATTCTATAATTCATCAAGAGACCATTCGATTCCCACTGGATATGTTCAATCGTGCATTCGCCCATTCCTCAAAATCTAAATCAATCTTTCGTACATGCCTAAGCGTGAACTCGATAGTGTTCCTATCGATATATACTCTAAATGTAGCTTCGTTTTCGACCGAGCGGTACTTGATATCGCTCACAACTCGATTGCACCAAAAGTCGAGGTGCACGACACGCGGACTAAGTTGTGCCGCATAACCATCCCGTACGGGCTATATTCAAGTTTACACGCTCACTTGCTAATGTCGACGTAGGACTATTTGGGCATGCACGCGACTTGCTAACTTAGCATGTGTTCTCTATCGAGTCAGGTTTAACATCGTTCGGCACAAAGGCCTTCGCCTATCGATCCCGTTCAACCGAGTACTTGTACGAGCTTTTGAAAATATTAGACTTATTGTATGGAACATTCCAAGGCACAACGAGAGAGAGCGTACACTTCTTTTGTTTCAACGAGCTTTCAAAACTGAGAGAATCGAAATGAAGTCCAAGGACGTGAAGCCGTGCTCTGATACCAATCTGTCACGCCCCGCTCCCGCAGGAGCGATCGTCCTCGCTAAGGCGTGATGCCGCAAGGGCCTAGGTTGCGCCCGTGCAAGGCTATATCCAGAAACGGTCGATTTGAGCTAGGCCACAGAGTCGCACAGAGTGTCCCCATTTGTAGCAGAAAGTAAATGAACACAAATTCGAAGCAAATTCAATCTCTTTATTGATATTCAAGAAGTTTACAAGCGGCGCTAGGCTGATATTACAAATCGCTTAAGCTCTCTCTCTCTCTGAAACATAAAAGGCGTACCAAGTGGCTTCCAACATGGAATGATTCATGGCGATGTTCTGATACATTATGTCATGTATAGGGTGCTTCAGTTTCTTGCAACGTTCCAAGGCCCCAGAGTTGGCTCCGCGCCTTAGCACGTTCGATGGAAGCTCCGCACCCGCCGACGTCTCCTGCATCCTGCATGCAGACTGTGGGGTTATCAGTACATTGTTATGCACCGGTGGGGAGGCTAGCTCGCCCACAATGCTATCATTACCGAACACATCCCATTTACTTTTGTGCATCTCTATCATTCATTGTCTTTCTAATCTTGCCTTAGGATCAATTTCATTGCATATGTCATAACCTATCCCGTGTTGCCAAATTCAAGTATCGCATGGAAATACATGCACGACTTACCCGTACTTACCGTTCGGCCTTCCTGTCCAAAGCAAATCAAGTTAGTCAACAATTCATATGTAATAACATAACGTGCCTCCTGTAAACTTTCAATATCAAGGGCGTGTCCCTGCCTCGGGTTCTAGCGCGTCGTAGGTGTGTTCTCTAATTCATTATCATTTGGTATGATACATTTCAAGCCATTTTCAGAAGGTGCTTTGTTCAGATTTACTTAGACTACTTTGATTTCAATGCAAGGATCACTTGCACGTGGATCGCTACCAGCAAGGCCCACTTAATCTACATGCATCGATCGCTGGCATCACAAGCCAATTTGGACATATCTTCTCCTGTGGTAATTTCTCACCTATCATGGCGTGCGGCTTGGTACACCCTGATAGTCTTTTGAAATACCCGGCCTTACGTCCCCTGATGGCCAAGCCCGCACTCAGGCAGCCCGTAAGCCATTTCCTTTGATTCCGTCCGGACCGGCAAGTCCTTCACACTTTGATCATGCCGCGGAATCCCTTTTTCTTCACGGCCACGACATCGCCACCCCTCGCCCGTGCCGTTTGTCCACGACCATTTCGTATTAACTTGTCTTTTTAACTTAACGGCTGTCTCTGAGCCGTAGGCTAACCCTTAGCCTTAATGCGTTATCGACCAGGTTGGCGTCCGTGCAGCGCGGGTAGCGAGTCCCGTTGCACGTGCCCGTCATACATGTCACTAACCATTTCCATCCTTCTTATCTTTTATTCATTCTTTCTTTCACTTGTTCATTCATTCGTTGATTCATTCATTCACTTATTCGTTTACTCTTTCATTCATACATTACGCAACTCCTTGTGCGGGAGTCGCCTTGGCGACCCATCGGTCCCATAGCCTTTCAATGTTGCTATATTCTACTCGGAACGACTATATTGATAGTCTTCCCATTTCATTGTTGTAACCCATTCATTGTTTCATTGTTGAACGCATAAGGGACTTGAACGCAAGCTTGTGCCTTAGCACGAGCATGGAGTGCGGTGCGAGAGTTCTCGTATTTTCTATGTTCTTTTCCATATTCTATACAAGCATACAAGATGGGATTATTCCCTTAGCTAGGTGCGTTGGGTCATTTATTAGCATGCGCGGTGTTATCGCCTAGCGACTTCAGTGATAGTGTCCGTATTGTTATATGTCTAGGCTAAGCTAAGACGGGTTCATCGGAGCCACCCACCTTAGCGATGTTCGCGTCGGCCGAGCGATACTTCGAGCGCGCCTTTGAAAGTCTAAGTCTGGACTCATCTTGACGGGCCAATGTAAGCCTTGCATCGATTCTTCATCAGGTCGATGCCAACTCTTCGGGTCGACGGCTCGTTTGAGTCGTTGTACTTGCCGTTTGAATCGGCGTTCCGCTAGGGCGGAGTGGGTCATTACAGTGCCCCTCTTCCGATAGGCGACGGACTTCGTAATATGCTTGTGATGAGTCAGATCTGTCGAAAACTTAGATGGCCATCTAACTCGATCGATGAGCTTGGTAAATGATAATACCTTGCGACATCGATCAAATCGATTTGGACAAATGTTACGAGAATGATCCAACTAATGGAACGACTTCTGTTGAAAAAAGTCCTAAATACAGCAGGCTGCGTCTCGGCGAGTGAGCTCTATATAAGAGTCTCTTCGACGGGACCAGACTGCTAAATGGTTTTCTTGGAGTTTTTGCCGCTGGATTTTGATGAATGTGTTTTCGCGTCATTTTTTGAATGCATTCTACGAATTTTGAAATAAAAAATTAAAGAAGAAATTCTGACTAAGTATTGGTGCCAATACAGGAGCTCACATAAATGAAGCTTGAACGTTACGAAGCGCTTCGACTCTCGGCACGATCAAATACTTGGTGGGTGGCTCGGCCCCTTCTTTTCTACTAATTTCCGCAAACGAAATTCTTTTGCCTCGAACTCATTCAAATCAATGATGTCAAGTTAAATGCACGACAATCCACCAAGATGAAGAACTCGAAAAAGACATATCGATTTAGAGTAATCTACTCTGAAAATATAAGTTTCACACCAAAACAAGAAAGTTTAAGGTTCTAGTAAAAAGATAGACTATTTCACGTGTTGTAAAAAAATATGAAACGTCGATTGTGGCTTATGGTGCCTTGGACAATTTGGTGCCTACGGGACGCTAAATCGGAAGTACGACTTTGGAAAAAATAAATCGTTGCATGAGTTGGAAGAAATGATGATGTCGTTCAATACTGTCCACGCTATACAAATCTGTTTGTAAATATTAAACTGTTCACGCATTGGCATGGTCATTGACAGCTTGTGCACAAGTTTAATTTTTCTCGAATCGATATCCGGCGCATCGATGTCGAATCGACCTAGAGGAAATGAATAATCGTGCTTCGACACTGATGCATTACAGGACCGTTGGTCAGACTTGCAACATAGACTGAACGGGCCAAAATGTCGTTGAGATTGTCCCAAGTAGTGTATAACACCAGTGACCGCACATATAAGATAGTATCATGCTCAACTATTGTCTTATGAAGGTAGTAAATATTATCTTTGTTTTATGCAGGAACGAGCACGACCATGATAAGAATTATGATAAATCGTTATGTTTCACTGTATGCTTTACTACTTCAGAGATGGCTATCAAATTCATTTAGTTCTAAATAGAAAGAAAACTCCAAAGCATGCCTACCTTAACAATCAGAGTCGTTTTTGACGAGTGGGTTCGTCCCGTCCACTTAGCAAGTGTGCTAACCCCCTCCCTAACTCCCCAGGTGCTACGGGAGCTCTAGACTGAAGCTGAAGTTTTAGAGAGACGTTTTGAAGCTCTTCCTATTCTGAAGTATTTTGAAGCCAATTCATTGAAGGCTTATGTATAAAAGAGCGAATGTATGGAACAAAAAGTATTAGTTCAGGCAGCTTGTCGAGTATTTTTTTACTTCAATCAATGTAGCCACAAGGATATCCATGTAATTACGACTTGCACTTCGTTGCGAGATATAAATGAAAAGCATATTTCTATCTTCCTAAATTGTGTGTTCGATTCTGATGTGATTTATAAGTTTCAACTTAGTGTTTCAATATAATGATCAAACGTAACGTTCTTGTCTTGTACGAGTGCAATTCCAGACTCGTACGGTATCACGCCTTAGCGAGGACGATCGACTCGGCATAAATACTAACGGGGACGAATGGTTTGTCGAATCGAGGCATGACACTTTCTGCCTCCAGTACTCTTCTTCCGTGGAGATACGTCGCTTGAGCAACGCCTGCGCCCTATGCATAGCTTCCATGTTGCCTTTGCTCCCGGCCTCTTCGAACTCCAACTTCGTCCGCAACGCTGCATCCTCGGCCAGTTTGACTTCCTGAAATATGTCTCAATATTCTTTTCTGCTCCATCTGCCCAATACCCACTGACTGCCTTCAATCTATTAGCCACCCTAATCAAAGGGTTGATGTGATGCTCGGCATCCCAAGCTCTACTCACCGTAGGGAGGAAGCTATTGTTTTTGATCCAAAGGTCCAGGAAACTAAACGGTTTTACCGCATTAGGTTTGTGGTTCCTAACATCCACCAAGATGGGACAGTGATTCGACTTCGTATAGCTCAAATGCCTGGCCGTCGTGCTGAAAATTGCTTCATTCCAGAATGAATCCACTAGGACTCTATCCAGTCGAGATTGTTGCCTTTTGCGCCTTTCCTGGTTGTTACACCAAGTGAAACAGGATCCATGGAAAGAGAACTGGCTCAAATTTGCTTAGAATAAGAAATTTGAGAGATCTGCCATCGATGCCGCGATTGGTGGTAGCCCGCCCGCCTTCTTCTCTGAGCACAGAACCGTGTTAAAGTCCCCTCCGCAGATCCATGGGACACCCTGGCTATTCCCTTGTATTTGCAACAAATTTTCCCACATATTCGATCTATCTCTCACCGTTTTGCCGCCATGAGTGATCGATAATCTAAAACTACTACCCGACCAACTCTCCTCCACCAGGACCAGAAGTGCCTGATCATTGTCATCTTCAGTTTGCATATGAATTCCTTCCCTTAACATAATCCATATATCCTTACAACCAATTACCCCATCCATGAAACCTAGCTTAAGTTTAAGAGCCAAAAACCTCCTCGCCTGAATCTTAGGCTCAATGATAGCTAGAATCGCCACTTGATGAATCTTAAATAACATCTTCACTCTGTTAAGAGTTTGTTTATTACCAATTCCCCTCACATTCCAAATAAGATTTTAGACATTATTAGGAAATGAGGGAGGATCGCTATCAGCCATGACCCCCTACTCTCGACTTTGAGACTTCAATCTCTGTCTTGTTCTTCTTCTTTTTATTCCTCTTCTTACCGATACCTTCTATGCTAGTCGACCCCGACACCCTCTCCCTCTTCGACACTTCTTCCTCCTGCGTGTTGTCGATCCCTCCCCAGGCATTGCTAAGGACAATCTCTATGCTCCCTGCCTGCAACCTCCTCTTCTCTGGTTCGCCTCCTTTGTCAGTTTCCCGCATTTTGTCCTCCTTTCCTTTCTTTCCAGCAGTTTGAAATCTCACGTCTTCTTCTTGTCCAATATTGCCTTCTTCAGGCGCTTGCGCAATTCCTTCTTCTCTGCCACTTGATATAGCCCTATCTATTTTATGGTTCTTCTCCTTCGTCGTCTTCCCTTCACTTCCTTGGTTACTTATCTCTCCTTCTTCTAATCCTACATCAATGCTTCTATCCTGTCGTCCACCCACTTCAGCATCTGTGGGGCTCGCTCGAACCTGGACTTTCCCCAAGCTCTCCTTGCCTTGACCTTCTATCATCAGGCTTTTCCCTTTTCTTCTCATATCTTCTCCCTTCCTAACCTCTGTAGTGTCATTGTTTGGATTCTGGTTGTTATTGATTTCTTCCGTTTGGGACATTTTACAAACACCTTCCGTGTGCCCCCAGTGACGACATGTCGAGCAGTATAAAGGAGTGTTGTCGTACACGATTGCTTTCCAGTAGTTCCTACCTTTGGGAAGTACTATCCTCACTTTACTGTGTAGCGGTTTGCTGATGTCGACCTCAACGAAGACTCTCTCCCTGTTCAGTCTGAGGCCCAACACAGAGGCTCTGTTAATAGCTAGAGGTGTGCCAAAATACTCCGCTATATATATATATATATATATATATGTATATATATATATATATATATATATATGTATATATATATGTGTGTGTGTGTGTGTGTGTGTGTAGGAGTGCTCTAGAACCAGCCGGCTAGTTTTGTATTATGAAACAAACCTATGTTACACACATTGGATTGGAATTAAATGATTGAGATTAGATGACTTAAGAAAATGGTAGGGTCTACACCTTTTAATCTCAACCACCAAATTCCAATCTAACCTATGAAACATAGCCTGGTTCCATAATACAAAATCAGTCGTCTGGCTTTGGAGCATATATATATATATATATATATATATATATATATATATATATATATATATATATATATATATATATATACATGCAGGTCCCGTCTTTGTGTGCAGATGACATCTAGCCTAGTGGTTAAGAGAGATGCAGGCGGCCCGAGTGGTCAGGAGTTTGAATGCCAGTGAGAGCGATTCCAAAAATAATTTACCTGGTTCAAAAAAAAAGGTCCCATCTTCGTGACTAGTGCAAAGTCGTAGGTGTACTTAGGTTAGTCGTGCTGCTACGAGCCTGCAATATCATAAATGATTCTAAGGTTAGGAAACTTAAACCTAGATTGGTAATATTCTTTGAATATCTACGATTTCCTTGGCCTTCTTGAAACTTATCATCTTCATCATTTTTGAAACCATGATATCTTGTATCTTCGATTTGATCCTCAATTGTGCCCTAGTGATTTTGATCTTGCCTAAATTTTGATTTTTATTTATGCCCAAATGATTATGATTCTTAGATGTTGATCGTGTCAAAACAAGCCATTTCTAAAATTATATACTTCTTGATCGTGCCTTGATTAAACTTAGTTGTGTCAAATCCCATCATTTGTATTTGATCGTACCCAGGGGATTTTGATTATATTAATAAATTTACTTAAATTTTAATACTATGTTCGATCATATTTAGATTCTAATTCTATTATCGTGTTAATTTAAATTTCGATGACGAAATTTCTTTAAGGTGGGTAGATTTGTAACCCCTTATAATCGATTTTTCAAAAGTTTTCAAAAATTATAATATATTTTTACGAATTTTGGGATGCAAATTTATTTTAAAAATCCTAGTAATTTTATTTTATGTAGTCATGACCATAGCTAGCCATGACTTAATTAACCATAGGATTTTTTTATAAATATTTCTTGAATTATAAAAATATTTTGAATTATTAAGTTTTAGTAAATAAAAATTGTAGTATAATAAATTATTGTATTTGTTATGTCATGTGATGGTTAGTTATGATTAACTAATCATTTAGCTAAATTAACTAATTAGTGGTTAGTAGTTAGCCATTGCTAGCTAAGCCATGTGTTAGAAGTTCCCAGAACCTTCCTCCCCCTCCCAATTTCTTTATTGTCCCTTTCAATTTTTACATAATATATTTTATTCATGGCCCAAACTTGGCCCCCAAGTTGTCCCTAGCCTATATATTGGGGCATTCCCCAATCATTTTTCACACACAAAAATTTATACAATTACAACAATTTTCTCTCTCAGTCTCCACTCCGGCCACCAAGGTCGATCACCACCACTGTTCTCCAGTCCCCCTCCTGCCATCGACTGTCGGACCAGTACCTCCTCTCTCCCTTGCCTCAACAACACCACAACAGTAAAACAATCACCTCTGCTCCCTTGCCAACTCCCTGTGCTGCCCCTCCCGTGCGCCGCGTCAACCCTGAGCACCACCGCACCACCCGCCTCTGTCCATCGACTTCCCCAAAATCCGAACAACACCACCACCGCTACCGTCCAGAACAACCACACCACAGCCGAGCCACACCATCACTCCACCACCACTTCAAGCAACACTATATCCTCACACCCACCGCTGCCTCCTCTTGTCCACAGTGCACGTCATCCACTACTCTGACCTACCTAGATCCGACCACCCCCTTCGACTCGTTGTTGTCTCCTCCACTCGACCCCTAGTCTCTGATGACCGCCTCGTTGAGCGGCGTCGGCTTGAAGGCCTGCACCTGCAACCAGCCTGCACTCTGGTTGCCCCCATTTTAATTTCTCCATAAAAAATTAAATGTGCTTCCCCCGTTGTTCGAACCTGCAAACTCTGGGAGGATATGCATCAATCTAACCACCCACTTGAACTAGAAGTTATATATATATATATATATATATATATATATATATATATATATATATATATATATATATATATATATATTAAAAAAAAATATATATATATATATATATTAAGCGCATGGGTGTCCTTTTTACTAGGACTTAGGCGCGTGCGCTTAATATATATATATATATATATATATATATATATATATATATATATTAGAAGAAAGGTACTTCATTGATAAAACTAAGTTACAGTGGTCTTACATCTCTATATTTGTCTCCACCCTATACTGCTCTTACTACTTTTCTTCCATACATGTAATGTCACTCTCGATATTGTTCAGAATTCTCGATAATGTCGTCGCCTTCGCTTCGAATATTCTGCTATTTCGATCATGCCAGACGTGCCACACAGCGGCCAGTAGTCTGAACTTGGCACGTCTATATATCCTTCCTCCCTTGGTAGCCAACGCCTGAACTTCGTCAATGACTTCGGAAAGCCTTTGTTGATTTATGTTTGTGGTGGTAAATTGCCGCCTATATTGTTGCCAAACTAGATTAGTGAATCTGCACTGGAAGAAGAGATGGTCTCGCGTTTCAGCCTCATTGCCACAAAACATACAGTTGTTTTTTTGTATCTGGATGTTGAACTTGATGAGTCTCTCTTTGGTGAGTAGTCTATCTCGGACTGCTTTGTACATGCATAGCCGTATATTAGAAGCCACGCCCTTCGTCCACACTAGACTGTGCCACTCTACTATTGGCCGCTTAACCCGCATAATCTCATAAACAAATTTATGTAGAAAATTATCGGAAGGCGAACCTTCCCAGACCCAATAGTCGGCGTTGTCGTCCCTATCAATCGGGACTTGCTCAATATCATCCTGTAGCCATTGCCGTAGATGCCTATCTGTAATATGCCACTCACCTTCTCTCATAAGCGTGGCTATTGGATCCTTACTGCCGACAAGCTCGTATGTGTTCCACCCGAATCTCTCCACCAGAGATTCATGCCCGATCAATGGTTCCTTCCATATACTTGTTACTTCACCATTGCAGATGACTCGTTGCAGATTATTTTTAAGAACAGTGCACTGCTTCAGGATCAATTTATAGGTGACTGACATATCGTTGTCAATATTCATCACCAAAAATTGTTTTCCTTATCATATCGATTGGCAGACCAAATAGACCACATTGTTGTGCCTTCCAGGTATCGCCATGCGAATATTAATACGGCTACTTCGCACAGGGTCTGTAGTGAGCTCAAACCAATACCGTCTTCTTCTTTAGTCTGGCATAGCTCCTCCCACCCAGGGCCGGTCCGAAAAATCTTGGGGCCTAGGGCGGAATTTGAAAGTGGGCCTTCTTGAACGGATAAATGGAAAACATTCGATTTTTCCAAAATGAATTTTATTGAATTTCTCAGATACCAATTTTATCAATCAGAAATCTTCTAAAAATTTAACAAATAAAAAAATAATAAAAAACTAGTTGAGTAATCTTACTGAACAAGTAAATTAGTTGGTCTCGTGGTAATAGCTCTCTCAATGCATTTCTTGATCTATGGTTCAAACTTTCTTACGGCAATTTTAATTACTAAAGCTTAATATATATAAGTGGGTATAGGCCTCCTTTGAGCCACCTTCCTACAAAAGTCATTACGCGTAATATTTAAGTGGGTATAAGCTTGTTTGTACCTTCCAATTGCAAAGAATGACTGGACTTGTAAGTAACATTGGCTCCCGTTTGGGGGCCTTGTCTATTGAGGGGCCTAGGACGGTCGCCCACCTCGCCCATCCTCTGGGCCGGCCCTGCTCCCACCCAATTGTGTGCATGCTGCCCTTCCATACGAAATTAGCGCAGAGTTTTTCTATTTTAAGCATCATGTTTATTGGGATGATGATGGCATGTAACCAGTATGCTTTAATCGCCAGTATTGTAGAACGGACCAATTCAACTCGTCCTCCGAATGACAGGAGTTATGATTGCCATCCCTCCAGTCTGCTATTTGCATATCAAACCGGTCCTGTACAGTCAGTATCTTTTGCATAATTTATCGACAATGGGAAACCCAGGTATCGTACTGGAAGTTGTCCCCTATCAATTCCCAACTGATTAGCCCAATAGATTGGTTGAGAACAGTATTTGTTGAAGTAGACGTGTAACTTATTCTTGTCACTACAACAAAAAGACCTATTAATGACGCTTGATAAGTGGATTTCATGACGGCTGATAAAAAAGCGTTATCAAAGTTTGAAATACCTTTTTTCTATGACGGTTTAGGCTAATTCTGGGCTTTTTATAATGTTTATAAAACAAAGCGTTATTAATAATTTAGAGCGGTGGCAAACTTGTAATATTTTTTAAGTTTAATTGTTGGCAAAATTCTTGCTATAGTCCGTCTCTCCCCCAAAACATTCTGGTCTTCTCCTTCTTCTCCTCCTTTCTTCTCCCTCCTCTCCCCCAACTCCAAAACCCTAACCATAGATCCAAAATCTTCGAGGAGGGCCTTACGCTCCTCGTCGTCCTCCAGGACAAGCTCGAGGCCGCCGCGCACGCGATCGACAAGAACGCGAAGGAGGAGCGTTAGGGTTCTGCTCGTCCTTTTCTGATTCGTAGATAATGAAGAATTGGACTTTTTCGTTGGGAAATGGAAGAGAAAGCGTGGTTCTTTGGTAACTACAGCTTCGATTTGTGTCATTATTTTGGTTTATTTTTTGTTCTTCTAATTTTTAGGGCTTTTTTTGGGGTTTGGTTAAACAGGCGGCGAAGGAGAAGAATGGAGACGACGAAGGAGTTGTTTTGGACGATAGAAAACATGAGAAGACGGAGGAGAAGGAGGAGGAAGAAGGAGTATACTTTTGAAAGGCTTGACGCTGATGGTCATTATTATTTTTTATTACTGTATAAGTTTTGATATAAAGATCACTAAAGACTAGCATTGTTTGACAGGTGTTTCTCCCGGAGAAGGCACAGGTGCAACCATGTCTGACGATGACGATGACCAAGCTGATAGTGAGACAAACTTCTATGACGGTAACTTTGATGGTCCAGACAGCATGGGATTTGGTCCCCTAGTTCCAACTGAGAGTGAACGGTCTTTGATGGAGCGTGTCAGACAAGAGCTTAAACATGAGCTGAAGCAGGTAAGGATATAATGTTTTCGTATTTCCACATCTTTGCATTCATATGGAAGTTACCCACAATATTTCCTCCTATCTATATAGGTTTACAAAGAGAAAATTGTAGACATCAGAGAAGAAATTCTACGGAAGAGGAGAGCTGGGAAACTCCCAGGAGATACCACTTCTACTTTGAAGGCATGGTGGCAGTCCCACTCCAAGTGGCCCTACCCGACGGTGAGATTATATTTATATTTAATTGAGTCGCATATTATAAGTAGTTGCAGCTTAGCTCTCTTGTTTCTTTTGGTTTAGCTGCTTACATTTGAGGCAGTTGTATTATCCGATCAATATCCTATACTGGACAAAAGAAAGATATTTAACACTTAACCCCTATAAATAAAATGGATGGGCATGGATCATATTTAGAAGGCTCTGGCACATAATTGACCAAATCTAGTATCAGTTACTATCAACATGGAGCCTAGTCCTCTGAATTCTTGAATGATGGTAATTGGCTGATATGTGGAATTCTAATCATTCTAAGCCACAACTGAAGCCCAAAATCCATGGTGAAAACTTTTTATAACCAATTTGATCCTGACACAAAATCCAATATGCACAAGTATACTTCTGCCGATGAAGTAAATCTTGGTAATGGACCTAAGTTAGATAAGTAGATCTCTGATCTACTTAATAGCAGGACAACTCGTTCACATCCGAGGAAACCCAAGCTGGAAGTATGAATCATTTCCAAAAGAATAGCAATATAATTACTGGCCACTGAAGACTCCCTTGTAAAATATATAGAAAACTTTCAATTATATAAAAATCAAAACTTGAAGAGTCTATAAATTATTTTTACTACTGGTCACTGAAGAACCATGCTTCATTTTGCTCAGGAGGACGACAAGGCACGATTAGTTCAGGAAACGGGATTGCAACTGAAACAGATAAACAACTGGTTCATCAACCAAAGGAAAAGAAACTTGCACAGTAACCCCTAATCTTCCACTGCAACGAAGAGCAAGCGTAAGAGGTGTGCCTAACAAAGCTCTATATCTCTTCTATAAACCATAGGTTACCTATTTCTTCAACTGAGGGGAAAAAAGGTTCTAACAAAGAAATGCGATACAGGTAAGAACAATTGCAAAATGCAGTAAAAGATTGCGACCGGCTCAAAGTAGGCCAGAGAGGAGCCATATCTGTTCCACTTTAGTACAGTTCGGTAAAAACAGATAAAACTGATACGAGGTATCGAAGAAGTTCATATTGTTTATAAATGGAAATCTGAAGTTAGTACAGCGAGGGCTCTTGCTGCAGCTTTTTATAGGGTATGTAGACATGCAGTGTTAGTGGTAGCATCATTGAAACCCAACTATAATGTAAGATGATTGCATACAGATTCCCCCCCCCCCCCCCCCCCCCCCGCTGCCGCCCAAAGTTGTAAACTTTGCAAGCCAGTACGTCGAGGACAGCACCCTAAAGGCATTAAGGTGCGTAATCAAGGACCTATTCTTTCTTTAGATAGGAATTGTAGCCAAAAGTTTTAATCCGTGTTGTATCTTGATTAGGCCAATCATGTACATTAGTATAACTAGCTACGTAAAGTACGACATTGATTTGTGTCCTAGTTTTGATTTGTATTGTTTGTATCATGTTGGATACATCATACATGTACAGTGCTGCGGGACACGGACACAACTTTGGTTTTTGGGGTGTCCTTGTTTCATAGATGACTAAGATTGGTCCTTTGAGTAGAGTTTAGTTGGTGCGCAATATGTGCGTAATATTTGATCCTCGTCTTTATTTTTAAGTTTAGCAACTTTTTTTTTAATTTGTTTGAGAATAAGGTAAGAGCTCTAGCTCAACCAAAGGCTCATTGAATCGTAGCTTTAAAATAAGGATTTACCGAAATATGGTTTCAGCTCAAAATCCATCTTTAAGCTCCAACAGGCTCTTTTTTATTCTCTGCTTCATTAGCCAAGCTTAGATAAAAAACCAATCAATTAACTAGAGCTTGAGTATTGCTCTAAGAAGTAAAATTTAAGATGGTACAGTATTGCCGCCACACCAATTTTGAATAACTTATCAAGGATATTCGAGTGTGTATATGGTATAGTATGGAGTATTGTAAAGCGAGCTATTAGTATAAATTGCATGAAGAGCCGATATTTATGGCATGTTGTGGCTCATACCTCGAAGCTATTTATTGTTTTTTGTTTTTAAAATCCTCAGCTCTAGAATAAAGTTGTCTAAATTTTTTTCCTCTCCAAAGGGAACCATGAGCTCGGTAGTGTGCCCCCATGGACTCCTGGAGGTCTTTCTATTTCTTAAACTAGGGTTTAAGAAATAGTATGTCTGGTTCTTGTTTTGTGATTGCTCATCATTGAGTGATTCAGTTTTGTTGTTTATGGTAACATAGTATGTCTGGTTCCTGTTTTCGTGTTTAAAATTCAGATTCATATTAATCAGAAAAGAAAAGAAAAGGTTTAGTTATAGAACTTACGACTTTTAATATACAGTTATGATTTTATAGAACTCCTGCATCCAGTCCCAGGTTTAGATGATCGTTTGAACATTTTCTTAGTTGAGAAGTTCAAATTTATCTTAAAATTTAATTATTTCCATTTTCTGAACTTGCAACTGTGCTTAGTTCTGGGTATCTCATGGTGGACAGAACCTTCAAGATACATTAGCTCGCTATACAAGTTTAGATTGGTCATCAAAAGAGCTTAAGTGCTCTGGTTCAGAAGATGGTAGTCACACATTTGAGGTATAGTTTTTGAAGAATTTTGTGGCTATTAACTTTTCAGCTTATTTTGTTCCTTTAAAGAAGGCACATTCCTGGTTGTACAGGCAATTGGACTAATGATTGGCATGGAAGATGTTTCACCAGAGAAGTAGTCGGAGTACCTGGCAGCATTGCTCAAGCCTCTATGTCAACAGGTGAAACTGGACTTTGAGAAAGGCGCCTATAGCTATTTTTTTGGCTATTTCCTTTCCAGTGGATGGTATCTTGTGTTATAATATGTCCATGAATCCAGGTTGAAACCTTGCTCTTGGAAGCTAGAGTACAAGGACTAGAAGAATCTTCTGCAAAGGTTCTGAGTCTTCAACAACTTATTATGGCACTGAATGCTCTCAGCAAGGTCTTATTCCAATCTACAGCATTTATCATGGAAAAATGCATGTTGAGTTTTGTTTCTTATGCGAAGTCTATTGTAGCTAATCATTGTTATATCCATGTTTCTTTTAAGTAACAATTGCCTATGCCTTAATTTACCATTTCAAGTGTCTACCACATCTCATACTGCTTAGGTGAGCGATACTCTCTGAATTAATTTATTTGCTTACAATGTGGTTGCTTATCGTATAGGGCTTTAGTGAGCGGCTTGTCACAACTAGTCGTCCAGCAATCGGCATCATGTTTAAGCAGGTAACTTAGAGCTGCTTAAATTCATTCATGCACACATTCAGCATTCTCAGGAGTAAAATTTAAATGATCTAATCAATGTGGGATTGCGATTATGGTGTACCATTTAAGATGTTTCAAAATATTGGTATTGAAACTTTCCTTAGTACTGACAAGTGTGCATATGGCTAATAAAGTTTTGCTTAATGGCTTTTGGGTTTCCAGGCATTGGATGTTCTTCTACAAATTCTCGTGGCTTTTCCAAATATCAAGCCCTTGCGCAATAGGGTAAGTACTTGATGCAACCACTTCTTTCTTTCTGCAATGTCCAAATTCACCTTATCTTCAACCCGAACAAAATGCAGGTTACGTCCTTTCTTCACCGCATGGTAGAAATTCTAGGAGTATCTGTTTTTCCTTACCTTTCTATTTAACCTTCTCTTTATAACTACATGACTCCTTGCAGTTGTTTGTTGTTGTGTACTCTACTACTGGTACCAGTAATGTGTCACAAGTTAATTTATTTTAATTTTTAAAGTGTGATTTTATTTTTTTATTTATTTGATGTGATATACTTATGTTAGGTATGATTGGGATGCTGCTACTACATTCTCTTTTCTCCAGAAGTATGGCCTTGCAGGTAATTCCTCATGCCATCACACTCGTACGAAGAGCATTACCTCAATGTAGGCATTCTGTATGTTAACTCCTTTCTCATGAAGAATTTATGCAGTTCAGCATTTGGATATTAAATATGTATTATGAATTTGGATTGTTCCCAATAAGTATCAGGCTTTTGCTACTTGTGTAGTTGGAAGTATTATAATCTTGGAAGCTAATTCCTTATATTTGCTTGTTTTTATCTTTTTCAGGGTTTTGCTACATGTTCTGTGGACAGTTTTGATGTGGCCAAGTTTTGATGTGGACAATTTTGGTAGTTGTAAATATATATATATATATGTATTTGGATATTCAATGTAATGAAGATGTTGATATGTACTCTATTTTGAGAAATGTAATAAAGACGGTGATATATAATGTTAAGTTTTTGGAATGTAATATATACTGTGCAGTATAGAGCATTATAAATATGCTAATTTGAATAGTATAAAGTGTTATAAATGTGCTGCATTGAGCCTATACATATTATCTATTCATGATGTTTTAAAATTGTTCTGAATTGTGCACTATATATTAACTATTCATAACGCTTTTATAGAAACTATTCATGACGGTTATTTTATGACGCTTTTAAAAAATATTTATAACACCCGTTTTCATAACGGTTGCTGTGGAAAAAAAAGCGTCATGGTTCGTCATCAATGACGCTTTTTAGCCGTCATAAAAAGGATTTTTTGTTGTAGTGTGTTGAGTTCCAGTCCTGCTGCTCGACCCAACTTTTCGAAGATCTTGTTTAGACTCTGCACTCCTCTATCAGTCGGAACCATGAAAACTAAGAGGTCGTCTGCGTATATAAGATGTGATACGACTGGGCTAACTTGACGGTAGAGAGGTGTGATTTGCTTCATGTGGATCGCCATGTCCATCAAGCAGGTGAAATACTCCATCACTATTGTGAACAAATATGGCGATAGTGGGTTGCCCTGGTGGAGTCCCCTATTGCTCCCGAAGTACCCAGTTGGTTGGCCATTGATGATGATGGAGAAGGTCGGTGTGGATATGCATTCCTCAATACGGTCCACCCACCAATTGTCGAGCCCCATGCTTCTCATAGCTGCGTAAATGAATTTCCGGTTAACCATATCATAAGCTTTACAGAGATCGAATTTGATGCAGCTTTTATTACCTCATGGCTTATTTAACTCTCTCATAAATTCATGGGCAAGTAGGCAATTTTCAGCAATGGACCTCCCTTTGACGAAGGCGGACTGATTGAGCGAGATGAGACCCATCATGATATCTTGCATTCTACTACACATCAGCTGTGTGATAATTTTATAAAGAAAATTGCAGCATGCTATCGGCCTGAAGTATCCCAATTCCGTAGCGCCTTCCTTCTTCGAAATTAAGGTAAGGAATGTGTGATTCACTTCCTTCAAAAGTTTGCCAGTTTGGAGGAATTCGTGAGCGACCTGGAATACCTGCCACTTGAGTTGTCCCTAGTATTGCTTGTAGAACTTTGCGTTGAATCCATCTGGTCCAGGCATTTTATTAGGGTCGGCTTTTTTTACAATATCTTCTAACTCCTACATAGTAACTAGTTTCTGGAGGAATTTGTTTCCTTCCTCCGTAACAAGGCTTTTAAAGATGAGATTAGGAAATTCATCACTATAGTTTACCTGGTTATAAAGATTATAGTAGCAATGAACGGCCGCCTGCTGTATAACATATTCATCACGAATAGCTTTTCCATCTTCACCAATTAGCGCTGACATGGAGTTGGTATGTTGACGACCTCGAATAGTGGCGTAGAAAAATTTGGAGCATCGATCTCCGTCTTTGAGCCATGCACACTTGGCTCGTTGTCGGAGTTGGACTTCTTCTATTTGCCGAAGCCTTCTGACCTCCTCCTGGACTCTGATTTCTTCGTCTATGATGGCTGGGTCTGTTGTTGTCCTCTGTAGGGCTTCTTGTAGCTCGAGTAGTTCACGTTCCTTTTCTGCTAACGTCGTTCTTGGCTTCAGTTTTTTCCAGTAGCGGAGTGTAGCCTTGACTCGTTTCAACTTTTGAGTGAGGCTGAACTGTGCGTTCCCTGGGATATCCGTATATCGGGGGTTCGATCGACAACCTCGTGGTACCCTTGCTCCTCCGTCCAGGTGTTGCTAGCCATTTGTTTGTTGTTATTTGCTATTTACTCCTTGCCACTTTGTTATTTTTGCTATCTTTTGTTATATGCTTCTAACATTGTGGTATCAGAACTTGGGTTCGTGTTGAAGCTGGGAGCAAATTTTCATCGTAGAAGATTGCTACCGTTGCATTTTGAAGTTTTGAAGTAAGAGTGCTAGTAAGTTGTTATTGTTATTTTTGGTGGAGAAAGTGTACATTTAATTTTTGTTAATTTTTGTTGTTGGTTTTTATTTATTTTTTACGTAAAAAAATGAATATTGGAAATGGCCTTAATCTCTCACAAACTTTGATTCCTATATTTAGTGGTGAAAATTATAGTTTTTGGAGAATCAAAATGAGAACACTTTTCATTTCACAAGATCTTTGGGAGCTTGTTGAGAATGGCTATGCAGAGACGGATAGGACAGCAGAAATGAGGGATCTTCAGAAAAAAGATGCGAAGTCGCTACTCATATTGCAACAAGCGGTGAATGACTCCATCTTTCCAAGAATTGCTAATGCTGAGAAGTCAACCGATGCATGGAAAATTTTGAAGTAGCAATATGAAGGTGATTGCAAGATAAAATCTGTCAAGTTACAAACTCTTAGAAGTGATTTTGAAAATCTTTGTATGAAGGATGCTGACACAATTGATAACTATTGTACCAAAGCTACTAATATTGTCAATCAGTTAAGAACTCTTGGTGAAGAGTTTGACGATAAAAAGGTGGTAGAAAAAGTTTTAAGGACCCTTGTTCCTAAATTTGACCATGTAGTAGCTGCAATAGAGGAATCCAAAGATTTATCTACATACTCTTTTAGTGCACAAACAAGTTCTCTTCTAGCTCATGAACAAAGACTAAACAGGACGACAAAAAGAACGTTGAAAGTGCATTTCAGACAAGAGTAGAAAATACAAGAACACATCAAGGAAGAGGATTTGGAAGATGTGTCTATCATGGACATGGCAGTGGTAGAGGTAGAGGAAGATCTGACTGGAACAATCAAAGAGAAGGCACCAATAATAGAGGCAATCAAGGAAGATTTGACTGGAACAATCAAAGAGGCGGCCACAATGATAGAGGTAATCAAGGTGGCCATAATGATAGAGGTAATCAACATCAAAACTACAAAGAAAAACAATGTTATTTTTGTAAAAGATTTGGGCACACTGAGGCATACTGCTTTGCCAAAGCTAAGCAACAAACGAATTATGCAGAGAAGAGAGGGATGAAGGTAAAGAAGATAGTAATCTTTTTATGACTTGTTTTGATTCTGGAAAAGATAGAAGTAATGTTTGGTTTTTAGATAGTGGATGTAGTAACCACATGACAGGGGACAAAAAGCTTTTTTTGATTTAAATGAATCTGTCAAGACACAAGTTAGGCTGGAAAATAATACAGTTATGCAGATTGAAAGAAAAGGTACAGTTGCAGTGAAAACAAAATCAGGTATAGAAAAGGTAATCCATGATGTTTTTTATATTCCTAGTCTTGCCCATAATTTGATAAGTGTTGTTCAATTGATTGCAAAGGGTTATTCAATTAGTTTCAAAAATGATACATGCTTGATTATGCCTAAGAATTCTGATAGGCCAAAATTAAATATTCATATGGCTGAAAATAAAATGTTTCCACTTGAAATTTCATGTCTTGATAATTACACTTTAGTTTCTAATGTAAAGAATGAATCTTAGTTATGGCATTTACGTTGTGGACATTTACATTTTAATGGCTTAAAGTTGTTAAGTAAAAAACAAATGGCTCTAGGCTTACAAGGAATTGAATGCGATGATACTGTTTGTGATGGTTGTGTTTATGGAAAACAACATCGTGCTTCTTTTCCTGTTGTAAAGTCATAGAGAGCTGCTAAGCCACTAGAACTTATTCACGCTGATATTTGTGGCCCAATGCAGACTTTATCATTGAATAAGAATAGATATTTTTTGCTCTTAACTGATGATTTTTCTCGAATGAGTTGGGTATATTTTTTGTCAAAAAAATCTGAAGCATTTTCTAAGTTTCAGGAGTTCAAGGCTTTTCCTGAAAAGCAAAGTGGAAATGCTATAAAGATCCTCAGAACTGATTGAGGAGGAGAATTCTTATCAAACGACTTTAACATTTTTTGTAAGAAAAATGGTATATTCAGGCAGCTTACGGTGAAGTACACACCTGAACAAAATGGAGTGGCTGAAAGAAAAAATAGAACCATTGTAGAGATGGCCCGAAGCATGCTGAAAGAAAAGAACCTACCCAATGATTATTGGGCAGAAGCTGTGGCAACTTCGATATATTTACTAAATCGCTCGCCAACAAAAGCTGTACAAACGATGACACCATATGAAGCTTGGTTTGGAAGAAAACCAGGAGTAAGTCATCTCAAGGTATTTGGTTGCATTGCTTATGTATTTTTTTCATCTTCAAATTCGTAGAAAGTTAGATGATAAAAGTGAGAAAAGCATTCTTATTTGTTATATTAATGAATCAAAAGCATATCAATTATATAATCCAATGAAGTTAGTTATTAGTAGAGATGTATTTTTTGATAAAAATACTAGTTGGATGTGGAGTGATAGTAAACAGGTTCAGAAGACTGGTGATCAAAGATTTATACCACATGAAGAGGTTATGACCCAACCAACATCTTCAACATCGGTCGCATCTGCAACAAGTGCTTCTCCTATAAATAGAAGTCCTCCAACATCTTCGACATCGATCACATCTACATCAGCAACTCCAACAAGTGCTTCTACTATAAATAGAAGTCCTCTAGAAAGTTCTCCAAGAAAGGTAAGATCCTCATCAGAAATTTATGCTTCATGTCAATTTGCTTTAATGGTTGCAGAACCAATTTGCTACGAAGGAGCACATGAAAAAGAAGAATGGGAAAATTCAATAAAAGAAGAAATTACAGCAATTGAAAAGAACCAAACGTAGAAACTGACAGATTTGTCCCATGGAAAAGACACAATCGGGGTCAAATGGGTGTACAAGGTGAAATATGACGTAGAAGGTAACGTAAAAAAGTTACAATGCAAGTCTAGTTGCTAAAGGGTATGCGCAGGTATATGGTATCGACTTTTATGAAACTTTTTCACCTGTTGCTCGCTTAGAAACTGTTAGACTAATTTTAGCTCTAGCAGCTTATAAAAAGTGGGATGTTTTTCAATTTGATGTTAAATCTACTTTTTAAAATGGTTATTTGAACGAGGATGTGTATGTTGATCAACCACAGGGTTTTGTGATCAAAGGTAAGGAGAATAAAGTCTATAAATTAAAAAAGATGTTGTATGGACTGAAACAAGTACCACGAGCATGGTATAGTCGACTTGACTCTTATCTTCATAAACATGGGTTTCATAGAAGTGATAATGAGCCTACATTATACGTGAAGACACAAGGTAATAATAAAATACTTATTGTTTGTGTTTATGTGGATGACATAATATACACGTGTTCTTTCTCATCTCTTATTGAGGAATTTAGAACAATTATGATTAATGAGTTTGAAATGTCAGATCTAGGATTATTGCAATATTTTTTTTGGTCTTCAGGTCCAACAAGCAAGTGGTATTTTTGTCTCTCAAGAAAGATATGCTTATAATTTGTTTAATAAATTTCAGATAAAAAATTCTAAAGGGTGTTCTACTCCAATGAATTCAAATGAGAAGTTGGTTTTAGAAGATGGAACAGAAAAAGCTGATGAAAGTATTTTAGAATACTTGTTGGAGGATTAATGTAGTTCTTAACACATTTCCATCCTGATATTGTTTTTGCAGTAAGTTTAATATCGAGGTTCATGCACAAACCTTCTAAAAATCATCTTGGAGCAGCAAAATGCATTCTCCGCTATATTCACGCAACCAAGAACTATGGAATTTGGTATTATCCTTCCTCCATTTTTAAGTTAATTGGTTTTACTGACAGTGATTGGGCTGGTTCCCTAGAAGATCGGAAGAGTACAAGTGGATTCATCTTCAACCTTGGTTCAGGTGCAGTCTCATGGATGTCAAAGAAGCAAGAAAGCGTCACACTATCTTCTTCCGAAGCTGAATACGTTGCTGCTACTTCAACTGTCTGGCAAGCTACACGGATGAGAAGAATCACGGAAGATCTGTTCGAGAGTCAGACATCTCCAACTCCTGTCTATTGCGACAACAAGGCAACAATCTGTATGGCAAAGAATCCATCCTTCCATGGCAGAACAAAACACATTGAGCTCCATCACCATTTCATACGCGAAGCTGTTACAAAAGAAGTCGTTGAGCTGAAGTACTGCTCGACAAATGATCAAATCGCCGATGGCTTATTATCCTATGAAAAGTTCGTCAAATTCAGAGATCTTCTTGGTGTTATAGATTTTGAATAAGGGGGAGTGTTGGATAATGATTCAAACCGAACGTTCAAATGAACGTTGGGTGATAGACCAATTCTTTAGGAGCTCAGGTTCCTTTGTTTGTAACCACAAGTTTCCTATTCTTTAGCTAGCAACATCACTCATTCTCTAGCCTATATAAAGGCACAACATTTCAATGAATAAATATAGCATTTCTAAACTATTGAAACTGTGCTTGGCTCTGGTTGATTGGTGTTTGTGTTGCTAGCCATTTGTTTGTTGTTATTTGCTATCTACTCCTTGCCACTTTGTTATTTTTGCTATCTTTTGTTATATGCTTCTAACAAAGCGGAATGGCGGCCGCTTGGGAGTCGTGGAGGCAACCAGTCTAATGAGGATGGGAGTAATATGTAAGCCTTCCGCGAGCACTAGGAGAAAAATGTCAAGCCATTTATTATTACATATGGCTCGATCGAGTTGACATACTACTGGACTTGTTGTCGAGCGGTTGTTCTTTGGCCAAAGGTGACCAGTTCTGTTGAGACAGCTCATACCAGATCCCAACAAAAAATTTTGAAAGTCACCAAGTATAGAATCTGGGACTGGCCGCCCCCTCCCCCCAAATCTTTTCTGAGGTGGTGAGAATTGCGTTGAAGTCGCCACATAGCAGTAGTGGTATGTTTGTGCCTATCTCGGCCGAAATTTGGACAATGACCTCCCATAATTTGAATTGACGTCTCCTGTCGTTATGTCCATACACTGTGCCGAGTACAACTTGCAAACCACCTTTGTCAGTAAAATCAACGATAGTTAGTTGATCGGATAAGTATCTTACTTGACCCGACCAACCCGCATGTCCTATTGGAGCCAGATGCGAGCCATCTCACAGATATGAAGATTGTGAGTAGCTTCCAAGTTTGGAGGATTTCGTTGTGTTAGCCTCTCTTCTGTTTTGATTTTGCTCTCTATTATGGATACAATAGAACATTTATTCTTGCGAACAATGTTCTGAATCTCTTTCCATCTGCCAATAGAATTGGCCCCCCGACATTCCAAGTAAGGAACGTCATTGAGCACTAGTGGAGGGGTCGTCCTCTTGCCATCGTTGACTTCCTTCTGGACGTGGGAAGGAAGCCTTATTTTCATTTTCACTGTCTTCTCTACTCTTTTGCTGTGCCAAGCGCCATTCTGGGTTAGCCATGGTGAAAGCCTTACTATTGGGAATACTGCCTTCATTATTGTACCTGTTTGAGTGGTCCCCTAACACTGACTCAACAAAATTCCCTCTTCTATGATGAGTTTTACTTGCCTTTGGATCTTTGTTGCCGTCTAGTATATCCACTCATATGCGTGTCAGGTTGTTCAACCAAGGCTACTTTATTCTCCTTCGTACTTTGATGGTTTTGTTCTGGTACCATTCTCTTCCCTCTCTTCCCTAAAACTGACGAAGCAACCACACTGCTTTGCCGGGAGTCACAGGGGCGGATTCATCCACTGACTCTACCATAGCAACCTCTTGATATTCATTGTTTGCCAACTCACCTCCATTGTTGTCACCCACGTCGTCATCTCCTGTCGATTTTTTAGGCTCCTCTGTATTGGATTTCACTGGATCACAGCATTGGGATTGCGTGGCAGTTGGAGCATGAAGAGGGACCCACTCATATTCAACGTTCTGCGTTAGGCATTCTCCGTTTGGCAACATAAGATCTATTTTCCGTGGCAGTTCTCCTCTAGCGTCAATTTCAACAAAAACACGTGCGTTGGATAACTCTGAGGTCGAGCCGTAGGAACATCAGTTCGTATGGGCTTACCTATTATACTTGCCAGGGGTTGCTCCAGAGCTGAGGAGATAGCCAGGGTAATCGAATCCAGATAGAGACCGTCGATAGAGTGCCTATCCAATGAGCACAAGTATTTTTAGCCGTAGGATTTTACTAAATTAAATATAATGGTTTAAAGTATCAATTTATATTTTATATTTAAGGAAGGCTCATAAATTATTGACAATATAAGATGTCAAATCTCAATCAATTATTTAACCCTATCCCATTCCTTCCCAATCCAAGTACCCGGATCCTGCTCCTCCTCTCTGCTCTCCTCTCCTCTCCTCTCCGATGTGGCTCGTTTCTGCTCGGAGAAATTATTTACTCAGTGATGATTATTTAGAAGGAAAATGAGAGAAAAAGGAAGAAGGAAAAAAAAAAAAGTCGGGATGCTAACAAGGTTGATGGAAGCCCAATGAGAGCATCCACAGTGGGACTCTTTTCAAGTGCTATATTTGGCTTTTAGCCAAATTTTGTAGCACTTGAGGGCTACAATGGACTCTTGTCCACACTTGAAAAAGAGTAGAAAGCCAAAGGACTCTCCAAATTTGGAGTGTCCACTAGTGGAGCTATAGTTACTTGGGGCCCACCATATTTACTTTTCTCCTTCATTCTTTTTGTTGGAGTGTTGCCACTTGTCAATTATGAAAGAAAAATAAGAAGAAAAAAGATGTGATGTTGCCACTTGTCAATTTGGAGTGTTTATTTGGAGTATACCATTGTGTACCAACATGAAGGAAATACTTCAAAAATAATTTTTGGAGTATGGTTTGAAGTAATTTGGAGTATGGTTTGGAGTGTTGTCACTGTGGATGCTCTGATCTTGGTATATAAGACATTGGCATTTAATTGACTGTCTCCTTGGATGCGTTGGATTTACCAAAGAAATTCGTTTGATTGTTATAATCCCATGCATACAATAGTAGTCCAGTAGTTGTCTAAAATCCATAGTACCATGTACATCTATTTAATGTCTTTCTTTTCTTAAAATATTATCCAGCAACAAAACTAAAGCAGAGTAAATTGTCTTAGATAGGAGAGAAAGAATGAAGGAGAGGAGAGAGTAGCAAAGGAATGGGATATAATTATGAGAAAATGTTGTAAACTTCATCAAATATTGATATTGTCCATTAGAAAAACATTAATTATCAGACCATGTTGTAAACTTCATCAAATATTTATATTATCCATTAGAAAAACATCAAATTACAACAATTAACCATAGCAGAAACCCGAAACCCGTGTCCATGAGAAAAACATCAAATTACAATAATTAAACAGAAACCCGTGGCGTCTAGAGGAGAGGTTTGGAATCTAGTATTCAGAAGAAAGCTCCAACGATATACGAAGCTCCAACGATATACGGTTCACACCATGCTATCATGATCTTGTGACCCTGCCGATATTGGTTGGCTGGCCAGTGTTTAGTTTAGCTCCAACATCTTAACCCATATATTTCTAACCATAAATTTTATCCTCTATCAAAATTAAATTAAATATTATGGAGAGGATAAATTAGTCAATTGTATCGAGTTAGACTATTTTTTATTTCGTTTTCTACTTAATAAATTTCTTCAACGCTTAATGATCTTTATCGAGTTAGAATCTCAATAAAAAAATAACTCAGTGATTGAATGATTTTATCATGCATATTGAAAAGAAAAGTTCACCTAAAATGGATGAGAATAAGATAAGATAGAATCTCAATAAGAAACATATTGGTAGAATTTCAATAAGAAATATATCTTCAACAAATATTTGTTCACTTTTTTTTATATAATTGAATTCAATAGAATAAATATGGGATAAAATAAATAAAATAATTTTGGATGCCATATAAGATGGATCTTTATCCAACTGACTTAGCGCCTGCCCCACACGCCAAGTTAGTTGATTACTACAAAATTCTTTCCCCAATATAAAAATTTATGTATTTTGAACCGTGTGAGGAGTACTCTGGAACTTCTGTTGGAATAATCACTAGACAGAATTCCTAACGCAAGCAATCAGAAGAAGTAAAATTCAGAACATGAATTAAGAGTTTAGGATTCGATGCACGTTACAAACGCTGTCCTTAGATAGAATTTCGTCCCCACAATCGTGCAGCGGGTTCCAGCGATCTATCCCCGAGATACAACGAATCCTTCGATCCACAGCACCGTGCACCCGGTAGTGAATTCCTCGACTGATCACAGCCTTGCCCAGAGAAAGAGTTGGACGGAAGGAGGAAGAGGAGGGTTCTGGTTGCAACTTTTCTCTTCTGTACGAACAGAGTTCCGAACGGGGAAGAGAGAGAGAGAAAAGATTTTTCGTATCTGATCCAATAGATCACCTGTCAACCCCTGATTTTTCAAAAATTATTAAACTAGTGTTAATTAATTATTAAATGTCATTATTGGTTTTAAAATTATTTAATATGATTTTTAGGAATTTTCTATAATTTTAAATGAGTTTTTTTTATATAAAAATATCACTTTGCAAATTATTTGAAATTAATTAAATAGGTTTTGCAATTTTTAGATTTGTTTTTATATCAGTTTGTAATTTAGGAAATGTTTTAATTAGAAAATGCAAATTCTGTTTTGCATTCTCTCACAAATAATTCGTTAGTGTAAAAACCTATTTCCTAAGGGCCTAATTGTAATCTACCCAAACCCCCCCCCCCCCCCCCCCGACCAACTCTCTCTCTCCTCCAGCTCCCTCACCCACCCCCGTTGACCCAGCGGGCTGACCCGACCGACTCACCGCCCTGCCCCCGCCGAATCCGGCTGCCCGACCGCCTCGAAAACCACCTATAAATATCCCCCTCTCTCCCCCGACCTAAACCCTAACCCTAAATTTCCCCCACGACCGCCAGCGCCGCCCCATCACCCCCTCTCACCCCACCGGAACCCTAGCTCCGGCTAGACCCGAGCGCCGCCCCCACGACGCACGCCACCACCTACCACCACCGTCACAGGGTTCGTCGCAGTGAGGCGAACACGTCGCCACCGGAGCGCCCTGACCCCGACGTCTCCTCCGCCCGTCAGCACCATCGAACCCCCCTACGACGGCCGGACACGTAAGTTGCAAGTGTCACGACGTGTCGTGCGTGTCTCGTGTTGGGTCGAAAAGTGTTCGCCGTGTCCTGGCGAACACGAACGCAGACGAGGACACACGAAACTCGTGTCGTACGTGTCGTGCTAAGCGAAGACACGTTGATACCTGTGTCCTTAACTGTCAGGACACAGGATGGTTTTTATATTTTTTTTTATATGTTAATTAATTCGAAACTAAATATAACTAACCTAAAACCTATTCCTAACACAGCGGGCCGCTGGCCCACTGGCCAGCGCGCAGTGATCAAAACAACCCCCCTTCCTGAGGACAGGGTTCGAGCCCCCCCTCCTTTTTTTGTCTTCTTTTCTTTTCTGTTTCTTTTCTTTTTCTTTTTCTTTTTCAGTTTTATATATATACATTTATATATATATGTATATATATATATATATATATTAGTATATATATATATATATGTGTATATACTGCTTTTGACAGTATTTTATATATATGTATATATTTTATAGTTAGTAAATTTTATATAAATATGTTTGTATTTATATATATATTCATATATGTATGTATTATGTATATATGTATATATTTTCATGTATATATATATTAATATATATATACACTTTATTGTTAAGTATTTTCCTATATGTATATATATTTATACATATATATATATATACCTTATAAAAAAAAAAAAAATATATATATATATATATATATATATATATACCTTATAAATTAAGTATTTTTCCTTACATATATATATATATGTACTTTTAAAACATATGTAGGTATATTTTCTATATGCATAACTTTACCTTATTAAGATAATAATATTTATTTTGTCTATTACCAAATTATATTTTTATTGTATTTAAATTACTGCAACCATTTGGTGTCCAAGCCTAGCATGGGTATTTGGGCCCAAATGTGTTTTCACATATTCAAGACCTGTACAAGTCATATTGGACTTGATTCATGGCCTTGGGTCCTGTATTTGAACTTTGATTCAAATTATATACATGGACAAAATACGCAGATAATTAATTATTGTGTGCATTACTGTTTTTGATTTTCTAAAATACTTAAAGTATTGCTAAAATTATGGAAAAATAGTTTTTAGATACTATGTTAAGTTAGCTAATTTAGTATAAATTTTGTAGTATTTAATTTACTGTTTTGCCACTAGTTTGGCATGTGAAACCAAAACCCACTTTCTGTATACTTAGGAAAACTGATTTTTGTAAAATACTTGTACTGGTTAATAAATTCCAGAAAAATTATAATAAATTTCTATGATTAACAAGGATCACTTTAGTACTTTACTTTAAGAAAAACTAGGCTTTTTGCCTATCTCTAAAATTGTTAGAACACAATGATCTTTTGATTTATTTATTGATTAATTACGACTTGTAGCTTTTTGTGTTATTTGGAGTTTTAGTCGTGTTAAACCCCATCCCTCACTAGTGTAAAGACCCTAGAAAGTTAGTTAACATAGTGTGTCACCCCACATTGGTCTCCTATGCCAAGTCATCACTTTGGCTAGGTGCCCAGTCACAAGTCGTGTTTCACCAATTAGTGTCCTAGTGTTTTAGCTTAGTGTAAAACTAAGTTGTTGTATTTACTTCTACAGTGACGAGCTACCAGACATCCATAGCATTGTTATCGCAGCTTGTTTTGTTTTGCTTTGCTAGAGGCAAGTACTTTCTACGAACTTTACATACTGCTATAAACCATAAAACTGTGAATCACCAACCATGTTAAATGCTGATCCTTGGGGTAGCAAGTTAGAACTTCACATGTTGTATTACTTTCAGTTTCTACCATGTTTATACAGTATCTCATAATCTCTCACATGCTTAAATAACGGGTTAAGGGGAAACTGCTAGTAGTGTACGTGATCATGACCCCCTTCTTCGTATGTATTTACCGAGCACCGTTACATTCTATATGTATCTGTGTCGTATGTCTGGTCCCGCATTTGTGTATGGATATACACCAATGCCGTTATGTGTACGTATGTGCACATCAGAAAATTGATATGTACCGCTGTACATCCTGATTACCTATTGACTGATCACTCACCTACTACAGTTTTAAACTTTAAAATGTATATCTATCGCCATGCTAAAACATACCTAAAAAAACTGAACCAACATGATATGTCATTTCCTTTTTACCACATGATCAGTATTATATGTTTGTTAGATTTAGTACTTGCTCCCGTCCTGACAGGATAACGTTGTAGGTATCCTTACTGAGGAGGAGTTACTCTGTGACACATACTATGGAGATACTGCCGAGGACCCGGCTCTGCTTTACGAGGATGTTCCTGCAGGGAACCTCGCCTAGTTGTCTTTTGTTTACTTAGACTTTTGAGAGTAGACATGTATTAGACTATACATTTTGTAACTGGACATGTATCCAGTTTTACATTTCAGTTCACTTGTACTTGGACATTTTACTATATACGACGACTTTTGTGTTTGGAGCATTTATGATTCTTCATCACTTATAGAACTGTTAGCATATTTAGTCTTATCATGTTGTCTTTAGAACAGCTTACTACGTTTTATCTCAACGTAGGCTGGGCATGCCTCGGCCTGGCCCAACAATTTGGGCAGCAGGTCGTGACATGTTTTTAGTGGTGGCCCACGCAGGTCCTGACTAAACTGTTTGGTTACGTTATTGTACCAAGCATGCCTGCAATTAGGAACTTAAGGTAATTAGACAACATTAGGAAAGACGCTTAGAACACTTAGAGGAATGCTAGGATTGCAACATAGGAAATACATCACATGTTTGCTATTATAATTAGATTTTCTTGCATATGATTGCTTACTTTAAATAAGTCCTTATAAGTCTTTTTATGTGTAATTTAGATGGTGCTTACTCATTCATCCCAGTATGTTATCCCCGAGAATGGGGCCCTCCATATCCAGTCAGCTGACCAGTTGACTGATACACCTCCACCTACCACATTCTCCCACTCCACAGATCCACAGACCCAGATACCACCTTCCACATCTCAGGCCCGGCAGGACCCGATACTTCCACTACCCCCTATCACTATACCCACCCAGGCTTTCGTCACTCTCGACGGGACCCAGCTGTTCACACTGATCCAGGGGTTCCTAACAACCCATCAGGAGCAGACTACCCTACTCCGCCAGAGCATGGAGCGTTCTGAGGGACGTCCCGTGGTCCCACCACATGTAGAGCCACGGCAGAGAACGGGATGATCAAGGACTTCATGGGTCTGAATCCCAAGGAGTTTTCAGGGACTGAGGGCATAGTAGTAGCTAATGACTGGCTAGATTCTGTAGAGAGGAAGCTTCTGGGAGTTAGGATGCCGGATGACCTTCAGGTCGAGGCAGCAGGATTTCTGTTGATAGACTTAGCAGGAATCTGGTTCAGGAATGAGCCGTTGTTCGCGAGAGGTAGAGCCACCTGAGACCAGTTCAAGACCCAGTTCAAGAAGAAGTTCTTCTCGACCACTGCTAGAGTAGCCATGGGGCTACGATTCCAGAACATCCAGCAGGGGAACCGTTCTGTTGATGACTATGCAGGAGAGTTTAGTCGCCTGAGCCATTTTGCTCCTAGTCTGGTTGCTGATCCAGAGGAGATGACCCGTAGGTTTTGCCATGGTCTAGTTCCAGACATTGGCATCCTTATAGTGGCAAACGGTACGACTGACTACTACCAGAGCCTAGAGTTGGCCCGGAGCATCGAGGAGCGTCTTCTGTCATGCAAGAGGCCGGCTTCTGTACATCATGAGGGACCGTCCAAGCGTCAGGCTTTCCAGCAGAGAGCGTCGATGCCCCAGCAGACTTACCGTCCCCCTACACCACATCATCAGACCCCTCCAGTTAGAGCCCCGGGACCCCGACAGCAGCCGAAGGGAGGTATTTGTGCATTCTGCAAGAGGGTAGACCACGACGCTTCCATCTGCAGGAAGAAGTTGGGGCAGTGTTTGGCTTATGGGTCTGCCACCCATCAGCTTCGAGAGTGCCCAGTAGCGAAGACTAGAGGACCGCTCCCGACTCAGCAGCAGAGGTTCGGGCAGCATCTGCAGCAGTAGAAGGGACCTCAGGGGAGGGTTTATAGTCTAGCCATTGAGCCGGAGCCGGAGCAGGTTTCAGAGCCCGATTACTTAGCTAACGTCATTACAGGTCATGTTTATTTGCATACTTTTCTAGCTCTATGTTTGTTTGATTCTGGTGTATCTCATAGCTTCCTATCATTAGAGTTTATGTAAGAACGTCACTTAGTATCTACACCTACTACGGAGATTAGTAGAGTAATGACGGGAGGAGGACCAGTGCCTATTAGAGCTAGCTATAGATGCTCTATTATGATAGCCGGGAGAGAGTTCGAGGGGCGATTCTTTGTGATGCCACTCCCCGGTTATGATATCATATTGGGGATGGACAGGCTTAGCTATGCCCATGCATCTATAGATTGCCATGAGGGTAGTATTTTGTTCAGTCCCCCAGGCACAGCACCATTCAGTGTCAGGAGGACAGGGCCGGAGATCAGCCTAGAGCCGAACTGTTGTGCGACAGTCGGGGACGCAGTACCGCCACACCCTATCATTAGGGAGTTTATGGATGTATTCCCAGAGGATCTTCCAGGACTTCCGCCTGACAGAGATGTGGAGTTTACTATAGATTTAGTGCCGGGTTCATCACCAGTATCCCGGGCTTACTATAGAGTGAATCCCAAGGAGGCCATAGAGATGAAAGAGCAGATTGATGACCTGTTGAAAAAGGGTTTCATTCGATCCAGTGCTTCTCCATGGGGAGTGCCAGTGCTCTTTGTGCCTAAAAAGGATGGTACAGTCCGGTTGTGTATTGATTACCGGGCTTTGAATGCCATCACTATCAAGAACAAATATCCTCTGCCCATGATAGATGATTTGTTCGACCAGTTGAGCGGGGCGAAGGTATTTTCCAGGATAGACTTGAGATTCGGGTACCACCAGGTGAAGGTTAGGCCAGCAGACATCCAGAAGACGGCGTTCAACACGAAGTACGGGCAGTACGAGTTTCTGGTGATGCCATTTGGTCTCACAAATGCGCCAGCTGTCTTTATGAACTTGATGAATAAGACATTTCACCAGTATCTGGATAAGTTCGTCGTAGTGTTTATCGACGACATCCTGATATACTCGAAGACGCCGAAAGAGCATGCAGAGCACTTGCGAATAGTTTTGGGGATTCTGAGGCAGGAGAGATTGTTTGCCAAATTGCCGAAGTGCGAGTTCTTTTTAGACCGAGTGGAGTTTCTCGGCCATGTAGTCACTGGAGATGGAATCTCGGTGGATCCCAGGAAGATTGCTGCAGTTGAGACGTGGAAGGCTCCGACGTCAGTTTCAGAGATCAGGAGCTTTCTGGGTTTAGCAGGCTATTACAGACAGTTCGTCCAGGACTTTGCTAGGATAGCTGAACCCATGACGAAGCTGACGCGGAAGGACGCAGAGTACATTTGGTCAGAGGACTGCCAGACAGCATTTGAGGAGCTGAAGAAGAGACTGACGACCGCTCCAGTTCTGACTTTACCTTTAGGTTCTGGAGGTTTCACCATTTACAGTGATGCTTCTGGGAAGGGGCTAGGATGTGTTCTACAGCAGCATGGGAAAGTAATTGCTTATGCATCTAGGCAATTGCGGACTTATGCGAGGAATTATCCTACCCATGACCTCGAGTTAGCTGCGGTGGTCTTTGCACTCAAGTTATGGAAACATTACTTATACGGAGAGCGTGTGGAAATCTTTACTGACCACAAAAGCTTGAAGTATGTGTTCACGCAGAAAGAGCTGAACATGAGGCAAAGACGATGGTTGGAGTTGATGAAGGACTTCGACATCGATTTACAGTATCATCCCGGGAAGGCAAATGTGGTGGCGGATGCGCTGAGCAGGCATCCGATGGCATGGTACCTGATGATTGATCGGCATTTGCGGGAGGATCTGGAGAAGCTCGGTATCGAGCTAGTTCGGCCAGGATCAGTGATACAGATGATGGCGCTTGACATTCAGTCAGGATTGATGGAGCAGATCCGGGAGACACAGTCTACAGATGAGAGCCTTCGCAGACTTCGACCCCAGGCATTAGCTGGATTGCTGGATGACTTCACTATAGCAGAGGATGGATCCCTGAGGCATGGCAGCCGATTGTGCGTGCCGAAGGGAGAGCTAGTAGAGGCAGTCTTGCAGGAGGCACACCGATCGAGATATTCTATTCACCCTGGTGCTAACAAGATGTACCGTGACTTGCGGGAACATCTTTGGTGGCACGGGATGAAGAGGGATGTATCACGTTTCATCTCGAGATGCCTAGTTTGCCAGCAGGTCAAGACGGAGCGCCAGAGGCCAGCTGGGTTGTTACAGCCGTTATCCATTCCCGAGTGGAAGTGGGAACATATTACGATGGACTTCGTTTCAGGGCTTCCTCGTTCCCAAGGAGGGAAGGATGCCATCTGGGTCATTGTAGACAGGCTGACGAAGTGTGCGCACTTCATACCCTTCAAGGTGGGGCTTTCCACCGAGAAGTTGGCGGAGCTATACATGCAGCAGATAGTTCGCCTACACGGAGTGCCGGTGAGCATCGTGTCAGACAGAGACAGTAGATTCACATCCCACTACTGGAGAAGCTTGCAGGAGGAGTTGGGCAGTAGGCTCAAGTTCAGTACGGCGTACCACCCGCAGACAAACGGGCAGTCCGAGAGGACGATACAGACACTGGAGGATATGCTGAGGACTTGCGTGATGGACTTCGGAGGATCATGGGAGAGCCATCTGCACTTGGTAGAGTTTTCATACAACAACAGCTACCAGGCCAGTATTGGTATGTCTCCTTTCGAGGCGCTTTATGGACGACGGTGCCGGACACCGCTCTTTTGGGATGATGTCGGAGACAGAGTTATGCTCGGACCAGAGATGATCACGGATGCAGCAGAGAAAGTCGGGATGATCAGAGATAGGCTCAGAGTAGCTCAGGACAGGCAGAAACACTGGACTGATGCTAGTCGCAGGCCGATGGAGTTTGCAGACGGCGATATGGTGCTAGTGAAGATATCACCTACTCGAGGGACGATCCGGTTCGGACGAGGAGGGAAGTTGAGCCCCAGATACATCGGGCCATTCGAGGTACTTGGCAGGATCGGAGAGGTAGCTTACAGGGTTGTACTTCCACCCAATCTAGCAGGAGTTCACGACGTCTTTCACGTATCTCAGCTGAGGAGATATGTTCCAGACCCTAGTCATGTGCTAGATCATTCAGAGTTGGAGGTCGGACCGAGCCTTACAGTTTCTGAGCAGCCAGTGGAGATATTAGACCGGAGAGAGAAGAGGCTGAAGAACAAGGTTATACCCCTAGTGCGAGTAGCTTGGAGCCGTCACTCCCCAGGTGAATCTACTTGGAAGAGGGAGTCGGACATGAGGGAGAGATATCCTTACTTGTTCGATCCAACCGCTGCGAGGGAACCACCCGTTCCCGCTTGATACCTTAGTGGTTAGTTTCGATCGCAGCCTTAGTCATTTTGTTGCATTGCTTGCTATGTTAGAATATTGTAGGTCTTCAATCCTTGTGAATTTCGAGGACAAAATTTTTCAAGGAGGGAAGACTTGTCAACCCCTGATTTTTCAAAAAATATTAAACTAGTGTTAATTAATTATTAAATGTCATTATTGGTTTTAAAATTATTTAATATGATTTTTAGGAATTTTCTATAATTTTAAATGAGTTTTTTATATAAAAATATCACTTTGTAAATTATTTGAAATTAATTAAATAGGTTTTGCAATTTTTAGATTTGTTTTTATATCAGTTTGTAATTTAGGAAATGTTTTAATTAGAAAATGCAAATTCTGTTTTGCATTCTCTCACAAATAATTCGTTAGTGTAAAAACCTATTTCCTAAGGGCCTAATTGTAATCTACCCAACCCCCCCCCCGACCAACTCTCTCTCTCCTCCAGCTCCCTCACCCACCCCCGTTGACCCAGCGGGCTGACCCGACCGACTCACCGCCCTGCCTCCGCCGAATCCAGCTACCCGACCGCCTCGAAAACCACATATAAATATCCCCCTCTCTCCCCCGACCTAAACCCTAACCCTAAATTTCCCCCACGACCGCCAGCGCCGCCCCATCACCCCCTCTCACCCCACCGGAACCTTAGCTCCGGCTAGACCCGAGCGACGCCCCTACGACGCACGCCCCCACCTACCACCACCGTCACAGGGTTCGCCGCAGTGAGGCGAACACGTCGCCACCGGAGCGCCCTGACCCCGACGTCTCCTCCGCCCGTCAGCACCATCGAACCCCCCTACGACGGCCGGACACGTAAGTTGCAAGTGTCACGACGTGTCGTGCGTGTCTCGTGTTGGGTCGAAAAGTGTTCGCCGTGTCCTGGCGAACACGAACGCAGACGAGGACACACGAAACTCGTGTCGTACGTGTCGTGCTAAGCTAAGACACGTTGATACCTGTGTCCTTAACTGTCAGGACACAGGATGGTTTTTATATATTTTTTTATATGTTTATTAATTCGAAACTAAATATAACTAACCTAAAACCTATTCCTAACACAGCGGGCCGCTGGCCCACTGGCCAGCGCGCAGTGATCAAAACACCCCCCCTCCTGAGGACAGGGTTCGAGCCCCCCTCCTTTTTGTCTTCTTTTCTTTTCTGTTTCTTTTCTTTTTCTTTTTCTTTTTCTTTTTCTTTTTCAGTTTTATATATATATTTATATATATATATATATATATATATATATGTATATATATATATATTAGTATATATATATATATGTGTATATACTGCTTTTGACAGTATTTTTTATATATGTATATATTTTATAGTTAGTAAATTTTATATAAATATGTTTGTATTTATATATATATTCATATATGTATGTATTATGTATATATGTATATATTTTCATGTATATATATATTAATATATATATATATATATATATATATATATATACACTTTATTGTTAAGTATTTTCCTATATATGTATATATATTTATACATATATATATATACCTTAGAAATTAAGTATTTTTCCTTACATATATATATGTACTTTTAAAACATATGTAGGTATATTTTCTATATGCATAACTTTACCTTATTAAGATAATAATATTTATTTTGTCTATTACCAAATTATATTTTTATTGTATTTAAATTACTGCAACCATTTGGTGTCCAAGCCTAGCATGGGAATTTGGGCCAAATATGTTTTCACATATTCAAGACATGTACAAGTCATATTGGACTTGATTCATGGCCTTGGGTCCTGTATTTGAACTTTGATTCAAATTATATACATGGACAAAATACGCAGATAATTAATTATTGTGTGCATTGCTGTTTTTGATTTTCTAAAATACTTAAAGTATTGCTAAAATTATGGAAAAATAGTTTTTAGATACTATGTTAAGTTAGCTAGTTTAGTATAAATTTTGTAGTATTTAATTTACTGTTTTGCCACTAGTTTGGCATGTGAAATCAAAACCCACTTTCTGTATACTTAGGAAAACTGATTTTTATAAAATACTTGTACTGGTTAATAAATTCCAGAAAAATTATAATAAATTTCTATGATTAACAAGGATCACTTTAGTACTTTACTTTAAGAAAAACTAGGCTTTTTTCCTATCTCTAAAATTGTTAGAACACAATGATCTTTTGATTTATTTATTAATTAATTACGACTTGTAGCTTTTTGTGTTATTTGGAGTTTTAGTCATGTTAAACCCCATCCCTCACTAGTGTAAAGATCCTAGAAAGTTAGTTAACATAGTGTGTCACCCCACATTGGTCTCCTATGCCAAGTCATCATTTTGGCTAGGTGCCCAGCCACAAGTCGTGTTTCACCAATTAGTGTCCTAGTATTTTAGCTTAGTGTAAAACTAAGTTGTTGTATTTACTTCTACAGTGACGAGCTACCAGACATCCATAGCATTGTTATCGCAGCTTGTTTTGTTTTGCTTTGCTAGAGGCAAGTACTTTCTACGAACTTTACATACTGCTATAAACCATAAAACTGTGAATCACCAACCATGTTAAATGCTGATCCTTGGGGTAGCAAGTTAGAACTTCACATGTTGTATTACTTTCAGTTTCTACCATGTTTATACAGTATCTCATAATCTCTCACATGCTTAAATAACGGGTTAAGGAAAAACTGCTAGTAGTGTACGTGATCATGACCCCCTTCTCCGTATGTATTTACCGAGCACCGTTACATTCTATATGTATCTGTGTCGTATGTCTGGTCCCGCGTTTGTGTATGGATATACACCAATGCCGTTATGTGTACGTATGTGCACATCAGAAAATTGATATGTACCGCTGTACATCCTGATTACCTATTGACTGATCACTCACCTACTACAGTTTTAAACTTTAAAATGTATATCTATCGCCATGCTAAAACATACCTAAAAAAAACTGAACCAACATGATATGTCATTTCCTTTTTATCACATGATCAGTATTATATGTTTGTTAGATTTAGTACTTGCTCCCGTCCTGACAGGATAACGTTGTAGGTATCCTTACTGAGGAGGAGTTACTCTGTGACACATACTATGGAGATACTGCCGAGGACCCGGCTCTGCTTTACGAGGATGTTCCTGCAGGGAACCTCGCCTAGTTGTCTTTTGTTTACTTAGACTTTTGAGAGTAGACATGTATTAGACTATACATTTTGTAACTGGACATGTATCTAGTTTTACATTTCAGTTCACTTGTACTTGGACATTTTACTATATACGACGACTTTTGTGTTTGGAGCATTTATGATTCTTCTTCACTTATAGAACTGTTAGCACATTTAGTCTTATCATGTTGTCTTTAGAACAGCTTACTATGTTTTATCTCAACGTAGGCTGGGCATGCCTCGGCCTGGCCCAACAATTTGGGCAGCGGGTCGTGACATCACCTGATTTGATTTTAAAATCAAATCTCTCTGTACGTGGCCAGAATTATCTCCGCGATCCACAAATTCCGTAACGGGATTACGTGGTAACAGTTCTTGCGGAAGACCAGGCAACCGAACCAAAAAATTAAATCAAATAATAATTAAAAGGTGATAAAAATTACCTTTATATCCTTGGTCCGGTCTGCGGCGCGCTTGCCAAGTGCTAAGTGCGCGACAAATAAACGCGTCAAAAATGCGCATTAAATTGCGCACCCGCTTGCGGGTTGGATGGGATGTAGCCCATCCCCTACACAACCCACTAACCCACTAAGGCGGAAAAAGCCTTATATGGAAAGGAGAACTTTTTCTCATTTTCCATGTGGGACTAAAAGAATGGAGTTCCTTTTTGAATCACATATAAGTTGCTTCCCAAGCAACAACACATAAAAACCAACAATCCCCCACATGATTCAAAAAGGGACAAAAATGATATAGATCGATAGAACGATAGGAAAGAGAATAAGATATGGGCAGTTACACTGTGTATCAGAGGAAGGTGTCTTCCGAACTTGAACCTCCCCTTAGTGTTGTACATTTCATCTATACGGACCCAAAGTGACGTAAGTCTTGAACTTAGGATCTTATTTGTACAGACTCAACGTACACACAAACACATTGCAGGCATTTGATCGTATTAACAGTTGTGCACTTTTCGGCCATGTGCTCATCTCGGTTTCTTGAGAGCTCTAGAGAACAACCTGAGTTCCCATAGAAAGCGGCTCCACTTTCACTCCCAAATAGGTGAATCTTTCTGGATATTCTGCAATTTATATACCCTACTTTACAAGCCACTGATTCATTAAGATTTTACAATCAACCTCATTTTTATTGCAGATCAGCACTATATAGTAGAGGAATGGTTTATTACAATTACATCCATATCGTGCTTTCCAGTCACACATCAATTTTGTTGTTACCTATTGAACCTTTTCCTGGTGCTACCAATCGAAGGTTGGGTTGCCTTTGAGGTGACTCAATCTATGGGCTTCAACCCCATTCCTCTTGCCGTCTCCAATACTTGTCTCCTCGAGAGACCTTTAGTTAGAGGATCCGCTAGATTGTTCTTTGATCTGATGAAGTCAATTGCAATTACTCCACTGGACCGCTATTGCTTCACCCGATTGTACCTCAAACATATGTCTGGATTTTCTATTATAGCTTGTCCTTTGAGCCTTTGCTATTGCAGCATGACTGTCACAGTGTACAGGGATAGCAGGAGCTGGTTTGCTCCACAGAGGAATATCTGTTACCAGATTCCTGAGCCAGTCTGCTTCCTCACTGGTGAGGTCAAGAGCTATGAACTCTGCCTCCATAGTCGATCTTGATATACAGGTCTACCTGGTAGAGTTCCAAGCGACAGCAGCTCCTCCCAATGTGAATATATATCCACTTATGGCTTTGGTCTCATCTGTATCTGAGATCCAGTTTGCATCAGTGTACCCTTCCAATACAGATGGGTATCCTCCATAGAATAATCCATGGGATGACGTGCCCTTCAGGTATCCCATTACCCTTTCTAAGGCAGTCTAGTGTGAACTATTCGGATATTGCTTGTATACCGACTAAGTTTTCCTACTACGTAGGAAATATCAGGTCTGGTACGGTTAGCAATATAGTTCAAACATCCAATTTGCTGAGAATACTTCAGCTGAGCCACACTGTCCCCTTTGTTCTTCTTCAACCTGATACTTGCATCTTATGGAGTGCTTACAGGTTTAGAATCAAAATAGTTAAATCTTTTCCGGACCTTTTCTATATAGTGAGATTGGGAGATACCAATTCCCTCAGAAGTGCGACTTAATTTAAGTCCTAAAATCACATCAGCAGGTCCTAAATCTTTCATATCAAAATTTTGAGACAGAAAACTTTTGATATCATAAATAATATACATGTCAGTGCCAAAAATAAGAATATCATCAACGTATAAGCACAATATTACGCATGAACTACCAACAGTTTTGCTATATACACATTTATCATAATCGTTAATAGCAAAACCATAAGATAGAATTACCTTATCAAATTTATCATGCCATTGCTTTGGCGCTTGTTTCAGCCCATAAAGAGATTTAATCAATTTGCATACCTTGTGTTCTTGTCCTGGAACAACAAACCCTTCAGGTTGTTCCATGTAAATCTTTTCCTGTAAATCTCCTTTCAAAAAAGCAGTTTTTAGATCCATTTGATGAATAAACAGTTTATGAACATATGTAATAGCAATTAACATTCTAATAGTGGCAATTCTAGTAACTGGAGAGTAAGTGTCAAAGAAGTCTACTCCTTCCCTTTGTTTGAACCCTTTAGCAACTAACCTTGCTTTGAACTTCTCAATAGATCCATCAGGTCTGAGCTTCTTCCTGAAGATCCATTTGCAACCAATTGATTTGCAACCTACAGGAAGGTTAAGTAAATCCTAGGTTCTATTTGACTTAATAGAATCTATTTTACTGTTAATGGCTTCTTTCCAAAATAGTGAGTCTACAGAAGACATAGCCCCATGATAAGATATAGGGTCCTCTTCAACAAGATAGGTAAAAAACCCTTCTCCTAGGTTTGGTTCTCTTCTGGTTCTTTTACTCCTCCTAGGTTCTACTAGGGTTTCTACTTGAGAACTAGAAGTTGAAATAGGAACTTGTGCATTTATAGAAGATCTAGGGGTTCTATATTTCAAAGGAAAGACATTTTCAAAAAATGTAGCATCCCTAGATTCCATAACAGTGTTTGCATCAATACCATTAACCTCACTCTTAATAACAAGAAATCTATAAGCAATACTGTTTTGAGCATAACCCAAAAATACATAGTCTACGGTCTTGGGTCCCAATTTCCTTTTCTTAGTAGGAGGGACAGAGACTTTTGCAAGACACCCCCACACTTTGAAACATTTCAAAGATGGTTTTCTGCCTTCCATAATTCATAAGGGGTTTTATCAGTCTTTTTAAAAGGAACTTTATTCAGAATATGGCATGCAGAAAGTAAGGCCTCCCCCCACAAATTATCAGATAAACCAGAGCTACCTAACATAGCATTAATTATATCTACTAAAGTCCTATTTTTCCTTTCTGCTACATCATTCTGTTGAGGAGCATAAGTGTAACGCCCCAGTCCCAAAATACGTAGGACTAGGAACGTAGACATGCCAGCTGTATTCATACGAAGTATACTCCAATATATGGAAGCCTCGTATAAATACATAAGCTGTAAAATGCAGTAAAACCATAACAACTAATCTCATCCACAAAACAAAATAATAAAAGATATCATATAATGAGAATGAATGTCATGATACAATATGTTGGGCGGAGACAAATCCACTACCAACAAGTAAAGAAAATACATGAGAAAAGAAATAAATTTGGCGAGTGAAGCGAAGACGATCCAAGTGCAATCATCCTCGAAGAAATAGCGATGATCACGGCTAGAGCTAGTACACCTGCAAAAGACAATAGCACACACCTGGAGAGATAACCAGGTCCTCAGAGGGACGTAACAAGACACATAATATCATGCCAATAACTGAATAAATAAAGCTCAACAGAAAAGTATATGTCTAAACAGATAAAGGTCCTTAACCATTCTATGTTTTAATGCATTTTGAAGACAACGTTCCACACAAGGGCTCCCGAAGCTAGAAACACGGCGCGTTAGCGTTTCAACCAAGGCACTAGTAGCGTCTAGAGAAAAGTAAATGCACGGCCCATTAGCACTCGAGCGAGAACTAAGGGGCATCTAGAGAAAAATAAATGCACGGCCACTAACTCTTGGGTGAGTCACTAACGGCAGCTAGAGGAAAGTAAATGCACGGCCCATTAGCACTCGACTGAGTCACTAAGGGCATCTAGAGAAAAGTAAAGGTGTGAAAGCCCCTGCCTAATAACTGTCTTCACCCTTCCCATGCACTACTCGTGCTGAATCCATATCACGATATTCCTAATAACTGCTAAGTCGCTAAGTCTTCTAGACAACCATAACTATTTAGCAGTTATTGCCTATCGCACGGCATGTACGCACCGATGGCCAGTCGATACGTACGTCCGAGATCTATATGAGACTCGTGACTCGTGATACACAAGTGTCGGGCCAATAAATACGACACAAACAAAGGTGATCCCTTAACTCTAAGCCATATGCAACTAAAATATAATAATTTACAAGTACAATTTATATTTTCTAGAATAAGTAAAAACATGCATGATATTGAGCAAGGAATTTAAACAATAAAGGCAAGGTGTCTTGCCTGATAGGAGGCCTGGTGTGCTGCGATGATCAAGATGGCACGAACTGCGACTTCGGTACAACAACTATACATGGAGATCTCGGATGGTGGAACGGACAGATTCATTGGGTCCAGAAGGGTCAAATTAGTTAGGTTTGACATAATGTAGTCTCGAAATGGACGAAGGAATAGGGCTTGGATACGGACAGGAAAAATCAAAGAATAATGGATAAATAAATATTTATATATATACGAATTTTAGAAAATATTTATAATTCCTAAAACTAGTTTTCATAAGTCAAAATAAGTATAAGAAAGAAAAGAAAGAAAAAACTACCCACAGTCAAGAAAAATCATTTTTTTGGATAAAAAATACTAAGTTTGTAAATTCTCGTTTTTGACAGAAACGATGTTTGATAAATACTATAGATAATTATTCTAGAAAACCATATTTTCGGATAACCTATTTTTGGCAATACTTTTTAGTATACATATTTAGCATCCGAAATCCAGTTTTAAATAACATAGAGCAAGCCTAGTAAAATATTCTGTCTAGATAATACTAGTATATTTATTTAAAAATAACATTAATACTTACTTATAAAAATAATAGCTAAAAATATTTTCAGTAATGCTTATATTAATAAATATGGTCTAATAACTAATATGAAATTGTTGAAAATAACACATATATACATTTGTCCAACATCTTAAATAAAATAGTACTAACATATTTTAATTTATAGGCTGTTACTTCACAGCACAAGAAGAAAAAAATACTGATAACAATAATAATAATAAAAAAATAATACCAATAATAGTTACAAACACAAAGAAAAGAAAAAAAAGAAAAGAGAAAACAATCACCAAAAAAAATAAAAAAATAAAAAATAAAACTAATAACAAATATCTGCTGCTCTCTTAATCAGCAGCTACTGAGAGAGAGAGAAAGAAAAAAAAAACGAAAGGGTGGAAGAAGAAGCAGGGAAGAGAGGGAGAACTGAGGAGGCGGAGGCTTGGGGTCGGGCTCCGGTGGCACGGCTGAGCGCTGGGCGCTTCGCGGCGAAGGGTGGAGAGGAGGAAGAGCGGTCGGACTATGGCGGCGCGTCTCCGGCGGCTAGGTCACGCCGCGGTGGAGGAGGGGAAGACTCACTTAGGGTTCCGGCGGACCGCATCGTCGGCGGCACAAAAGAGGCCGCGCGGCCTACGCGCCAATGCGATAGCACGCTTCAATGCGCTTCGGCATTCCAAGCCTTAACACGTTCAAGCAACGCTTCGCCGCGAGCAATCTATTCCCTGCACCCTGCATGAAGCTGGTGGGGGATCAGTACGTTCGTCCTCGCATGTACTGAAGCAAAGATCATCTTTCCAAACCGACATTTTAATATTTATGTTGAATCATGCAACTTAGCTTATGATCTTGCTATGTTCTCCTTAGGGTCAATTTTATGGCATCTTCGAAAGCGTAAAGCATGTTATCATAGCATCATGTTATCGAATTGAATAGGCAAACAAACAAGCAATCTCGTGTTTGATTCGTGGCACGATTTACCAAGTCGACGCACTCGTCCTTGCACCGACGCAAGGTGAATACGCCGTAATCCTTCCCTATCATGTTATTGTGCATCTCTATGCAGGATCTCTATGCGGGACGCATATGCGCCTACACTTTCAATCCATCGTTCCTTAACTATATGAGGGCCGTTGGCGTATCCGCGCCGGAATGGACTAAAGGAGTTCCTTTCTTTTCTCTCCTTCTTTTCTCTCTATTTGGTTGGGCTGCCCGGCGTTTCACGGGTTGGGTCACATCCCAAACAACCGAAACGTTCCCGCTACATGCCATCATTTGCGGCTTCTCCCATCTTGTTTAAGGATGTGCGCCTACAAAGATTATCATCCCTCCGCGGCCAAATCGGTTCCGGGGACCTCCGGCATTTAACCGTTTGGGGGGATACTCGTACACGAGTTATTATCACATTAATCTCGAGCCCATTCCAATAGACCATGCAACGCCCTATCATTCAACAGTTAAATTCAAATAACCAAACATAGTCTTGAGTCCGAGACTCAGACTTATCATCTCGTATCTCTTTCATTAGCTTTCTGTGTTATTACATTTCATACTTCGTTTCAATGATTCAATGGCATCGTGCCTCAACTCAATGCTCGTCAACCGAACGACCCGAAGGTCTCGAACACCTTTCGAGGCAACATGTCATATCCGACAGTTCCGCCACATTCATACCGCAACTGTATTCTCTCGCAACGAAGCCATCTTTTATTATTCCGGGCACGTAGGCACGTTTCGACCGTATTTCTATGTTCTATAACTTAGCATTCAATGTTCGGGGCTTGCGCGCTAGGGCGCTCGCCTATTGTCTTTCAATGTTCTAGCCGTCTAACTCGTGCATCAAAGGCACGGTATGGTTCGTGCGCTAAGGCACTCGCTGAGTACAGTTATCCCATGTTCTTGCGACTTACGCACCGAGGCACTCTCCTTTGAGATATCCAATGTTCCATAGCGACTCGTGCATATTGATGCATGTTTCATTTCAATTGTTCTAACTTAGTGTTCGACACACACTATCGTTTATCTTCCGATCGGACCACGCCCGTGGCGTCGATAGGTTAACTTTTATCATACAGTGATATATTTGACTTATCGAATGAAGGAGTAAAAAGAAGTCAATCCTCCCACCTTGAGTCGATTCGCCGAGCCGATGCGGCTCGATTTCCTAACTTTGTTGCACGGCCACTCTCCTGACTTAGCCATTCGAGCACTTCGTGCTTCATTGAGTTATCCGCCGATTTGCCTTAGCGTGCCCAAGTCTCGGCCCGTCGCAAGGCGACGATTTGATTTCGCGGACACCTTACTAAATATGTCAAAAGATCGACCTCTAATATTTTCCCGTCAAAGTATAACCTGCACACGAAACCAACTAAAATCAATACTTCGCATCGATTCGGACTTGCGCCTTGGTCGATTCGATTTCTTAGAATCTTCGAGCCGATTCAACGCGCTCATCCTTCCGAGGCAATGCGGCGCTTCGCATCGATTCACTCGATGCATATCTTCGGGACAAGGCAACTCTTCGCATCGACTTAGTTTGATGCATTACTCGGGTTGACATAACTCATCGCATCGACATAGCTCGATGCGTTGCTCGGGACAACTTAACTCTCGTATCGTTTTGCACTGATACATATCCTTGGGTCAACGCGACTCGCCGAGTCAACGTTTCAGCGTAATGCGCCGTGCGGAGCGGGACATTACAGAATATACCACTCAAAACAAGGTTCGTCCTCGAACCAAAACCAACACTCCGACTAAGTGTCTTACAGATCGTTTCACGATCTCGTCCCACCAATGTTGTTCGATTTCATACTATCTCGCAAGCTTTTCACTAACATTTCAAAGTCATCCCTGCAGCTCGATTTGAATTTGGATACAACTCGATTTAGATTCGTACCTATATTCAAGGCATCCCGAAGATATGTGTATTTCGACCAAGTCCAGTCGTAGCAAATTGGAACAAAGCTGACAGGTAAATTTTAATCCTATGCTTGCCATTTCGTACTCTCGATCGGACTTATCCTTAGCAACCGTTCTCGAACTTTCATCGCATACGTATATTCGATACATACTTGATTTTATTCAATAAAGTCACTGCATGCGACGCGATTCAAAATTGCGTATCTCATTTCGTATGTTTCATCGGGACTACCAACTCTTAGCGTCGCGTCAAGCCGATGCGCATCCGATCGCAATGATCCTCCGCAACGCCTTGCGTTCGCGTTCGAATTCGTTAACCAACTATTTTTGAAGTCTTGCTATACAACTTATCTCGATACAATTTCTTTATCAACATTCGGGACAACGCCCGCTAGGTGACTTACCTAGCACCGTGCTTAACTTCTACCGACGCAACTTTAAATCGACATTGCACAAAGGCCACAATTTATCCGACACGAAAGTTTACATCAAGGCGACGGTGCAAAAGGCAACGATCGCCTTGACACGAAGGTTTTTGCGACGCGTCTTACATTCAACTTCCTAATGAGTAGGAATTCACTAGCCAAATTCCCAACTTATCCATCTCGCAACATTGAATGTAAATTTTGATTCACGCAAGCTCAATTGCAAGGTGAATCCGAATCTAACGACATGACTCGTAAGTCATTCCCTTATCGTTCCCTCTCGTACATAGCACGTTTCTCGCAATCGCCTATCCGAATCACCAAGTCCGTTGGTGAATTTCAAGTTCTATCGTCGACCAACATAACCATTCAAGCATTCATCCGACGAATACTCAAAAATCTATCTATATCATTCTCAATCGAAAGTTGTTCCAACAATTCTCGATCGTCTAGACTTACCGTCAACATGCACCGTATTATATTTGTTATCGGTGCAATCTCATATGCGATATCGCATGGGTCATCTTACGGTCTGCAGCATTCAATTTGATTTGGCGGTCAAGTCTTCTAGGGTCAGCTGTCCCGAAGCTACGCTCTATAATTGTGGATCATCACCGAAGGACAGTTTAATACGAACCATGCTATGTCTTATTTCGGAGCCAAATCACGTTCCGACAATTCTATGCGACTACCCAATTTCGGACAAACCATTTCTATCGGCGCAACTGATGCGCAACTATCCTCCGAGTCAAGTCATGCACTGCCGTTGATGATTCCGCAATTTACGAAACATCTACTCGCATCAAGTTCGAGTCTATCTTATTCACGGGTCGACACACGAGATGCTATACGCATCGAGCAATCGTCGATGACTTATAGTCTCGTCTTGATTAATCACAAAATTTACGATCAACCAAATTCGTTCATTCTCGTATCGTTACTTACAAAATTTTGATAGCGCAAGACGCACTCCATTTTGTATTCTCACATCGTGCTTATGTTTCCTTGCGTATCGATCTTGATAGTTCATATCAATTTCGATAGCAAGAGGGTCGACTTCGAATCCGTTTCGACATAAACTTAACTCGCATCGTATGTATCTAAGTTCGCAACCAACTTTTCCATACGTATCTACTCGTTCTCCGATTCGTCGCATCCCGCTATACTTTGATCGCGTAACCGAGTTACCGATTATCCAACATCGTGCCCTCGAGTTATACGATCTCGCCCTCTAAGTTTTGTATGTTTTCAGTCGTACTCAAATGAGTGTCGCCGTAACGTAACCAACTATTTCTTAGGCACAATTTCTCACGTCAACCAACTTTTCTTACCGAAGTCGCACATCGTGCGATTCAATTTCAATATTTGCATCGCCTAACATTTCTATCGAGATTGCAAGTTGTACGATTCGATTCGTCTTGCTCAACGTTTCTATCGAGATCGCAAGTCGTGCGACTCGTTTGTAATCTCGAGTATTCCTTTCCCGTCGATCCGATTATTGCGTCAAGGCCTAATTATTTTGCTAGTCTCGGTCGTCCGACCGACTTATCATTCTCGTCCGACGTATCGTTCATTGATACGAGTCTCGCCTTATCGTCCCAACCGAATTTCGAAGAACACTTGCATCAACATACCGTCATACAAATCTTCAATCGAGTCTCGGTACTCCCCCGTCCGTTGCGGACAAACTTTCCGCAATTCTCACAAAGCGTCGATGTAATTTATCGCACAAGTGCTATACCATATACCACTCGGAATCGAGTCATTCATCGCCTACGTGGTATGGCATATACCACTCGGAACTCAAGTCATTTCCCTCGTATTATACTTAGTATAAACCAACGATCTCTTCCGACTCACGATTTCCACAGTGATCGTGCTTGATCACAACCGTAACTTTGATTTTTATCAAAATCTGACACAACTCGGTCAATGTTCTCGCTTGCCAACATAAGTTTGGTGTGCAACCGAACGATTCGTTCTATCGATTTACGATTTCAATTCTTTCCTTACGTTGCATCTCGTGTAACAATTTATTTGATATGCGTTGCACCCCGTGCAACAAATTTTACTTTCGATATGCGTTGCATATCGTGCTACGATTTATTTCTGACACTTTCATTTCACTTTGTACAACGATTCATTTCCAATTTCCTTTGCACTTCGTGCAACGATTAATTTGATATGCGTTGCACCACGTGCAATAATTTTTACTTTCAATACGCATTGCACATTGTGCTACGATTTATTTCCAATATTTATCGTACCTTGTGCAACGAATTACTCTCGACTTTCCAAGTCAATGCACAATCCGTTTAACACATTCGGTATTGGCTTATCACTTCTCACTTTCATTTTAACGCATATTCACCATTACTCGTTGCACTTCGTGCATCATTTTATTTCTCATTCAACATGTTACATTGCGACAACATCTCAAATCGTATTTCACAATTTGTTGCGCTTGCAGCAACTAATATTTTTACGGCTCGTTTGCATTCAATGCAATATACCCCTCGCGACTTCCTTAGCAAACATCGTGTAATTTCTAAAACACATGCGGCAAAATTACACGATTTGTATTAGATATTGTATGGAACATCCAGTGCGGCATCGAGTAGAGTCAAGAGTGATATCAAGTGGTGGTGGGCAACTTTTCGAATTGTAATGAAGCGAGCGTCCAGAGGAAATTGAGCCTAGAGCTCTGATACCAATTTGTCACGCCCCGACCCGGAATCACCCGAATCATCGTCCTTGTAGGGGGCGTGATGCCGCACGAGCCTGGAGTTGCGCTCGTGCAAGGCAAGATGACAAGTTCTCAAATGGTTATCTTTTGATTCGATATTAACAACGAAAGGAAACAGAGTATACGAAACAATTCTCTTTATTGATATCTGAAACTGAGATTACAATGGCTTCCGATAGCCTAACAATATATGCCAGATTGGCTACAACACTCAGGTTCTCTCTTGCCCACAAAGGATTTCACCGTTCCATACATCATGTCTTCTATATCTCGGCCGCATCAATCCAGCTGCGTAGTCCGAGCGTCAATGCGATAGCACGTTTCAATGCGCTTCGGCATTCCAAGCCTTAACACGTTCAAGCAACGCTTCGCCGCGAGCAATCTATTCCCTTCACCCTGCATGAAGCTGGTGGGGGATCAGTACGTTCGTCCTCGCATGTACTGAAGCAAAGATCATCTTTCCAAACCGACATTTTAATATTTATGTTGAATCATGCAACTTAGCTTATGATCTTGTTATGTTCTTCTTAGGGTCAATTTCATGGCATCTTCGAAAGCGTAAAGCATGTTATCATAGCATCATGTTATCGAATTGAATAGGCAAACAAACAAGCAATCTCGTGTTTGATTCGTGGCACGACTTACCAAGTCGACGCACTCGCCCTTGCACCGACGCAAGGTGAATACGCCGTAATCCTTCCCTGTCATGTTATTGTGCATCTCTATGCAGGATCTCTATGCGGGACGCATATGCGCCTACACTTTCAATCTATCGTTCCTTAACTATATGAGGGCCGTTGGCGTATCCGCGCCGAAATGGACTAAAGGAGTTCCTTTCTTTTCTCTCCTTCTTTTCTCTCTATTTGGTTGGGCTGCCCGGCGTTTCACGGGTTGGGTCACATCCCAAACAACCGAAACGTTCCCGCTACATGCCATCATTTACGGCTTCTTCCATCTTGTTTAAGGATGTGCGCCTACAAAGATTATCATCCCTTCGCGGCCAAATCGGTTCCGGGGACCTCCGGTATTTAACCGTTTGGGGGGATACTCGTGTACGAGTTATTATCACATTAATCTCGAGGCGCTCGCCTTTGAGATATCCAATGTTCCATAGCGACTCGTGCATATTGATGCACGTTTCATTTCAATTGTTCTAACTTAGTGTTCGACACACACTATCGTTTATCTTCCGATCGGACCACGCCCGTGGCGTCGATAGGTTAACTTTTAGCATACAGTGATATATTTGACTTATCGAATGAAGGAGTAAAAAGAAATCAATCCTCCCACCTTGAGTCGATTCACCTTCGTTGTTTCGCCGAGCCGATGCGGCTCGATTCCCTAACTTTGTTGCACAGCCACTCTCCTGACTTAGCCATTCAAGCACTTCGTGCTTCATTGAGTTATCCGCCGATTTGCCTTAGCGTGCCCAAGTCTCGACCCGTCGCAAGGCGACGATTTGATTTCGCGGACCCCTTACTAAATATGTCAAAAGATCGACCTCTAATATTTTCCCGTCAAAGTATAACCTGCACACGAAACCAACTAAAATCAATACTTCGCATCGATTCGGACTTGCGCCTTAGTCGATTCAATTTCTTAGAATCTTCGAGCCGATTCAACGCGCTCATCCTTCCGAGGCAATGCGGCACTTCGTATCGATTCACTCGATGCATATCTTCGGGATAAGGCAACTCTTCGCATCGACTTAGTTCGATGCATTACTCGGGTTGACATAACTCATCGCATCGACATAGCTCGATGCGTTGCTCGGGACAACTTAACTCTCGTATCGTTTTGCACCGATACATATCCTTGGGTCAACGCGACTCGTCGAGTCAACGTTTCAGCGTAATGCGCCGTACGGAGCGGGGCATTACAGCCGGGGCTCTCGAAGGTGGCGGACGGGGTTTCGATGCGGAGGGGCGCTCGCTCGGCCGGAGCCGAGCGCGGGTGCGACGGAGGTGCTGGGAGTTTCCGGTGGCGTGGTCGTGGCCGGGGTTGAGGTAGAAAAAGAAAGGGCGGCGGTTGCGGATGACCGGCGCAAGGACGCAGCGACCCTGGAAGGTCGACGGCGGAGCGACGGAGGACGGGGCTGGACGACACAGGTGAGGTTACTTATTCTAATCTGTTGTTTGTTTTTGGTGGCGGTGGTGATTGTGCGTCGGTGTTAGGTTTGTTGTGACAGTGGTGTCGGGCAGTGGCAGTGGCCGCGGTCGGGTGTGCGGCCGTTGGCCGGGGTGGTTGAGAGAGTTGGGCTGGATTATTAATGGAGTTAGGTCGGAGGGTCGGTCAGGGAGAAGGAGGTTCGGGGCTGCCGTTTTGGTCGAGATTGTGAGGAGGTCAGATGATGGTAGGGGGCTGGTGATGAGTCGACGGTGGTGGCTGCCGTGGCCTGAAACGGGGGTGACGACATTGGGGAGGCTGCTACGGCCAGGGGGTAGGGTTAGGGTTATTTGTGTCGGGGTTTGTCCGACACAGAGAGACGGAAATGTATTTATAATTATGGAATAAGACGGAGAGGGAACACGGACACGGTGCACATCCTCGGGTGGAAATTTGGTTTGTGGAATTTTTAGAGGAATATTGTGGTAAAATATTGGAGGAGTACCTGCCTATTTATGGGATGTGGGAATTCCCAATTGGATAAGAACTAGGAGTATTTAAAACCCAAGAAGATAAATCATCTATTTAATTAAAATTAATCAAATCAAATCCAATCCAAATCCAATTAAATCTAATTTAATTCCCTTAGTTTAAAATCAAATCAATAAATCAAATTTTAATTATTTAACTATTTAAATAAATACATAAATTCAAATCAAGATTTAAATGGCCACAATAACTTCCAAATATATTTTTCAAAATACCAATAATAATAATTTCGAAAATAATAAATATTTTTAAATATCTTTTTGAACAATAAAATATTAATATTAATAAATCTCGAAAATTATACTTTTATTTAAAATAGACCAATAAATAATTACGAAATATATGTATGCAAAAATATTCTTTACATAATTAGGCTTTTCTAGTATACAAAAATATTATTTATTATTAATAACTTTTAGAAACAAAAGGCTTTTTATAGCAAGAATATTTATATAATATTTTGAAAGTGTATAATAAAATAGAGAAAAATATTTTTTCTAAAATATGTACGCTCGCACATATTCGCACTCATCGAGCAATTACGAAAAATAAAATGTCGTGCGCGACGTACAATACGACTACGCGACGTACAATACAAAATTTTAAATCGATACCAAATTTAATATAAAAAAATAGTAGAAATTTAGGGGTTTTACATCCTACCCAACTTAAAAGAATTTCGTCCTCGAAATTAAGAATTCGTAGGGGGTGAGAAGGCACAAGGGGGGGTATCGATGGGAAACAATCGAATACAAATCATGTCGTAAGAAATCACGATCTAGATCATAGAAAAAGAATAATACGGTATGGTCACGGGTAATGAATGAGGGTCGCGATTTAATAGAAAAAAAAGATTCACTTAAATTAAGCGATTAGAGGGCCTTGATAGGGCCGAGAGAAGGACGAGTAGTTTAGGATGAAGATATAACAACATCGAGGGAGAATGGTCATAGCCGATAGGAAGGCTAGAGGGAGTGCTAGTATAACGTCTTCGTCTTTCTAAAATAGGTGAAGGCGAAAGCAATATAGAGTTCGAAGGAGGCGTTATCGAATACGAATACGTGATTTAAAGACGACCGAAAAGAATTTCAAAGGAATTGTCAAGGCAGTCGTGGATGGGATTCTAAAGGACAAGTTTAGCTATGTCCCCATCCACGTAGAATAATAGACAAAAGTGAACCAAAGTGCACTTGGTTGATCAGACCATTATGCACCGGTTCTGATTAGACAACATGCTAGTGAGCGCTCAATAGCATATGTCATGAACAAACTTGATAAAGAATAAGCTTGTAAAAACTAGGCTACATTAGCATTATTTAGTCAAACGGTAAATACATAGGCACGAGAGATTAAGATTTAAAGAAGGTAGAATGATTCTAAGTCATACAGTCGTCCTATAGTCTTCTTGTCCAAGTCCTTGGTTGGCTAGACGGGTTAGGTCCTCTAGATTCTAGGATCTAAATAAGCTTGCTAATATAGGTCACTAGGTCAAAGGGGTTGCTAGTTCATAAGGTATTCTACCCAACTTAAAGAATTAAACTAATGGTGTTTTGGGACAATTAACTAGTAGGGTCAATCTCTAGCAAGCACGAAGGGGAGATAAGAATAGGGATGGAAGGAAGCAAGTAAGATGCAATTGATGAGTCAAACGGTAGATAAATCAAGGAAAGTGGTCAAGTATGTGGATGAGAACCTAGACTTCTAATCCTATTCGCAGGCTTGTTTGGTACGGTAAAGTAACCAAACAATTTATCTTGACCTGCATGGGCCACCACAAAAACATGTAACACCCCAGTTCCAAAATACGTAGGACTAGGAACGTAGACATGCCAGCTGTATTCATACGAAGTATACTCCAATATATGGAAGCCTCGTATAAATACATAAGCTGTAAAATGCAGTAGAAACCATAACAACTAATCTCATCCACAAAACAAAATAATAAAAGATATCATATAATGAGAATGAATATCTTGATACAATATGTTGGGCGGAGACAAATCCACTACCAACAAGTAAAGAAAATACATGAGAAAAGAAATGAATTTGGCGAGTGAAGCGAAGACGATCCAAGTGCAATCATCCTCGAAGAAATAGCGATGATCACGGCTAGAGCTAGAACACCTGCGAAAGACAATAGCACACACCTGGAGAGATAACCAGGTCCTCAGAGGGACGTAACAAGACACATAATATCATGCCAATAACTGAATAAATAAAGCTCAACAGAAAAGTATATGTCTAAACAGATAAAGGTCCTTAACCATTCTATGTTTTAATGCATTTTGGAGACAACGTTCCACACAAGGGCTCCCGAAGCTAGAAACACGGCGCGTTAGCGTTTCAACCAAGGCATTAGTGGCGTCTAGAGAAAAGTAAATGCACGGCCCATTAGCACTCGAGCGAGAACTAAGGGGCATCTAGAGAAAAATAAATGCACGGCCACTAGCTCTTGGGTGAGTCACTAACGGCAGCTAGAGGAAAGTAAATGCACGGCCCATTAGCACTCGACTGAGTCACTAAGGGCATCTAGAGAAAAGTAAAGGTGTGAAAGCCCATGCGCCTAATAACTGTCTTCACCCTCCCCATGTACTACTCGTGCTGAATCCACATTACGACATTCCTAATAACTGCTAAGTCGCTAAGTCTTCTAGACAACCATAACTATTTAGCAGTTATTGCCTATCGCACAGCATGTGCGCACCGATGGCCAGTCGATACGTACGTCCGAGATCTATATGAGACTCGTGACTCGTGATACACAAGTGTCGGGCCAATGAATGCGACACAAACAAAGGTGATCCCTTAACTCTAAGCCATATGCAACTAAAATATAATAATTTGCAAGTACAATTTATATTTTCTAGAATAAGTAAAAACATGCATGATATTGAGCAAGGACTTTAAACAGTAAAGGCAAGGTGTCTTGCCTGATAGGGCGCCTGGTGTGCTGCGATGATCAAGATGGCACGAACTGCGACTTTGGTACAACAACTATACATGGAGACCTCGGATGGTGGCACGGACAGTTTCATTGGGTCCAGAAGGGTCAAATTAGTTAGGTTTGACATAATGTAGTCTCGAAATGGACGAAGGAATAAGGCTTGGATACGGACAGGAAAAATCAAAGAATAATGGATAAATAAATATTTATATATATACGAAATTTAGAAAATATTTATAATTCCTAAAACTAGTTTTCATACGTCAAAATAAGTATAAGAAAGAAAAGAAAGAAAAAAATACCCACAGTCAAGAAAAATCATTTTTTTGGATAAAATATACTAAGTTTGTAAATTCTCGTTTTTGACAGAAACGATGTTTGATAAATACTTTAGATAATTATTCTAGAAAACCATATTTTTCGGATAACCTATTTTTGGCAATACTTTTTAGTATACATATTTAGCATCCGAAATCCAGTTTTAAATAACTTAGAGCAAGCCTAGTAAAATATTCTGTCTAGATAATACTAGTATATTTATTTAAAAATAACATTAATACTTACTTACAAAAATAATAGCTAAAAATATTTTCAGTAATGCTTATATTAATAAATACGGTCTAATAACTAATATGAAATTGTTGAAAATAACACATATATACATTTGTCCAACATCTTAAATAAAATAGTACAAACATATTTTAATTTATAGGCTGTTACTTCACAGCATAAGAAGAGAAAAATACTGATAACAATAATAATAATAATAATAATAATAATACCAATAATAGTTACAAACACAAAGAAAAGAAAAAAAAGAAAAGAGAAAACAATCACCAAAAAAAATAAAAAAATAAAAAATAAAACTAATAACAAATATCTGCTCTCTTAATCAGCAGCTACTGAGAGAGAGAGAGAGAAAAAAACGAAAGGGTGGAAGAAGAAGCGGGGAAGAGAGGGAGAACTGAGGAGGCGGAGGCTTGGGGTCGGGCTCCGGTGGCACGGCTGAGCGCTGGGCGTTTTGCGGCGAAGGGTGGAGAGGTGGAAGAGCGGTCGGACTATGGCGGCGCGTCTCCGATGGCTAGGTCACGCCGCGGCGGAGGAGGGGGAGACTCACTTAGGGTTCCGGCGGACCGCATCGTCGGCGGCACAAGAGAGGCCGCGCGGCCTACGCGGTGCTCGGCGCGACAGCCGCGAAGACCAGGCGGAGAGGGCGCTGGTGTTCCATCGGAGCTGGCGCTCCGGTGTTGGCGCGACGGCCGTCGCAGTCTCTGCGGGCGGTGGCACGCACTGCGAGCGCCGGGACTGGAGCGGCGGAGGTTGGTGAAGCGGGAGGCGGCCGGGGCTCTCGAAGGTGGCGGACGGGGTTTCGATGCGGAGGGCGCTCGCTCGGCCGGAGCCGAGCGCGGGTGCGGCGGAGGGGCGCTCGCTCGGCCGGAGCCGAGCGCGGGTGCGGCGGAGGTGCTGGAAGTTTTCGGTGGCGTGGTCGTGGCCGGGGTTGAGGTAGAAAAAGAAAGGGCGGCGGTTGCGGATGACCGGCGCAAGGACGCAGCGACCCTGGGAGGTCGGCGCCGGAGCGACGGAGGACGGGGCTGGGCGACACAGGTGAGGTTCCTTATTCTAATCTGTTGTTTGTTTTTGGTGGCGGTGGTGATTGTGCGTCGGTGTTAGGTTTGTTGTGACGGTGGTGTCGGGCAGTGGCAGTGGCCGCGGTCGGGTGTGCGGCCGTTGGCCGGGGTGGTTGAGAGAGTTGGGCTGGATTATTAATGGAGTTAGGTCGGAGGGTCGGTCAGGGAGAAGGAGGTTCGGGGCTGCCGTTTTGGTCGGGATTGTGAGGAGGTCAGATGCTGGTAGGGGACTGGTGATGAGTCGACGGTGATGCCGACAGTGGTGGCTGCCGTGGCCTGAAACGGAGGTGACGACATTGGGGAGGCTGCTACGGCCAGGGGGTAGGGTTAGGATTAGGGTTAGGGTTATTTGTGTCGGGGTTTGTCCGACACAGAGAGACGGAAATGTATTTATAATTATGGAATAAGACGGGACGGGAACACGGACACGGTGCACATGCTCGGGTGAAAATTTGGTTTGTGGAATTTTTAGAGAAATATTGTGGTAAAATATTGGAGGAGTACATGCCTATTTATAGGATGTGGGAATTCCCAATTGGATAAGAACTAGGAGTATTTAAAATCCAAGTAGATAAATCATCTATTTAATTAAAATCAATCAAATCCAATTAAATCTAATTTAATTCCCTCAGTTTAAAATCAAATCAATAAATCAAGTTTCAATTATTTAACTATTTAAATAAATACACAAATTCAAATCAAGATTTAAATGGCCACAATAACTTCCAAATATATTTTTCAAAATACCAATAATAATAATTTCGAAAATAATAAATACTTTTAAATATCTTTTTGAACAATAAAATATTAATATTAATAAATCTCGAAAATTATACTTTTATTTAAAATAGACCAATAAATAATTACGAAATATATGTATGCAAAAATATTCTTTACATAATTAGGCTTTTCTAGTATACAAAAATATTATTTATTATTAATAACTTTTAGAAACAAAAGGCTTTTTATAGCAAGAATATTTATATAATATTTTGAAAGTGTATAATAAAATAGAGAAAAATATTTTTTCTAAAATATGTACGCTCGCACATATTCGCACTCGTCGAGCAATTACGAAAAATAAAATATCGTGCGCGACGTACAATACGACTACGCGACGTACAATACAAAATTTTAAATCGATACCAAATTTAATAATAAAAAAAATAGTAGAAATTTAGGGGTTTTACAATAAGGGGCAGTTACTTCATGCATTATTCCATGCAATTCACAAAAGGAGTCAAAATCAGAAAAGGTGTATTCACCCCCACGATTAGACCTAAGAATTTTTATTTTATTTTCAAGCTGATTTTCAACTTCAGCTTTAAAAGAAACAAACTTACTAAGAGCCTCATCTTTTGTTCTAAGCAAGTAAACATTACAGTATTTAGAATAATCATCTATAAAAGTTGTGAAGTAACGCTTACCACTACGAGTGAGGACACCGTTTAATTCACAGATATCGCTGTGAATAAGCTCCAAAAGCTGAGAATTCCTTTCAACTGAATGAAAGGATTTTCTAGGTTGTTTGGCTTGAGTACAAATCTCACATTTATCATTCCTGCTCATATCAATCTTGGAAATTAATTGTAAAACAGACATTCTCTTAACAGAATTAAAATTTACATGTCCCAAACGACCATGCCAAACATTGTAGCTATCAATATTGGAAGATATTGCATTTGCAGGAGAAACATTATTATAATCAATATTATTTAAACTAGAAGTAAAATTATTGCAAGACATGTCAACAGAAAGTTTAAATAGACCCCCACAAACATAGCATTTCCTAATAAAATTTCCGTTTAGGGAGATTACAACTCGATCAGACTCAAAAACTAGTTTGTAGCCATGTTTATTTAACAAATATCCAAAAATAAGATTTGTGTTCACGTCCGGTACGTGCTACACATTATGCAAAGGGAGGATCTTGCCCGAAGATAACTTGAAATTCACTCTTCCCTTTCCAAGCACTCTGGCAGTACTCGAGTTTTCCATAGCTACTGATTTGTCTTCCTCAACCTGTCGATAGGAGGAAAATGAATCAATATTAGGACACACATGGACATTTGCCCCTGTATCAACCCACCAATAAGTAGGCTGATATGAGGTATCAAAACCAGAACATACAGCTACAAACCTCTGATCATCGGTACCGATAGATTCGGTCCCGGCTATGACTACATGAGCCTGAGGAACAACAGGAGCGTCTGCAGCAGGAGTTCGGCGATCATGATTCTGGAATCCCTGACCCTTCTTCCTGTGGCGACATTGCCTAGCAAAGTGGCCAGGCTTACCACAGTTGTAGCACTCCCGCCTTGGCCTATTGTCTTTTCCAATAACAGATTTTGGTTTCAGGAATTGTTTCTTTGCAGGATTCCTATTCTGGGAGTTATTTCTCTGTTGAAAGGGTTGACCCTTAGGCTTTCCCATGGACTCAGCAATATGCAACTTTGCCTTGAATTCACTACTCCAAGGTTCTTTGTCCCTACTTCTACTCTCTTTCTCAATACGGAGAGAGACAAACAGCTCATCTAAGGACATTGGCTCCTTATTGTGTTTCAGTTTTAAGCCAAAGGATTTCCAGGATGGAGGCAATTTATTTATGAATGCAGCAATCAGAAATTTATCAGCTAGTGGCATGTCTTTCTGAGACATCTCATGAATAATGGTTTGCAGGGTGTTAGTCTCTTCAACAACAGACTTCTCATCAACCATCTTAAACTCTAAGAATCTGTCCACTATGTAAACCTCAGAACCTGCTCCTTCATTGGAGTATTTCTTATCGAGGGCTTCCCAAAGCTCTCTGGAAGTGGTAGTTGTGTAGTAGATATTATACAGCGTGTCAGACAGGCAACTAAGGATTTTTTCCATGACAAATGAAGTCTGTCTCATTGTATGATTCTAGCTCAAAAGTTTTGGCAGGTTCGTGTAGGTCAGGCAGGTTATCAGGTTCTTTAAGAACCTTTGACAGTTTCAGGTAGGTCAACCAGTAGGTCATCCTGTGCTGCCACCGCTTAAAATTCTGACCATCAAACTTCTCCGGTTTGGAGGAGTTGTGAATATTGGTCGAAAATTCCTCTGCTGTGGGATTCATAGTGCGTGCGTAGGAATAAAGCAAACAGAAGGTAAACAGAACCTAAAAATTTCTATTCTAAGATTGTTGGAATAATCACTAGACAGAATTCCTAACGCAAGCAATCAGAAGAAGTAAAATTCAGAACAGGAATTAAGAGTTTAGGATTCGAAGCACGTTACAAACGCTGTCCTTAGAATAGAATTTTGCCCCCACAATCGTGCAGCGGGTTCCAGCAATCTATCCCCGAGATACAACGAATCCTTCGATCCACAGCACCGTGCACCCGGTAGTGAATCACTCGATCGATCGCAGCCTTGTCCAGAGAAAGAGTTGGACGGAAGAAGGAGGATGAGGGTTCTGGTTGCAACTTTTCTCTTCTGTACGAACAGAGTTCCGAACGGAAAAGAGAGAGAGAGAAAAGATTTTTCGTATCTGATCCAACAGATCACCCAATTTGATTTTAAAATCAAATCACTCTGTACATGGCCAGAATTATCTCCGCGATCCACAAATCCCGTAACGGGATTACGTGGTAACAGTTCTTGCGGAAGACCAGGCAACCGAACCAAAAATTAAATCAAATAATAATTAAAATGAGATAAAAAAAAATACCTTTATATCCTTGGTCCGGTCCGCAGCGCGCAAGCGTGCAAAATGCTAAGTGCGCGATAAATAAATGCGTCAAAAATGCGCATTAAATCGCAGACCCGCTCGCGGGTTGGATGGGATGTAGCCTATCCCCTACACAACCCACTAACCCACTAAGGCGGGAAAAGCCTTATATGGAAAGGAGAACTTTTCCTCATTTCCCATGTGGGACTAAAAGAATGGAGTTCCTTTTTGAATCACATATAAGTTGCTTCCCAAACAACAACACATAAAAACCAACAATCCCCCACATGATTCAAAAATGGACAAAAAGGATATAAATCGATAGAACGATAGGAAAGAGAATAAGATATGGGCAGTTACATTGTGTATCAGAGGAAGGTGTCTTCCGGACTTGAACCTCCCCTTAGTGTTGTACATTTCATCTATACGGACCCAAAGTGACGTAAGTCTTGAACTTAGGATCTTATTTGTACAGACTCAACGTACACACAGACACATTGCAGGCATTTGATCGTATCAACAGTTGTGCACTTTTTGACCATGTGCTTATCTCGGTTTCTTGAGAGCTCTAGAGAACAGCCCGAGTTCCCATAGAAAGCGGCCCCACTTTTACTCCCAAATAGGTAAATCTTTCTGGATATTCTGCAATTTATATACCCTGCTTTATAAGCCACTGATTCATTAATATTTTACAATCAACCTCATTTTTATTGTAGATCAACACTATATAGTAGAGGAATAGTTTATTACAATTACATCCATATAGTGCTTTCCAGTCACACATCAATTTTGTTGTTACCATTGAACCTTTTCCTGGGGCTACCAATCGAAGGTTGGGTTGCTTTTGAGGTGACTCAATCTATGGGCTTCAACCCCATTCCTCTTGCCGTCTCCAACACTTGTCTCCTCGAGAGACCTTTAGTTAGAGGATCCGCTAGATTGTTCTTTGATCTGACGAAGTCAATTGTAATTACTCCACTGGACCGCAATTGCTTCACCCGATTGTACCTCAGACGTATATGTCTAGATTTTCCATTATAGCTTGTCCTTTGAGACTTTGCTATTGCAGCCTGACTGTCACAGTGTACTGGGATAGAAGGAACTGGTTTGCTCCATAGAGGAATATCTGTTACCAGATTCCTGAGCCAGTCTGCTTCCTCACTGGTGAGGTCAAGAGCTATGAACTCTGCCTCCATAGTCGATCTAGATATACAGGTCTGCCTAGTAGAGTTCCAAGCGACGACAGCTCCTCCCAATGTGAATATATATCCACTTGTGGCTTTGGTATCATCTGTATCTGAGATCCAGTTTGCATCAGTGTACCCTTCTAATACAGATGGGTATCCTCCATAGAATAATCCATGGGATGACGTGCCCTTCAGGTATCTCATTACCCTTTCTAAGGCAGTCCAGTGTGAACTATTCGGATTGCTTGTGTACCGACTAAGTTTTCCTACTGCGTAGGAAATATCAGGTCTGGTACGGTTAGTAATATAGTTCAAACATCCAATTTGCTGAGAATACTTCAGCTGAGCCACACTGTCTCCTTTGTTCTTCTTCAACCTGATACTTGCATCATATGGAGTGCTTACAGGTTTAGAATCAAAATAGTTAAATCTTTTCAGGACCTTTTCTATATAGTAAGATTGGGAGATACCAATTCTCTCATAAGTGTGACTTAATTTAAGTCCTAAAATCACATCAGCGGGTCCTAAATCTTTCATATCAAAATTTTCAGACAGAAAACTTTTGATATCATAAATAATATCCATGTCAGTGCCAAAAATAAGAATATCATCAACGTATAAGCACAATATTACGCATGAACTACCAACAGTTTTACTATATACACATTTATCAGAATCGTTAATAGCAAAACCATAAGATAGAATTACCTTATCAAATTTATCATGCCATTGCTTTGGCGCTTGTTTCAGTCCATAAAGAGATTTAATCAATTTGCACACCTTGTGTTCTTGTCCTGGAACAACAAACCCTTCAAGTTGTTCCATGTAAATCTCTTCCTGTAAATCTCCATTCAAAAAAGCAGTTTTTACATCCATTTGATGAATAAACAGTTTATGAACAGATGCAATAGCAATTAACATTCTAATAGTGGCAATTCTAGTAACTGGAGAGTAAGTGTCAAAGAAGTCTACTCCTTCCCTTTGTTTGAACCCTTTAGCAACTAACCTTGCTTTGAACTTCTCAATAGGCCCATCAGGCCTTAGCTTCTTCCTGAAGATCCATTTGTAACCAATTGGTTTGCAACCTACAGGAAGGTTAACTAAATCCCAGGTTCTATTTGACATAATAGAATCTATTTCACTGTTAATGGCTTCTTTCTAAAATAGTGAGTCTACAGAAGACATAGCCCCTTGATAAGATATAGGGTCCCCTTCAACAAGATAGGTGAAAAACCCACTACACCAAAATGGTCAAATTGTAACACAATTTTTTTACAATTTGTAACGGTTATTACCGTGATATGTTTGTAATAGTAATAACCGTTACAATGGTAAAAAAACTGTTACTAGAATTATAGTTTTATAGTTTTATTATTTTTATAATTTTTGCAACAATAATAACCGTTGCAAACTAAAAACTCCTATTTCCCATGCTTCAACTTTTTACGAATTTGGTGGAGCAAAGTGTCACAAATGAAATCCCCCTTCCCGTCTAATTTTTCATCATTTCCTCTCTCGAGCTTCCTTCTCCCTCTCTCTCTCTCTCTCTCTCTCTCTCGAGCTTCTCTCTCTCACGGGCTTTCCCTCTCCTCCAACTCCTCTATTGATACCAAGCCAAGAATTCGAACACCTAATGGCGAGGGCCGGCGACTACGAGTCATCGGTGCTCTAGTTGGCCGTCCTTCCCCGGCTCCTTATTGCCCTAATCATCTTCTGTAAGTCCTCTCGACCCCTATGACACCTCCGCCTTCCTGAATCTGCAGTTCCTTATTTTTTCTCTTCCCCACAAAATTAGGGTTTCGAGCTACCAGTCTCTGATCCAGAGCACACCGATTCGACATCGAAGGGGAGGGGAAGAGGAAAGGGCTTTGAATCGCTCACATTGGAGAAGAAATCGAGAGTCGACGCTGATTTCGATGCCAACGCAAACCTCTCCAGGTCTTCAAAGATTCGGCGCCATCAAACTCAAGGTTTGTCTCTCTCTCACTAAAAATTTGATTTTTGTCTACAATGATCGTAACTTTCAACACAAAATTAGGAGAAAGGGAACAACTATTTGAAGAGGGGAAACAAACACTACTCCGAGGCAATCAACTGCTACACCAAGGCCATCAATCAGAGCGCACTTGGAGATTATGATACTTTTCTTCTCTTTTCCAACAAAGCCCATGTCAATTTCCTGTTGGTGAACTATGGACGCGTTGTCGCTGACTCGAAGAGGCGGTGAAACTCTCCCAGACGAATGTGAAGGTGAGTTTTCTTTGAATTCGTACTTGCCCATTTGTGAAATTTTGTAGAATGTTGGGTTCTTGATGCTAATATTGTATGATCAGTTCAGTGGACAATTAAAGGCTGAGTTTGATCATCTGTTGCGCTGCTGCTGATGATGATTCAAAGTCGATGCGGCCTGGAGGTGAAGACCAAGTTTTATATGTTCAGTGGAGCATTGTTGAAGATGTTCAAGTTTTATATGGCTGCAATAGGTCGTGTTGTATATTCATGTTTTCTTCTTTACTCTGTCAATGAACATGGGGTTTAACACTCGGAGCTATATGCGCTCTCGTCTTTAATTACGACCTAATTATAAATCTGGACCCAATAGTTCAGTCCACTATTGCATTTATTTTAATCAGATATAAGCATGGTTAAGGTCTTAATCTATAGCAGGATATAACTCGCATTTCGACACAGGCATGAACAAAGACTTTAGATAATAGTGCTATCAGTATATTCAACCTTGATTTCTACCAGTGACCTCCTAAGTGGCAACATACTTTGCAAATAAACTAGATAGCAAATGAATACTTGTGCATGTTAAAAATGCATTAATCTAGAACTTGAATGGATTCAAGTTTTCTAAAATATTAGTTATTGATTGATATTGAAAAAATAGGGAAAAAGTTCCAGGCCTGAGAATGGTAGGTGTAACAAAATGCTAATTCGTGCCCAATCCTTCAAGAATCAGGAATGAGACCTCAACGATCAAATATCAAATATCATCTCGGTACATTCCACTAATAGTAGCCTAATAGTAACAGTCTCGGCACTTTCTGCTAATCTTTCACTGTGTTAAGAATTCGAACAAATAGTCGCTTGATAGTTCTTTTTCATTAAGAACTTTTGGTTAGAATATATCATGTACAGTAACAATATTGCTACTATTACATGCCCACTTAGGAAAAATAAAGTCGAGATGACACAATTTTCTATCCTCACAAAATCAACAACCTACATACAATTCAACAAACTCAACGACAGATAATCAAACCAGTGAACTGATAATACAAAATTTTGTAGAATATTGGGTTCTTGATGCTAATGTTGGTAATACACATACAATTGGCTCACATATTTGATTTTATATGTTGAATTATTGTTCTTATGTGCAGGATTCAGGTTTTTGCCCAATAATGACTCAAAGGAACAATTTCAGACCATTTCATCAAGTAGTGTGTGCTTTATATCATGTAAGGATTTAAAGTAGAACCCATATCATTATAATTTGAGTTACTCTTTGATCGTATCTTATCTTACAGTTTGCATCCTCTTTTGGGTGCTTTTATATGACTCTTGGAGCATCCAATGTAACTAGAATTGTGAGCATAAGATTAATGACTCTTGGCAAGGTTGACATGAACAAATTAAGGACTATTTTGCTTATCCAATTAATACTTTAGTTATCGTTTCACTGTTTTCCCTCTTAATTTCTCTAAATGATATATTCAGATATTGGAGAATGGTAGTAGGCTTATTTTCTTGTGAGCAGGCTTCTTTTCTATATCACAACTCAAGTATACTAGCTTTTAATGTCATATGTTAAAGTACAATCAATATAGGAATGTGAGAGTATGTGGAACACCTATCGTCGAGAACAAGTTACATATTCTTGTTTGGAGAAGAGATGGAGAAGACCATGACCTCCAAGTGTTTCATGATCTTGGTCGTGTTTGGAGCACTTGGCTATGCCAAGGCTCAAAGTTTGGAGCTAGGTTTCTACGACACAAGTTGCCCCAAGGCCGAAAAGATCATCTCAGACTTTGTCAAGGAGCACATCAGAAATGCTCCGTCCCTCGCCTCCCCGCTGCTCAGAATGCATTTCCACGACTGCTTTGTGAGGGTATGTAGTCAAAAATCCAAGTTATTTCATTTCAAAATGTTTTGGAAATGCTAATGTTAACTGTCAAAATTTCGCTCTCAGGGTTGCGATGCTTCCATCCTTATCAACTCCACAAGCGCCAACAATAGCACCGAGAAGGCAGGAAATCCGAACAAGACACTCCGCGGGTTCGACTTCATCGACCGCGTCAAAGCTGCGGTCGAAGCCGAGTGCCCGGGAGTTGTTTCCTGCGCTGCTATCATTGCCTTGACTGCAAGAGATGCAGTTGGAGTTATAGTAAGAAGTTCATGCTAAGCATCATTGCTATAGCAGTACAACACAAAGCCTAAATCAAATAATATGTTGTTAGCTTCATAATTTGGACTGGCCATGTCCCTAACGCTTATTTCTTTTTTTTTTTAGGGAGGACCATTCTGGAATGTCCCAACGGGGCGTAGGGATGGCTTGATCTCGAATACTTCGGAAGCCAATACTCAAATTCCTGGTCCAACATTTAACTTCAGCTCTCTCCAAACATCTTTTGCTAACAAAGGATTAAATGTGACAGATCTAGTTCTCCTCTCTGGTAAGCTACTATCATATCAACTTATCGTCCTATAATTGACATTCATTTTAGAGGGTACGCGTTGCTTGACACAACGGCAAGGCTTGGCAATTGCATCTTTGACCCCTTCTTGATCCTATCTATATTAATTAGCGATGTATAACCATTTTCTTTAGTTGTTTACATTTATTTCTGCAGCTAGCTAACTAGTAGCAACACTCTAGCTTCTTATTAGGGGCTCACACTATTGGTGTTTCACACTGCTCATCCTTTAGCAAAAGGCTGTACAACTTCACAAGGAAAGGCGACGACCTTCTATGGACAGTTTCTACATTGCAAACTTGAAGAAACTCAAATGCACAGTTGCAAATGACACCACTACTATAGTCGAGATGGACCCTGGGAGTTTCAGAACTTTCGATCTCGGCTACTATAAGAACCTACTTAAGAGGAGAGGCCTATTCCAGTCGGACGCAGCTTTAACAACCAACTCCGCAAGCGAGAATCTAATTGTCAGTCTCGTCAATAGTCCTCTAGAGAAATTCCTCCAGGAATTTTCTTTGGCTATGGAGAAGATGGGAAGGATCCAGGTGAAGACAGGTTCTTCAGGTGAGATCAGGAAGAACTGCGCAGTCGTGAATAGCTGAATGTCATATGTTAAAGTACAATCAATATATGTATGTTTTTTGCCCTCATCACCTAAAGGAGAAACAGTTCTGGAGAATATATTTCCTTCTCATTAAGACTTAAACACTTCTCAGTAAGTTCTTTTCCAATTTATCTTGGATATAATTTTAACACCTTTAAGAAAGCTAGAGAATAACAAGGTTGTATCCACAGGCTTGCTTTTGACATATATTGGCTCAACTATACTATCCAACATTTCTTTTCTGTTTTGCAATTATGCTCCTCTAAGATACATTTGTTTAGTGCCTATAAACACTAAATATTTTACTGTTTATATTTAAAATCAAGTTGTAGGGGTGACTAAAATTAGGTAGTGCTCGTTGTATGGTTGAATAGAATTATAGTACTTCATTACATCTTTGGATTTTCCAGTACTTGAAGCATCAGATTGTATATTACCTTATTTTTGCCATCAGGGAACATGTTGACTATACACTTTTTACTCTCTTTTGGTCTTCCTTTTATCTGTAAATTTTTTTGAAACACTGAAAGTTTTTAGATGGACTGTGAGCACACTAGAAGAGATCAGCCAACTACTTGCTACTGCTTTATTTGACATCAATTTTGTAATAAATATATGGAGTAGAAAAAGTACTTCTAGTATGGTATAAATCTGTCAGATATTTAATAACTATCACATTACGCATGCAACCTAATGTGATATTTATAATAATACAATAATTACTTTTGTGCCATAGGTTTTTAGGTATATATATAATGGAAGCTTTTTAACCGTTCTTGTTGACTCCATATCTATATCTTGCATTACTAATCAGTACTGTAAAAAAAAACCAAGGTAGTATTTCGACTCCATAGCTACATTTTGCATAACTAATCTGTACTGTAAGGAAAAACCAAGGTAGTATTTCAAATTTTCAGCAGACCCGAGATAACACTAGAACAAAAAAGAATAGAGGAGAAGCATAGAAGTTCCTTCCCACAAATATTTAAGAGTTCCAAAATATTGTGATGATGAAGAACTGGAAGAGAACCATCCAAAGAAAATAATTCAATTATTCTTGCCATGCACCTGGTCAACTATTTATTTCATGGCAACAAGTCTCAACTGGTTTATGTTTTTGACGAACGATGGTTTATGTTATATATAGGTCATTGATTCGACGCCTTGAGACAATAGACCCAAGAAACATGGGGTATGAAGAGCAACTTGCTTTTTGGATAAACATTCACATTGCTTTGGTTATGCATGTAAAATCCATCTTGCATTCAATAAATATGTTCTACCATTAAATGTAATCTTGTCCTCGGCTTTCTTATACTTATGTGACTCTCCAGGCCTTTCTAGCATACGGACTTCATGAGAATCAAATGAAAAGTACCTTCTCAATCTTAAAGTAAGTTTTCCCTGCCTCTTACTAAATTAATTTCTAGGCAGCGGAGCTCTATTAATTTTGCATATCAAAACTGGTGTAGGCAGCGTACAATGCCGACAGGCATTTGGTGAACGCTTATGTTATTCAAATCTCGATCCTTCGCTGCCAACTACATCGTCCAGCTGTGGTACTTTTCCAACCTTACGCCTAGCCTACAATTTTTCTTATAGTATGAAAAAAAGGTAAGATAAGAAGAATATTCATATGCTGACTAGTTTCACTATTGTCATTTGTTTGCAGGGGTTACGCTCTCTCTTCTCACAAAAAAACTAATGAAAGGGGACGACAAACATCTATATGCTCAGTCCTCCTGAGCCTCTTGTTCATTTTGCCCTTTGTTTGGGAGCCTACTATGATCCTGCAGTAAGACTTCTAGACTCTAATTCAAATAACTCTTGCAAGGTTTCGGTTCTGGTTTTGGAATTGAATGGTAGCAATGATCGACATTTGCAGCTTCGAGTCTATAGAGCCAAGGTAATCCATCAGGGGCTAGAGCTTGCAAAAGAAGAGTTTATTCAAGCGAACAACTCGGCCCAAAAGGAAACAAAGATCATCCTGCCAAAGACACTACACTACTATGCCGAAGACGCATCCATGGAACTAGTCAAGCTCGTCGAGATAATACATTGACTGCGTACAAGAGGTTCAACAGAAACTCAGCCAAGGATGGCAGCAGAGGAAGCCAGAAAAATGTGTACAGTGGTCACGGTATAAGTCATCTTTTAGATATATTGTGCATAGAGATTTGGCCAAACAATGTCTTCTTATTTCTCAATTTTATTGGTGAATATCCAAATAATATTGAAAGATGCTGAAACTTTTACTTGATTGTTGGCCTCTTTGATCAGGAAGAATTGCACCTTGCTATGGACAATACTTGCAGTCACACGAAAATATATATTGGTTAATGATGTATATGGAGATACATATTGGTTTAAATACATATTGTTAGATTAGATTGGTAGAAGGATATTGTTGTTAATAATGTGATTTATTTACTTGTGTAATTAATTACTTGTCATTGGAAAGTTGGCATGTATTTCAAATCATTTTTTTTTCCAAAAAATTATTTTGTAATGGTTATAACCGTTACAAAAATGAAAATTAGTAACGAAAGAATGCATTTTCGTAACAGTTATAACTGTTACAAAGGTAAATTTAGTAACGGTTATAACCATGACAAACACCGTGACAAAATTTATTTTCGTAACGGTAATAACCGTGACGAAAACTGTTACAAAAATTAGTCACGCCTAATTCGTCACGGTTATTACCGTGCAAAAATTATTTGTCACGGTAATAACTGTTGGCAATTACGTATTTTGGTGTAGTGACCTTTCTCCTAGGTTTGGTTCTCTTCTGGTTCTTTTACTCCTCCTAGGTTCTACTAGGATTTCTACTTGAGAACTAGAAGTTGCAATAGGAACTTGTGCAGATATAGAAGATCTAGGGGTTCTATTTTTCAAAGGAAAGACATTTTCAAAAAATGTAGCATCCCTAGATTCCATAACAGTGTTTGCATCAATACCATTAACCTCACTCTTAATAACAAGAAATCTAAAAGCAATACTGTTTTAAGCATAACCCAAAAATATACAGTCTACGGTCTTGGCTCCCAATTTCCTTTTCTTAGTAGGAGGGACAGAGACTTTTGCAAGACACCCCCACACTTTGAAATATTTCAAAGATGGTTTTCTGCCCTTCCATAATTCATAAGAGGTTTTATCAGTCTTTTTAAAAGGAACTTTATTCAGAATATGGCATGCAAAAAGAAAGGCCTCCACCCACAAATTATCAAATAAACCAGCGCTACCTAACATAGCATTAATCATATCTACTAAAGTCCTTTTTTTCCTTTCTGCTATCCCATTCTGTTGAGGAGCATAAGGGGCAGTTACTTCATGTATTATTCCATGCAATTCACAAAAGGAGTCAAAATCAGCAGAGGTGTATTCACCCCGACGATCAGACCTAAGAATTTTTATTTTCTTTTCAAGCTAATTTTCAACTTCAGCATTAAAAGAAATAAACTTACTAAGAGCCTCATCTTTTGTTCTAAGCAAGTAAACATATCAGTATTTAGAATAATCATCTATAAAAGTTGTGAAGTAACGCTTACCACTACGAGTGAGGACACCGTTTAATTCACAGATGTCGCTGTGAATAAGCTCCAAAAGTTGAGAATTTCTTTCAACTGAATGAAAGGATTTTCTAGGCTGTTTGGCTTGAGTACAAATCTCACATTTATCATTCCTACTCATATCATTCTTGGGAATTAATTGTAAAACAGACATTCTCTTAACAGAATTAAAATTCACATGTCCCAAACGACCATGCCAAACATTGTAGCTATCATTATTGGAAGATATTGCATTTGCAGGAGAAACATTATTATAATCAATATTATTTAAACTAGAAGTAAAATTGTTGCAAGACATGTCAACAGAAAGTTTAAATAGACCCCCACAAACATAGCCTTTCTCAATAAAATTTCCATTTAGGGAGATTACAACTCGATCAGACTCAAAAACTAGTTTGTAGCCATGTTTATTTAACAAATATCCAGAAATTAAATTTTTGTTCACGTCCGGTACGTGCTGCACATTATGCAAAGGGAGGATCTTGCCCGAAAACAACTTGAGATTCACTCTTCCCTTTCCAAGCACTCTGGCAGCACTCGAGTTTCCCATAGCTACTGATTCGCATTCCTTAATCTGTCGGTAGGAGAAAAATGAATCAATATTAGGACACACATGGACATTTGCCCCTGTATCAACCCACCAATCAGTAGGCTAATACGAGGCATCAAAACCAGAACATACAGCTACAAACCTCTGATCATCGGTACCGATAGATTCAGTCCCGGCTATGACTACGTGAGCCTGAGGAACAACAGGAGCGTCTACAGCAGGAGTTCGGCGATCAGGATTCTGGAATCCCTGACCCTTCTTCCTGTGGCGACATTGCCTAGCAAAGTGGCCAGGCTTACCACAGTTGTAGCACTCCCGCCTTGGCCTGTTGTCTTTCCCAATAACAGATTTTGGTTTCAGGAATTGTTTCTTTGCAGGATTTCTGTTCTGGGGGTTATTTCTCTGTTGAAAGGGTTGGCCCTTAGGCTTTCCCTTGCACTCAGCAATATGCAACTTTGCCTCGAATTCACTACTCAAAGGTTCCTTGTCCCTACTTCTACTCTCTTTCTCAATGCGGAGAGAGACAAATAGCTCATCTAAGGACATTGGCTCCTTATTGTGTTTCAGTTTTAAGCCAAAGGATTTCCAGGATGGAGGCAATTTATTTATGAATGCAGCAATCAGAAATTTATCAGCTAGTGGCATGTCTTTCTGAGAAATCCCATGAATAATGGTTTGCAGGGTGTTAGTCTGTTCAACAACAGACTTCTCATCAACCATCTTAAACTCTAAGAATCTGTCCACTATGTAAACCTCAGAACCTGCTCCTTCATTGGAGTATTTCTTATCGAGGGCTTCCCAAAGCTCTCTGGAAGTGGTAGTTGTGCAGTAGATATCATACAGCGTGTCAGACAGGCAACTAAGGATTTTTCTATGACAAATGAAGTCTGTCTCGTTGTATGATTCTAGCTCAAAAGTTTTGGCAGGTTCGTGTAGGTCAGGCAGGGTATTAGGTTCTTTAAGAACCTTTGACAGTTTCAGGCAGGTCAACCAGTAGGTCATCCTGCGCTGCCACCGCTTAAAATTCTGACCATCAAACTTCTCCGATTTGGAGGAGTTGTGAATATTGGTCGAGCTGTGGGATTCATAGTGCGTGCGTAGGAATAAAGCAAACAGAAGGTAAACAGAACCTAAAAAATTATATTCTAAGATTGTTGGAATAATCACTAGACAGAATTCCTAACACAAGCAATCAGAAGAAGTAAAATTCAGAACATGAATTAAGAGTTTAGGATTCGAAGCACGTTACAAACGCTGTCCTTATAATAGAATTTCGCCCCCACAATCGTGCAGCGGGTTCCAGCGATCTATCTCCGAGATACAACGAATCCTTCGATCCACAGCACCGTGCACCCGGTAGTGAATCACTCGATCGATCGCAGCCTTGCCCAGAGAAAGAGTTGGACGGGAGGAGGAGGATGAGGGTTCTGGTTGCAACTTTTCTCTTCTGTACGAATAGAGTTCCGAACGGGGAAGAGAGAGAGAGAAAAGATTTTTCGTATCTGATCCAGTAGATCACCTAATTTGATTTTAAAATCAAATCTCTCTGTACGTGGCCAGAATTATCTCCGCGATCCACAAATTCCGTAACGGGATTACGTGGTAATAGTTCTTGCGGATGACCAGACAACCGAACCAAAAAATTAAATCAAATAATAATTAAAAGGTGATAAAAAAATTACCTTTATATCCTTGGTCCGGTCTGCGGCGCGCTTGCCAAGTGCTAAGTGTGCGACAAATAAATGCGTCAAAAATGCGCATTAAATTGCGCTCCCGCTCGCGGGTTGGATGGGATGTAGCCCATCCCCTACACAACCCACTAACCCACTAAGGAGGGAAAGGAGAACTTTTCCCCCTTTTCCATGTGGGACTAAAAGAATGGAGTGCCTTTTTGAATCACATACAGGGACGAAACTATATGGAGACCAAAGGGGGCCATGGCCCCCCCACCCCCCTGGATTTTTTTTATTATCTAAAATTTGATAAGAAGTCTAAAAATATATATAATAAAACATTATCAATCTAAGATGTGGTCATGTGGGCTAAACCATCGCTTCAGCTCCATTCAACTCATCTAATTTGGCCATTGACTCATAAAAAAAATCAAACTTAGATGTGGCCCGAGTTTGGTATGAAGTTAGTTAGGTCATATTCAGTGGGGTTTCTATCTCCATGTTTCTTTGGTAGAAGCACTTTCTAGAAGAAAAAAAAAAATTATTCCAGTAGTTTCTATTCCAATTTTCATCATGCCGTTTACGTGACGCTGATATAGGATGAAGTTTTTTTTTTTTATGAAAGTTTCTACATCTAGAAACTTTTATAGAAATTATGAGTTGGCCCCACTTTCAAATTAAATCATAAAATTCTCCATTTATTATTCTCCCATCTTAATATTAGGCAGTGCCACGTATGATAAAATTTGTGGAAAACTAGTGAATATATATTTTTGGGTGCAATTTCTATGTAGGAACTCTACCTACTAGGATAAAAAATTTCTTATTATTCAATGCCAAGTAGGATATAAATTCAATTAGAATTCTCCTTTGGAGATAGAACTACCTTCAATATTTTTTTTCTACTTCTTTAATTATTTGTGTAGTTCACTATAAATACTTATTTTCACCTTTTGAAAAAATAACTTTTATGACGTTATTAGTTTTGTTCGGCCCCTATCTAGCACGAGTCCTGGCTCCGTCCCTGATCACATATAAGTTGCTTCCCAAGCAACAACACATAAAAACCAACAACTTCTTCTGATCCTACGGCCTTGTCGTTCATTGCTGCGACTAACCCTGTCATCAATACCTCCTCATATTTTTTTTGCCGATATCAAAGTTGGGGAGTACTTTTCAGGAACTCATTACCTAATTTAATTACTTGATATATTAAGAACAAATTAGCTAGCTAGTGGTAAATCAAATATAACTAGAAACCTCTTTCTATAGCTAAAGAGCAAGCATCCATTAAGAAGTTGCAACAATACCTAATATACGGCTTTCTCTAGCTGGTGCCAGAATCTCGTCGAGCTCTAGTCTGGTGCCGGTTGGTACTGGTATGGTATTGGTGTCTTGTGACCCTGACGATGTTGGATGAACGCCGCACAATCATGATCTTGTGACCCTGAGTCCTGACGATGTTGGATGACCTGTGTTTTGTTAATATGAATTCTCAACTCTGTATTTAGACTATGAAATTAAAATATAAAAAATAATCTAACCGAAATCGAGACTTGAATTTGGTTCAATGTCTTAAGACAATATTCGCCCTGCATTGGTGCTTACGCTTCTTCCAGGATACAACGGTTCTTAGACTTAATGTTAGATGGATGAATGAGTTATCCAATGCTTCAAACACTTATGTTTTTATAAATGATAAAGAGATTAATGGAGATGACACACATTTCCAATAGATTCATTAAATAGATTCTTTGCTATAGAATCGTTGTTGTAAGAAAACAATTATTATTATTAATTAATATTTTAAATATACATTCACTTATCCAACATGTTTGAATTGTCGTGTTCACCGTTCTTGAAAGAAAATTATATATCAAGAAGAACCAAAGAATTATAAATGCTATATAGTACCCTGTCGATTCATGAGATGAAGAACATAATAAAATTGTTTGCGGAAGCGTACCTGAATCCATTGTCTTTGCTTGACGGATCTTGAAGCAAACGTCTTTTTTGGGATTTGATCTTCCAACCCGCTACGGCCCTTAATAATAAAGATTAAATCTTTATTCCTCTCTTTGTTGATGGGGATACAGAAGAGAATAGAGAAACCCTCTCTTTGGTGGCCGTATGAGTTGGGGACCATAACCCTAATGAATACACATATATATAGATATGTGTGTTGTGATATTTCTAATTTGGCCCCTCATCAAATTAGAATTATCTCCGGTATCTACACATTAATTCCATGACAATTATACCCTTAAGCCAATTTCCATATAGATCACTTTAATTTGGCTTAATTATTTAGATAGCCCAAACACAATTAATTTTACATGTATGGTCCCATAATTATTAAATAATTCCAACAATCTCCCACTGGGCCACATATGTAACCTTATAATTGTGTTAACCTTAGTGAGCTCATAAATCGCTATCTTAATCCTTAGGGTATATCCGGACAATCTCGTCTATTAACCATATCAACATAGGATCAAAGCGGTCTTTGTCACATATAGCGTAACTAAACCATCAATGGTCACATATACCAATATAGTTAAACGACATAGATCAATCATGGATGCGTAGCATAGAAATTACACGCAATGTGATCAATACATGTCTATTTCCAACTGGTCCTCCTTAACTTTAATGAGATTAATACTTTAACATAATGAAAACAGAATAAACTGAATTTTCATATATCTGATAAGATAAATATCCAAAATACTTTAATACATAAATGTGTCCAAAACCAAATAGCACCCAAATACATAAAATACAAACTCCCACTATATTGTCATATTCTTAATTAACACCCATATGAGCAGTATGCTCATGAAAGACCCTGAGTGATAATGATTTTATGAGCGGATCCGCTAACATGGAGTTTGTCCTAATGTGCTATATGGACACTATAACCATTCTGAATTCTTTCCTTCACAACTAGAAACTTTATGTCAATATCCTTTACTTATACAAGTTTCTGTTATTTTTGGAATACATTACTGCTGATTCATTGTCACACCATAATTTAAGTGGTCTTTCAGTACCGTACTGTAGGCGCAGCCTTGTGACAATTTCGCAACCATATTTTCTGAATAGATACCCCACATCATGTTATAAACCTTGCTTTCATGGTGGAAGAAATTATGAGTGCATGTTTGACACTCACCCAAATATACCTCCATTAGTCAACATAACCTGATGTGGATCTCCTGCTGTGTTGGCATCCAACAAAATCGGAGTCGGAATACCTTATGATCTCCAGAATTATCCGATCTCCTACAAAGAGCATATAATTTCATGTTCTCTATTAATTACTTAAGTAGTTTGGCTGCTATCCAATGATCCATCCATATTTGCTTAAATATCTGCCTAACATCCTAATATATACGCAATATCCTGACGCGTACATACTTGAGTATACATTAGACTCCCTACAACTCATTATGAAGGAAAAATTTATTGTATTTTCTTAATTTTAAGGCTAACCTTAGGGCACTTATTTGAGACTGAATTTGTCTCCTTTAACGAGAGGTGTCACCTGGTTTGCATTAAATACTTCAATCAATATATAAAACCAGAAAATTATTTCTACTCCCACTGAACTTGTGATACACACAATCTTCAACAGTGGTCATCTCAAAACCAAATGAGATAGTCACCTGTTAAAACTCAAAGTGTCTTTGACGAGAAGCCTGCTTGAGTCCATAAACAGATTCTGTCAGTTTGCAAACCATATTCTTTGGATCTCCCGACACAAAGTTTTCTGGCTGCACCATATATTGTTTCGTCGATGTTACCATTGAGAAACATAATTTTGACATCCATTTGATGTAACTCAATATTAAAATGTACAACAAGTACTATGATTGGTTTAAAAGAGTCTTTCAAAGAAACCGAAGAGAAAGTCTCTTTAAAAAACAATCTCTTCCTCTTCTCCTGAGGTTGTTGAGTTTGTTTCTCAGAAACAATTACCTTATCTTGAATGGGGGGTGCCTTAATGTTGTCTTGTTGAGGTAGCTCAAGATCGACTTATAGAGGTTGTAGGATGTGGAAAATTATGACACGCTGTCATTTTCATCCATACGCTTAAAGACAGATGTCAGTTGAAGCCATACGCTCAATTCAGAGTTGTACGCTCATTCAAAAGCCATACGCTCAGTAAATATTTTATTATTTACTGAAGTGACAGCACAGCATATGTTTAAATGAGGAATGAATCTGACACCTCAATCTTTCGTGCAAAGACAGCTGTCACGAGAAAAGTAACCGTCGTATAGGTTTTCGAAGAATCGGTTTTGTCTTTTACGAGGACAACTCAGCAGCCTTCATAAATACAAAAGCCATCATTACTGTCAGTTTTGACAGTCTGTCAGCCGTCAAATCCGCAGTCACGACGCTCGAGAAGATTTTGTCAGTTATAGGAAGATATGGTATACCAAAGAAGATTGATGATAGCCACGTGGCCACTTCTCCAGTGAGCGTATCGACCTCACATGACTCCTTCTTCACACAGTCAAGTGAGCGTATGGACCTCACATGATTCCTTGCTAAACAAGCGAGCGTATGACCTCACATGACTCCTTGCCCATAAAGTAAGCGTATGGATTTCCTATGGCACTACGCTGTCCAAGTCAGCGTATAACTCTCCTTCAACGAGGCAGCGTATTACAGCAACCATATCCAGGATTACAGTCAACACACGTTCTCACGTGTCCTGTACCAATTATCCACTTCTCTAGAAGTTATGCAACGTGGCATCCAGGCCATCAATCTCTCCTGAACATGATCCACTACTTTCAACCGCACGCTAATGTGTCTCCATCAAAATTCGCCACGCGTCCCTGCAGTTATGCACACGTCAAGTAACTACCTGAGCGTATGCTTAAGGACAGTTATCCTGAACTCTATAAAAAAGAGTTTTTTCATCTTCATCAGAGACTACAGTCAATTTCAGAGAGAACAGAGAGATTGCCCAGTTGCTGTCCAAGTTCTTCAAAGTTCGAGTCTTCTTCATCGCATCGTCCAAGGGATAAAGTAATCGTCTTCTAGATTAGATTCCTACAGTTGTAATTTTCTCAGATACAAAATAAATAAAGTGAATTTATTTATGGAAAACAAATTGGCGACTCTGCTGGGGATAAGCTGTCTCCTCCAATGAGATAGCAACAACTCAATGCGATACTTCGTCGATCGGCTTGACGAAGAAGACGATGGTTGTACAATTCGACCAATCGGCTTATGAAGAAATGCTCAAGGCGAAGGAGGGCCGCACTGCTTCCTCCGCTCTTCCTGTTGCCAAGAAGAAGGGACACTCCGTCTATGTCCCTAAGTCTTCTGCAGCAATCCGAGACGCTTCTGTCACTTCTCATGCTGACAAGAACACGTCTTCAACTTCCATGAAGCACACTTCGGCTTCTCGGAACACGGCAACAATGGTTTCCCCTAGTCACGCTGACAAAATTGGTTCTTTAACCAAGTCAATGTGTCCAAGGAAAACCATCTCTGGACATGTCAAAGTCCCTTCTCCTTCTATTCTTACGACAGCAGTCGGCTCTTTAGCCATTGATGACTCTGAGCGTATGGTATTCAAAGGGCAGCGTACGACAAAGGCAGCATACAAAAGCCAACATCAGGCAGCGTACGCTGAGCCAAAGCCAGTGTATGCTAATAAAAAGGCAGCGTATGACCAGAAGTCCAAACTGAAGTCAGCGTATGCTAACAAATACAGTCCTTTGACTGTTTCTGAAAATCAAATTGGGGGTTCTCTTCCACAGAACATACAAATGATTCCCCCTCAACTTGCACATCTTGTGCCAACCAAGGAGAAAGACTCTTTAGTCAACTCCTCTACTCCTAAGGTCTTTACCTCTGGAGTTAATTTGACTAGTACTCTTACTAGATCAAACAATGGAAAACGCCTTTTGGCTAACTCCTCCAAAGATGGATTATTACCGACTCCTAGTCGGAATAATACTCATCTTCCTTCTCTCAAAATTTCTCGGTCTGAGAAAGGCAAATTACAAGTATCCAAGACTGATATCAAAGTCAAATCTCCTACGGATCTTCGTAATAAGCTTAATCAGAATCGGTTCGGTTCCACTGAGACAAGTATATTAGACCCTGATGCAGAATATGCCAAGAACTATGTGGCTCAAATTAATCAGTCTTTATACACTCAGGAACCAAGAAGACAGAAGAACAAAAGACAAGTTTCTACACAGAAACTATCTTCAAATACTTCCCAATCTGTTCCTACAGATCTCCGGGAATATTTGCAAAATAAACAGAGAATTGACACTCCATCTGGCTATGACATTGCCCATATTCGCCATGAAAAGCATGGTTGTGACTTCCAACCTCGGGTTGTCATCCAATGTTGTTGTTCACCAAAAAGACAATCTGTTTTCGAACGGATTCAATATGAACCAATGTTGGATGAAGATGAACCTCTTTATGCTTCTGTCAACATGACTTCCAGAAACATTGGGGGTAGCATACGGTCTGATGCTATATCAGACTCTGAAGATGGTGTTTATCTCGGCACTCGATCCAGGACCGGAGCCTTGACCAGAGCCTCTTCTTCTTCTCATCCAAGTGGTAATCCGGAGATCACAGAAGACTTTCTTGGAGAGTCCAATTTTTCAGTATTGACTCCTGTAAAAATCCCTGGGAAAGATACTGATTCACACAGTGATGATTCAGAACAGACTGTTTCATTATCTATTCCTCGAATGATTACCACTTACATGGCAGAAAGTGATCATGAACCTTCGACTAGCAATGAGGCTCATGAACAGAGAATTTCTTCTTTAGAACAACAATTGCGAGCTATGGCAGATACATTGAGTGCTATGCACACTCTAATGCAGGCTCAACAACAGACAGCACCACCAGTGGTATTGAATACCCCTGTTGTTCCAAACCCCGAACCCTCTACTATTCCGGGGGTACAATCTAATGTTCCTGTACAAACCACACCAAGTCACTCTGGAGCTGGGGGTGGTACATATGCTGCAGTCCCTCCTCTCAATTACACTCTACAAGCCATAACTCCACAATCTTCGGGAGTTGTCTCTGAAGAATTGAAGAATCTCAAAACTCAATTCGAGGCATTCAAACAGAAGGATGGTTTACAAAGGTTAGGCATCAAACAGCCTTATCCGATAGAATGGAAGCAGGTATCGTATCCACCAAAATACAAACCTCCGACCATCTCTTTCTATGATGGGACAACCTCTCCAAGTCAGTTCATTAATCATTTTGAAGTAATGACTGATCAATTGCAACCAAGTGACGCTCTCCTTACTCGGGTGTTCATTGGATGTCTCAAAGGAACGGCTTATGAATGGTATAGAAGTCTCCCTGATGGGTACATTACCTCATTTGCCGGTTTTAAGCAAATGTTTCTTGAACGATTCTACGAAGGGCTCAATGATATGACCATGTCGGCCCTTATAAGAATCAAACAGAAGAATAATGAGACCACTGAGGAATTCATTGAGAGATTCAGAAGAGAAGCCCTCAAAATGCCTCTTGGAACTCCCGATGCTGTTACGATCGACACTTGCAAGTCGAACCTCTTACCAATTATCAGCATGTGGACAGGGTCCACTCAGTTCCAAGATTGGCCTTCATTCATCGTCAGTGCCAAGGCTGTCGAGGTTAGTGCTGAGACCTTTAAGGGTCTGGGGGTACAAATGGCTCCCAAAGAATCAAATCAGAGTGCTAGCAATAGTACTCGACCCAACAATCGCAAAGGGAAAGAAGCTCTTGAAGTCAATCTCCAAAACAGTAGTCAAGAGGTAAAGACTACCCAAGCTACTTCAGCTCCAACAAATCAACAACAGAGATCTCCTCGGCCGAAAGAAGAATATTCTTTCGATGATGACGATGTTCAGGGTATCTTTGAATGCTTACTCAAAGGTAATAAGATTCAATTACCAGAAATTAAAAAGCCTGATGAAGCCAATAAGACAGATCATCTAAAATACTGTCCATATCATAGAATGCTGGGTCATACAATCCGGTCTTGCTATGTATTAAAAGGGAAGATTCAAGAGATGATTAAATCAGGAGCTGTGACATTAACACCTAAAGACAAAACAGTCACAGCAAATGTAATTTCAATGCAGTTCGGTGACTTCTCTCCCTTAAAGGTGGAAAGTGGGATTGTTCCTATCCCCAAAACAACTCTCGAAGTTGTAAACATCCCACCAGCACAGAATGACGGACTTGTTCCTGTCACAACTAAGAAGGGAGAGATCATGTGGATTCACCCGGATTTAATGACGGAGTTTGAAACGTCTTCCTCTTCTCCTCGGAAGATTTTCTCATCTAAAAAGAAGTTCGGGAAGACTAAGTCATGTAATGTGACTTCTAGTTTCACACCCGATTTTTATCTAACCTCTACTTTCATCTCAGCAGGAAATTTACTCTCTACGAAGATAAAATCTGTACCTCAAATTGAAGATAGGTTTGAACTCAGGCAAGGGACTCCGAGCACCTTTGGCCATCACCATGAGACATAATCAATCTCGTGTTGGCCTTGGTTTCTGGAATGAAGCTTTCATCAAACATAAAAGAACCAAGAGCAAAATAAAGAATTGCAGCATGGTTTCCATAGACCTTGAACCAGAATCTGAAGTTGAAGTTCATACTGGAACTCGGTCAGGAAAAGTATATTTGAAAGATTATGCTGAAGTTCCTGAAGAAATTTCTGACGTTCCTCCGGCTACAGCTTCAACTCCAGTCTCTACTGAAGAGCCTTTAAATGTTTCTGTTGAGACAGTTCCTTCTAAACCAACAGCAGCTGACAAAGGCAAACAACAAGTCCGCTTCGACAAACCATTGAAGAAGTCATCTCCTACAGGACTTGAAAAGCCTTATAATTTTGATATATTGGCTCAACTAGCCAATACACCAGCTAAATTGTCAATTTTCGAGCTCTTACGTCTCTCTAAAGAGACTCGAGAAACTTTAAGTGAAGCACTGCTGCAAGCAGAAACCTGCTTAACTCTTCTCGAGAAGTTGGAAACAGAACCTGTTTCTCATTGCCATATTGTATTGGAATTTATTCCAAACATTACCTTTACGCAGGACGATATGCTGCTAGAAGATAATCGACATGACCGTCCGTTATATCATACAGGATATATTGATTCTATGAAGGTTGATCGTTTATTGATTGATCCAGGATCCGCTCTCAGTATTATGCCGAAGGCTATGTTAGATGCATTGAAGATACCTGTACATAGCCTCTCCAGCACTATCACTACCATCTTGGGATTCAATCAAGGAAAAAGTGAGCCTTTAGGCAAGATTCGCCTTAAATTTCAAATAGACGATCTTCGTACTAAGGTTACTTTTTACATCATCGACAATCATGGTTGCTCATACAATGCTCTATTAGGAAGACCATTCTTGCATGAACATAATGTCGTTCCTTCAACCCTTCATCAGTGCTTCAAATATGTTGATGATAATGGAGAGGTTCAAAAAGAAGTGGCAGATCTTTACCCATTCAAAGGAGTCGAAGCTTACTTCAATGACGCTCGCATGTACAAAGATGAATACTCGAAAGTCTTGCAAGCTATGGATAATGAAGATGAGACATCCAAAGTTGACACTTTTGTTATTCCTGTAAAAGGGCGTATCACTCCTCCGCAGTCTGTTAGATCATCCGAAGAAGGCTCACTGATAATTCATGTCAGTAGACGTACTACTTCATTATCTGCCCAGGGCTCACTGATAATTCCTGTCAGTGGACGCACTACTGCACCATCTTCCCAAGCTTCACAAAGTTCGCTGATCATTCCTGTCAGTGGACTCATCACTCCCCCTCCATCTTCTCAGGCTAGATCAGATACTCTAGTCATTCCAGTCAGTGGACGCATTACTTATCCACGGTCTTCTTCAAGGGAGCTCACCTCTTCTGAGCCTTTTGTTATCGATCTTAATCGAAACAAAAATTCTAACTGTTCTTCTTCTTCCCCCTTTGTCGTTAATCTGACTAAGTCTGATAAGGCTCAGCCTTCTGTTGTAAATACAGCATCTAGTATTAATGAAGCATCTCCTTTGCAGTATATTGATGTTTGTGGTTATGTACAAAGTTATTTACAATTGCTAAATAGCTTAGAGCCACTAACTATAGGGGTTGTTCAAGCTCTTCATACAGACGTATCATTAGACTCTATACAGAAATCATACTTTGTGGTCCCCAGTCGAAAGAAGGGAGAAAATCCAATATTTTTCTATAAAGGACCTCAGAATCCTCCTAACTTGGAAGAAGATGACATAAACGATGATACTGGAAGGTTACAACTGCGTCGCTACAGTCAACAATCCAAAAATATCATCAAAAATATGGGTTATGACTTTAGAACCAGTCTCAATAATGGGAAAGGAAGAAGAATGCCTGTTCGAATTCCTCCATTAAAATACGGAAGGACAAAATGTGGTTTAGGTTACATTGCTCCTACTTCCTTTATCAATATAGTCCATGAAGAGTCAAAATTCAATAAAGACGAACAATCTGAAGATGAACGATCTGAGTCTTCTGATTCTCTCTCTTGGGATTCTGACACGAGTATTGGCGATCTTCATCGCTCTATTCTATCCATCAATATGGTCTCTGTTGATGGCCCACAAGAAAATGATGAAGATGAGGATGATTTTGAAATATCACCTGAATCAGAACAATGGGCTCAAAGATTAGATGATCAATGGGAATTCAGGTTCGAGCAGAGGGAACCTCCTACCGAAGATAAACTGATCCAAATTGATGTTGGTGAAGAAGGTTCTCCTAAACCAATATTCATCAGTGAAAGTCTTTCAGAAACAGATAAGCAAGACATGATCAAGCTTATTCGTGATTATATCGATGTCTTCGCCTGGAGCTACGAGGATATGCCAGGACTAGATCCGAAGATCGTAATACACAAGCTTAATATTATGCCAAATGCTAAACCGGTCAAATAGCAACAGCGACGATTTCGTCCAGACATTATGGATGCAATTGAAGCTGAAGTCAACAAGCTTATGGCTTCCAGATTTATCAGAGAGGAACAACATCCTGACTGGGTGGCTAACATTGTTCCTGTCCTTAAAAAGACTGGCAAGATCCGAGTCTGTATAGACTTTCACGATCTCAATGCAGCTTGTCCTAAAGACGAGTTTCCTCTTCCAATTACTGATGTCATGATCGACAATACATGTGGTTTCGAACGAATGTCATTTATGGATGGGTATTCGGGATACAACCAGATCAAAATGTTTCCAGATGATGAAAAACACACTTCCTTCAGAACGCCGATCGGTACATACTGTTATACAGTGATGCCGTTTGGTCTCAAGAATGCAGGAGCAACATATCAGCGAGTAATGAGCACTATATTTTGCGAACATCTCCGAAAAATAGTCGAATGCTATGTTGATGATATTGCAGTCAAAAGTCGACGAAAGGAGGATCATATCCAAGATTTGAAGACTATCTTTGATTTAATGCGTCAGTATCAACTTAAAATGAACCCTACTAAGTCCTTCCTGGGCGTCTCTAGTAGTAAATTTCTCGGCTTCGTCATTACCGCTAAAGGTATACACGTGGATCCCGAGAAGATCAAAGCCATCCAAGAGATGCGTCCTCCACGCACCTTAAAAGAGCTACGAGGATTTCAAGGAAGAATTGCTTATATCAGGAGATTCATTTCCAACTTATCAGGACGCTGCAGACCATTCCATAAACTTCTGAAGAAAGGTGTATCTTTCATCTGGAACGAAGAATGTCAAAAAGCATTTGATGACATCAAACAGTACCTCATGAACCCTCCAGTTTTGGTACCTCCCGTCTCGGGAATACCATTTCTTCTATATGTTCGAGCTATGGATCATTCTCTTGGTGCATTACTCGCCCAGAAAAATAAAGATGGTCATGAACAGACCATTTATTATCTCAGTCGCACAATGACGGGTGCTGAACCGCGTTATTCTCCAATCGAGAAAGAATGCCTAGCATTAATGTTTGCTGTTCAGAAAATACGACATTATATTATCGGTCAAACGATTCATGTCATTTCCAGAGTGAATCCCATCAGGATTATGATGAAGAAACCTGGTATTCTCAACTCCAGACTAGCTAATTGGGGAATCTTGTTAGCCCAATATGACATGCATTATATTCCTCAGAAGTCAGTTAAAGGACAGGCTCTTGCTGATTTTCTAGCAGCTCATGCAGTCCCAGAAGATTCTAAATTATATGATGAGATTCCCGATGAAGTTCTGGATTCAAATATGGTTTCTGAAGAAGTTCCTACCTGGCGTCTATTCTTTGATGGAGCATCTAGAATAGGTCCTAACGGCAATATTGTCGCCGGAGTTGGAATTGTTCTTGTATCTCCAGAGGGATTAACTATTCAGAGGGCTTATTCTCTAGATCAATCATGTTCAAATAATGTTGCAGAATACAATGCGTTGCTCATTGGTCTTCAACTCGCTAAACATCTGGATGTTCAATATTTAGAAGTTTATGGAGACTCTAAGCTTATCATCAATCAGATCAGAGGAACGTATGAAGTTCGTCATCAAGATTTGATACCTTATCATCGAATAGCACTCTCTATGGCCTCCTCCTTTGAAGGTTTCTTTATTGAACATGTTCGACGAGCCTATAATGCAGAAGCTGATGCTTTGGCTAATCTTGCTGCTGTATTAGCCATACCAATCAGACGTCAACAAGTGATAGTGGTTTATAACCGAGAACTATTCTGCGTTGAAAATAATCTGGCTTTGGCTTTTTCCCATAATCCAGACGAAGATTCTCTCAACTTTGATGCTGAATTAAAGTTTGACAAAATGTCCTTGTCTTCTTCCGATTCTACTATGAAATATGTCTTTTCCAACAAAATAGACACCATAACTGAAGATTGGAGACGTCCGTTTCTGGACTTTGTGTTGTATGACATACTTCCTGATAACCCGAGTGAAACAGCATCCATATCACCAATGCCAGTTCTGAAGAAGGTTTTCAGCGAAAATTCTGCAAGAAACAGTAAAGAAAAATCAGTTAACAGAAACTGGCCAAGCAAAGACAGATGCATTCTGTTCATTTCGGGAAGATGAATTTGTCCTTAGCAAACAAAAATTTCGATGCGTGTATATTGAACTTACCGCTGAGTTTGCTGCTAAGGATTGACAGATCCATGTCTGGTAGCGTGCACAGAGATTTGACATCAGACAACATGGCTTTCCTATTTCCTTCTCATAGAAAATTCATTCTCAGAAGAGAGGAAGAAGAATGGGAAGATGAGTTTGCGTGGAGTTCATCCATCTATTTAAAGTATGGAGCATGAACCTATTCTTAAAAAGGATCCGCATGAATAGCGCTCGTAAACGTGGAATGAATGACACGTGTACTTTGGAAACCAGCACAGCCTTGAAAATATTCAAAGAGTGCTTTCCAAAACGTTGGAAGATAGCGTAACTTACGGGCTATTTATTGGTGCACGCTATTCATTGGCGTACGTTATTTGGCATAATTCACAACGTTAAAGGACAGCGTAATTTATAGCGTAACATACACTGACATACGCTATTCAGCAGAATTCACAAAACATTGGAAAATAGCGTAATATACGCTATTTTCATTGACATACGCTATCTAGCGTAACTTACAACTTGGAAGACGGCGTATTCTACAGTTATTCATCGATACACGTTGGTTTTCAACACAGATTTGGACTAAACAGAAGATTCTTGAATATCCATTTTTCATTAAGGCACTGATGGCCTTACAAAAAAGAAGGGGAGGAAAAGGAAAGGAGTGCAATAAAGTCACGCTCTATTTTCCAGAGCGACTAAGCTTGACACCTAACTCTTCTACGCTTTGGACCCCCATGCGGTGTAACAGAGCAACGAACATTTTACGCTTCTCTGCAAGGCTCTGCCCATCAGAAGAAGAGGAGCCGTCCAGACCAAAGTAGCCCAAGAAATTCTTGGCTAAATGCATAGGGTCGTCCTTGAGCTCGATGACGACAGGTTCGGGTTCTTGGCCCCCAAAAGTGGGGTCACCATGGGAACAGAATCCCAACTTACGTGCTTCTTCTTCAGCAGCTTCTTTTGGAGTCATGGTTTCAAAAGATGAAAGTCAAAAATTGAATTCTCTCGGTTTATATAATAGAGCTTGCTGGCTGTTCATATTCTTCCATCAGATTCAATCAATCTCGAAAAATGAAGAGTCATCATGACATTTAATGAACTAATGCCAACGTGTCAGGACTCATTCCCACTTTCTGTTCAAAGTAATTTCGAACTTTTGAAACTCATAAAGTTCGAAAACTTTGAAGGGGGTCTTGTAGGATGTGGAAAATTATGACACGCTGTCATTTTCATCCATACGCTTAAAGACAGATGTCAGTTGAAGCCATACGCTCAATTCAGAGTTGTACGCTCATTCAAAAGCCATACGCTCAGTAAATATTTTATTATTTACTGAAGTGACAGCACAGCATATGTTTAAATGAGGAATGAATCTGACACCTCAATCTTTCGTGCAAAGACAGCTGTCACGAGAAAAGTAACCGTCGTATAGGTTTTCGAAGAATCGGTTTTGTCTTTTACGAGGACAACTCAGCAGCCTTCATAAATACAAAAGCCATCATTACTGTCAGTTTTGACAGTCTGTCAGCCGTCAAATCCGCAGTCACGATGCTCGAGAAGATTTTGTCAGTTATGGAAAGATATGGTGTACCAAAGAAGATTGATGATAGCCACGTGGCCACTTCTCCAGTGAGCGTATCGACCTCACATGACTCCTTCTTCACACAGTCAAGTGAGCGTATGGACCTCACATGATTCCTTGCTAAACAAGCGAGCGTATGACCTCACATGACTCCTTGCCCATAAAGTGAGCGTATGGATTTCCTATGGCACTACGCTGTCCAAGTCAGCGTATAACTCTCCTTCAACGAGGCAGCGTATTACAGCAACCATATCCAGGATTACAGTCAACACACGCTCTCACGTGTCCTGTACCAATTATCCACTTCTCTAGAAGTTATGCAACGTGGCATCCAGGCCATCAATCTCTCCTGAACATGCTCCACTACTTTCAACCGCACGCTAATGTGTCTCCATCAAAATTCGCCACACGTCCCTGCAGTTATGCACACGTCAAGTAACTACCTGAGCGTATGCTTAAGGACAGTTATCCTGAACTCTATAAAAAAGAGTTTCTTCATCTTCATCAGAGACTACAGTCAATTTCAGAGAGAACAGAGAGATTGCCCAGTTGCTGTCCAAGTTCTTCAAAGTTCGAGTCTTCTTCATCGCATCGTCCAAGGGATAAAGTAATCGTCTTCTAGATTAGATTCCTACAGTTGTAATTTTCTCAGATACAAAATAAATAAAGTAAATTTATTTATGGAAAACAGAGGTAATTCGACATTGTCTTATTGAGGCTCCGAATTCACTTCTTGATCAATGACAGGTGCAGAATCTTGCACATCGTCAAAAGTGATAGTAGGAATCACAATCGATTCCTCCTCAAAAGACAATGTCATTGACTTTATTTCTCCCCCAACTCAACATCCTCAAAAAAATATTACACTTCTCGTCTAAAAAAAATCCTTTATTTTTGTGTTTAGTACCACGTGGTTCCATATGCAAGATTTCTTTATAGGACGCAATAGTTTCAAGTGATAATAGCATGTCACGAACATTTAAAAAATAAAAATAATACCAACATTATTTTGAGTTTAAAGATAGATCAAACTTTAATGTTCCCAAATGAACAATGATAAATAAGATTGTCAAACAAGAAAACTGAAACTAAATTTCGTCTAAAAGACGGTACAATAAAAGCTTTAGACAAAATTGTCTATCAAATCCAATAATAACTAATATCTAAAATTTGTCCTATTGCATCCACTTCTACCGACTTGCCGTCTCCCACATAGATGTGTCTTTCACCATCAATTGGCTTTCGGTAGATCTGGCAACCCTGCATAGAAACACCGATGTGAGTAGTTGTACCAAAATCTAATCACCATGTGTTTCTTAATACTGAAGCTAAATTATACCAAATTAAGAAATGTACCTTTCTTTACACGCCATGTGTGGTACTTTGTGCATTCCTTCTTTACGTGTCCCGGCTTGCCACAAAAGAAACAACCATTAGCCTCAGTTTGTTGTTTCTTTTGCACTGGACCCTTAGTAGCTTCTGTATTCTTTCGCTTAGTGCCCTTATACTTGTCTTTAGGGGTGGTAGCCAAATTAGCACTTTCAGTTTTATCTTGCTTCAATCTCTCTTCTTCTTGTACATAGTACGAAATGAGCTCATTTAGAGTTTATTTTTCCTTTTGACAGTTGTAACTGACCTTGAGCTGATTGTACTGTGTAGGAAGTGAGAGCAATACCAAATAAACGAGCAAGTCATCCGACAAGTCGAGCTTAAGTGCCTTAAGTTTTGAAGCAATATGAGGCATCTCCATGATGTACTCCCTTATGTTACCTTTGCCTTTATACTTCATGGTAATCAAGAGCAACAAAAGTGTGCTTGTTTCCGCCTTATCATTCTTTGCAAATCGCTTCTCGATTTCAGCAAGGAATTGTTTGGCATTAGTAACCTCATCAGATACTGTACCCCTGAATGCCTCTGGAATACCACGCTTTATAATCATTAGACTCATGCGGTTTGAGCGTTCCCACTTCTCGAAGTTCGCTCTGTCACCAGATGAACTGTCATCCTTAGGAGTAGTGGGACGCTCAATCCTAAGTGCAAGGTCTAGATCCATGCAGCCGAAAACAATATATATGTTCTCTTTCCAGTCCTTGAAGTTTGTTCCTTTAAGCATTGGAATTGAGTTCAGATTAGCAGATATTGTAGCAACACTAGCTGAAAAGAGAACAAAAAATAAATAAATAAATATGCTCTAATTAATAACCAAAGAATAAAAGATAGTCAAACAAATTCAAATAATGGTGAACCCCATCTCAAGATACCTAGTGCATCATTAATATCAAGTCTTTGGACAGTGATATTAACTGCAAGTGGTACTCTTGGTGTAGTGATCAAATGTTGACAATAAGTCATGTCAAATAGTAAGCCTATCTTTGGATCGGGTTACTATTCACATGTAAACCGTATAATTGTCACACATTTATCACCACAAGTATGCGTTCAATTCGGCCAAGTATTAACCTTCCTTTGGGCCGGCTAATACCCGCATGAATATGCACACACAAACATCTGACATACCTCGTAGACTATCTACGCAAGAGCGGTCACTTTGGCGACATCTTGTTTCAATGAGTCTACTTAGAATATTGGACAACTATTGCTAGTCACAAAAAGGCACCAAAAAAAATTTGAATGTTGACTAAATTTTACAAAACCGAATCATGTCCAAAACTTTATGTACATGCATAATTAAAATATTACAACTCAAATAAGATAATTATAAGCATGTGAATCTCTTTACATGATTCAAACAAATATTCTTAATTTGACTAAACTGAGCATTGTCGATATAATAAAATTCACGTAATATTTTACTGAAGATATGGACCAATAGATTGCTTCAAATAATCCATAAATATTATATTAAAATAATCTGCTGAAAAAAAGTACGTCAATAGATTACATCAAATATATGACTTAGAACATAAATTTATTGGAAACTAAATTTATGCCAAACATAAAATTGTCTATATTTGATTCCAATTTGTCCTCCAATGATCAACTTAGATTGAAAAACACTCTAAATTGAGTAACACCAAATATCTATCTGAATAAGTAATTAGAATCTAACCGACATTCCATATTATTACATGCGTCCATATCTAATAATTAAACATTAACCAGAGATTATTACTGTACATAAATAATGAATTAGCTTGTGAAGACATAGCAGTTGCAATTTGGCAAGCTGTGTGTAACATATGTAAGCATGAACTTCATAGCTAGTAACAAAGAAAAAAAGCACAGACTAAACCATGTCTTTTGATAGACAAATAAATTTTCTCAAGCAACAAAGAAATTTCCTCAAGCAACAAAGAAAAGCACAGATCTAGTCTCTGCTCCGCTCAATCAAGCAGGCTAAGTAACCCCCTTAAGCAAGCAAATAAATTTTCTGCGTGTACTATAATTCCGATTGGAGTTCTGAAGAATCTAACAAGATCTAATGGTTGCCGAGAATTTATGTCTCGGATTCGGGTCATCAACGGATCCACACGGAATAAAACAGACTTCCAAATTTTCATGGCCATATTATTATTATTATTATTTATCACGGAACAGAATTAAACTTCGAAAACCAATTAAATTTCCGTGTAAGATACATCATCTAAAAAGTTTTATCATGACAGTTTATCTAAATCAAATACCATGAACCAATTATCAATAAAAATTGGAATTAGCAGACCTAATTTGTTCTTCCTTTATGAATCCTTTAAAAAAAATTATTGAGTAATCGAAACCCAAAATTACATTAGATATAATGTTCTAGGGTTCCTGAACAATAATAAAAAAAATTGGATTCTGAAACTTCAAACTCATGAATCAAACAACCTGGCTCTGATACCACTTGTTAATATTTTAATGTACCCTGTCGATTCATGAGATGAAGAACATAATAAAATTATTTGCGGAAGCGTACCTGAATCCATTGTCTTTGCTTGACGGACCTTGAAGCAAACGTCTCTTTTGGGGTTTGATCTTCCAACCCGCTACGGCCCTTAATAATAAAGATTAAATCTTTATTCCTCTCTTTGTTGATGGGGATACAGAAGAGAATAGAGAAACCCTCTCTTTGGTGGCCGTATGAGTTGGGGACCATAACCCTAATGAATACACATATATATAGATATGTGTGTTGTGATATTTCTAATTTGGCCCATCATCAAATTAGAATTATCTCTGGTATATACACATTAATTCCATGACAATTATACCCTTAAGCCAATTTCCATATAGATCACTTTAATTTGGCTTAATTATTTAGATAGCCCAAACACAATTAATTTTACATGTGTGGCCCCATAATTATTGAATAATTCCAACAGACACACATTTCCAATAGATTCATTAAATAGATTCTTTGCTATAGATTCGTTGTTGTAAGAAAACAATTATTATTATTAATTAATATTTTAAATATACATTCACTTATCCAACATGTTTGAATTGTCGTGTTCACCGTTCTTGAAAGAAAATTATATATCAAGAAGAACCAAAGAATTATAAATGCTATATAGTGATACAGTGTAGAACAGATCAGAAAATTAAAATTGTAAGGAAATTGAGATGTTGGTATAGATAGTTACCAATCAGTCAGGTGAGCTTCTTCTTCCTTGTTTCTTGGAGATCTACTGATATGGGCTGAAGGAAGAAAAATGACAACTAAATAGGATTTAGCAAACACCATGAGCAAGTGGTGTGGTTTCAATGGTCTTTACTAGCCCAGGCCAAGTCACTAGCTAGTACCACTGATTGGTCGCACAGAAACTAGTCTAGATTGCTCCAAACCTCGGTAGCAAGCAAGAACTTATGAGTTCATGACTGTGTGATTCATTGTTTCTGTGCACATGAACTTGATGAATTTCATAGGCTACACATGTTCAGTTAGTGGCTTGAGAAATTTGAAGGTCAGACCATATTTTAAACTTTGTTTTTAGCAAAGCTTCTACTTCTGATTGATCGTTATAAATTATCATGTCACCAGTTATTTATAAATTATCATGTATATCTATATCGTTAGTGATTGGTATAAAGACTTTCATAATCGAAAGGGTACTAGTGGATCCGTATTTCTTATGAGAGAGAACACTTTTATCTTGAGCTCAAAAAGCAATCAATTGTGGCAGAATTAACATGCATATGATAAGGTCGATCGAATATGTTGTTGCCATGTCGATAATAGTTCGGCTATCGCTTTAGCCAAGAATTCGGTCTTCTATGATAGAAGCAAACACATCAATACAATGTGTCACTAAGGGAGTGCACTGCAACGAAAGAATGCAAATATTAAAGAATGTGAAATTTGAAGACCAAGTTGCAAGCCACTCAAACAAGATTATGGTCTTAAAGTTAAAAGTTCTACTTGGAGTTACAAATTAATCAAGTTAATTTAGGGGTTAGGTGGGTGTTAGAAAATAAACTTGATTTGTGTCCATGATTTTGAGCCCACAAAACTAGTTGGTCTACTACAATTGGGATTTGTTTTAGTATTGGGCCATCTTGTTTTGCATTTGGTCCAATTTCTAGGATGTTGTACACCCAGAATATTTTGGTAGTTTTAAAATGTCTATATTCTATAGATGTCATAGTATTATATTTATTAAAGCAGTCTAGAAGAGTCTAAGCTATATTTTAATAAGTGTGTGAACTCTTTCAACAATTATACATATATGGTGCTCTCTTTCCATTTGTACATAATAAATATTACAATATTAGTGTTATTATAAAATTTATTTCACATCCAATCTTCTCTTCCACCAAAATTTTCTCTCTAGATTTTATCCTCTCCAAATTAGTTCTTCCTAGCTATTTCGGTAGGGGCGAATCCAGAAACTATAGCTGGAGTGGGCTACCAAAAATTTGAGTGGACTAGAAGTAGATAAATTCATATAAAATTAAAAAAAAATCAAAAAAAAAAAAATTATATGAAAAAAAAATGTAAAAAAATTTTTTGGCAGCCTTGGATCCGCCCCTAGATACATCATTCTACTTAATTATAAGTTCAATTTGGTTGCAACCTCTTTTTATCTAGTGAAAATCCATTGAACCTGCCTACTACTTCTATAATGAGTAATGCTATATGTACCTCCAAAATTATGTCCCTCCATGTTCCTCCGCCACATGTTACTTCCTTATTGCCCCAAGCAAATAGGGAGGGGGGAGTTGGGGGAAGATATGAGCGAATAGAAGTAGGACATGTGACGGAAGGACATGGAGGGACATGATTTTGGAGGTACATAAAGCATTTGCCTTCTATAATTTACCATCCCCACGCAAACACAAATAATGCTTCCATAATTTGACTACTCTCAAAAAAAAAAAAAAAAAAACTTTAAAATCCACCGCACTTGTATCTAGTTAGCAATATATGACACATCGAGTACAATTCATATAGATCGAGTAGGAGTGATATTAGTTTGATACGCACGCTTGATTGGATAGGTATGCATGATTTGGAGTAGGATTATGTATTAAAAAAAAAACCATACAAGGATATATAGGTATGGTTTGGAATAGAATTGTTATATATAAACGTAAAGGGGCCCGGGTGTAGACTATAGCACTATTAACTCGATTATATATTTGAGTATATAGCTGAATATATACTTAAATTTATTAAGATGATGAAGAAGACGGTGTCTTGGTTGATGAAAGTTATAGGCAAAGGTAGTTTTGAATTGGCATTGCATGAAGAAGAAGAAGATGAACGCGGTTGTGCTCCGCTCCTCCCTTCTGACATGGTACGCTTCATTGCTCGAGAGTTCACTATTCCGGAGCGTATCCGACTCGGTGCAGTCTGCACCTCGTGGTCGTCGGCTCTGGCTCCGAAAGAAGGAGGAGGAGGAGGAGGGGTGCGGTTTTCTCCAATGCCAGCACTATTCCTTTACGAATTGAGCTGGATAGCAAGATGGTTGGCCAAGAAAGGCCTCTCCATCTCCGACTGGGGTTGGATCTTAGCTACATCCGTGCGGCGCAGGCTATCCCTGTATAGCCACCCCGAGAAGAGACGCTACCATCTCTCGTTACCTCCCGATGTCAATTGTTATGGATGTTGCGATGGATGGCTTGTACTCTGCGACCTGCTGGATCGCGGTGAGCTCAGCCTCTTTAATCCTGCCACGCAAGCCCAAATCTACCTCCCTACTCTCACCACGACTACCACCACCGAGGATGATCAGGAGGAGGAGGAGTACTACATCAAAAAGGTTGTCCTCTCTGCCTCCCCCACCGCCGATCCACATGGTTTCGTTGCGGTGGCTCTCTACGATGTCGACGACCAGGACCAAACCTTTCGACATATAGCATTCTACAGGTCAGGAGACGAGAAATGGACACCAATCCGTTGTTTCTCATTCTCGCTGGTGGAAGTCATCCTGATGGATATCGTCTATCATGACAATACCTTCTTCCTTCTCTCCCAACGTCATGGACTATTTACTTTTGACCTTACCGGCCCTTCCCCGGTGGTATTCAAGTACGGAGATAGCACGGTGGATGACATTGACGGAGTAGTCGACAACATATTTCTAGTGTCGTCGCGGGCCTCTGGAGATCTCTTGTGCGTCGAGGGGGAGATGTCCGACACGACAATGCTGGAAGAATATAAGAGCTTTGCTATCAAAAGGTTCGACATGGAGGCGGCGGCGGAGGGTTCTTCTTGCTGGGTCGAGATCAAGGAATTGGGCGATCAGTCACTCTTCTTGAGTAGTGTCAATTCCTTGTCACTACCATCATCCATGGATGATGATGCTGCGATGAAAAGAAATTGCATCTACTTCATGGAACAACAGTTTATGTGGAAGAGTAATTTCAATAAATTCATGAAGTGGCTTTTCGGAATCAGAGGAGATTATCCCATGATGAGCTATAGATTTGTGAAGGCCTATGGTGTCGAAGAAGGGATCATTAACACCATCTTTGAGTTCGATGAGAATAATGCAATGGGTTACAAAGGGATGTGGTTCTTGCCTTCTCTATTGTGACCGTGGGAGCCAAATACTAAAATTTGTACTACTAATTAAGATTGTATATTTATAACTTTTTATTCTTCCTCTTTATTCGAGCCAAGCTTAATTTTGCTTCATTTTTGTCTACTAGTTAATCTACCTTAGTAGTAAATTGCCATAACCATGTATTGAATTCTTCCACTGAACCAGCAAGTAAACAACAACTTTATTCCTTCTCTGGACCAATATTCTTTCTAAAATTCATTCTGGTTCTAACAATATCTTCTCCCTGTGACTGAAAAGTCCATCTTGAACCATCACTCTAGCACTTACTTGCTTCTTTTGCTGAAAACATGAAATACTGGATGAATTATAGCCTTTGCATGTAGTGCTAACCTATATGCAACTGCTCCTATTCTAGCCACCACTTGACGAGGACCAAAGTATTTGCTGCCAGTTTTGTGGCCTCCTTTGTGATATTGCAGATATCTGCATGTAAGATTGATATCTTCTTATAAGACTGTAATTTTAGATGGTTTTTTCTAAGGACACCACATTTGTTACTTGGGGGCAGTCTATAACAAATATTTAGCCCACTCCCTTGGTTTATGGATGCAAAAATACCTTGGTACCCTCCAATGCACTTATTGGTGACCTCAGTGAGGCCATCCGTTTGAGGGTGGCATGAGGTACTACATTTGAGCTGAGTTCCTTGTAATTTGAAGAATTCTTTCCAAAACATAATAGTGAAAACTGGATCCTTCTTGGTCACAATTGCTTTTCATATTCACCCATGCTTGTTCTCTCTCACTAGTTAACTCATTTTATCAAAAATAAAGAAAGAAATACATTTGATCTTCTTATGTTTCGGACTATGTTTCATGAGTTCTTGTTCTTACACTAAACAAAACTCCATTTTGAGTCCTCAAGTCTTCTCAAAAGAATATCATACTGTTATTTCCGAAACAGATCGTTAGATGGAAATCTCGATCTCTTAGAGAGATAGATGAATATTCGTTCTCTTTGTGAGATACAAGGTTGATGACTCGGTCTCTAATGAGAACGTGAGTTGAAGTCACGGTCTCTTTGTGAGAACCGGTGTTGATGAAGGCAACTTTGCTGGGATAATTAAGATCATCGTTGCTCAAAGCAAGATTCGTCTTATTGCGATCTGCTTCCAGGAACCGCAAGTTCGAAAGAACTTCTGAAACGCTCGTTGTCACCTCATTTCTCGAACTCGAAGAACTCCAATGGACTCCAATGGCAGCGGTGGCGCAGCTCTCTTCGTCTCTTTATAATTTCAGCGTAAGTCCTCAATAAAGGCACGAAGAGATTATTTGTAGAGAAGGACCGAAACCCTAATCCTAATCTCGGCAGTAACTGATTGCGAAAAGATAGGAGCGAATAATGGAAAGATTTGAATGAATTAAATTCAAATCCCACAAAAGATGGATCTGATTAATTGACTCAATCTTTCCATAACCGTTCAAATCTTTCAGTCAGCCACATCATGAGCTGCCTGTCTCCCTTAGCCAACTCAGCTCGTCAGCCCGCGTGCCTACGTGTAGCTGCGCAGCAGCACAAAAGCGCAGTCCCGCTAGCGCGCAGCAGCACATAGCTGCGCTTAGCCCACGCAGGCACTGCACAGCCAATGCGCAACTACTGTGCAGCCCCTACGAGCCACTGCGCATGCACCTGCGCAGCTCCTACGCATGCACTTGCGCATGTGACTCGCTCAGAAGACGAGCGCATCAACTGCGCACAAGGCTCCATGCACCGATGCCGGCATACTAAGTGCAAAGTACGCCAACAAATTGTCACTTTGTGCCCTTGAGTCCGAGTCCGAGTCGCTAGGCGGCCTTTGGAGCTTAGCGTCATAGGAAAATAATTTCATGAGCATGACAAAAAGCATTAATGCTTCTTTGTTGGGTTAGTCTTCTTTCCACTAGCAAAATACCCCCACATGGCATCCATGTGCCTCTCCACACTTCATGTGATTTCTCAACACAAGCAAAGCTTTATATAGAGATACAATCCATTTAGCCTAAGCAATGTAGGACTGTCTTTCTAGTCTCTAAGGCAAAAACACCAACAATAGGCAAAAACACCAGCAATCCTCCACATATCTCTATATATGGGTTGAGCATTCCCACAGTGACTATCCATCATGCATTAGGATATGTCGCTATGACTTAAATCTTTCCGCATGGGTTAAATGACAGCATGATACAAGAATGGACTAAGCTTTGAATTCTCCTATTTCAACTTGCAATCTCGAGGCCCACCGTTCTTTATCTGGATAGTCCTTGCTAAAATAGATGGGACTCTTATCTCTGTTGAGTTGCAGGCCCGAAAGGTTTGCGAACTCTTCCAAGACTTCATTCAGCGCTGTAGTACTCTTCTCAGATGGCTCCACAAATACGAGGAGGTCATCCGCGTATATCAGATGGGATACGATCAGAGAGACCTTACAATACAGTGGAGTAATTCTTTTTTGATAAACTGCAATATCTATCAGACAGGTATAGTACTCCATTACTGTGGCAAACAGGTAAGGAGACAACGGATCTCCCTATCTCAGACCCCGATTGCTGCAAAAAATATCCCCGTGGTTGTCCTCTGATCAAGACCGAGCATGTAGGCGTGGATATGCATTCGCTGATTCTGTCCACCCACCAGCTCTCGAAACCCATACATAAGAGGATTTGACACACAAATCTCCTATTCACCGAGTCATAGGCTTTCCTAATATCCAGCTTTATGTAGCTATTTCGACCCCTGGCCCTGTTAAAGTCCCGCACTAGTTCATGCGCTAATAGACAATTCTCAGTTATGGATCGTCCTTTAATGAAGGCTGTTTGATTCTCCAAGATTAGACCCTGCATAATCTTCTACATATGCGAACACATTAGACTTGTAATAATTTTATATAGCACATTACAGCAAGCGATAGGGAGGAAGTCCCCCAGTGCTTTGGCGCCCTCCTTCTTCGGTATCAGGGTGAGGAACGTATGATTAAGTTCCTTCAATAGGCGCCCCGTCTTGAGAAAGTCCTGAACTACCTGAAGAACATCATGATTTATCTGACCCCAATGTTTCTTATAGAAGGCTATGTTGAATCCATCCAGTCCAGTCCAGGAGACTTGCACGGGTCTGTGCCTTTAATTATCCGCTCTATCTTTTCCATTGTGACTTCTTGCTTCAGGAGTCTATTTCCTTCCTCCATGACGAGTCGCTTACACGTCAGCGTGGAAAAAGTCTCCGTATAATCAGATTGATTATAAAGCGCACTATAATACTCAACCGCCTCTTCTGCCATGGCTTGCTCGTCCGTAATCCTCCTGTCGTTGTTATCCAACGGCATTTGGATAGAATTCATGTTTTGTCGCTCCCGCACCGCAGCGTAGAAGAACATTGAGCACCGATCACCTTCTTTAAGCCAATCGCATTTGGTTTGTTGTTGAAGACGTACCTCTTCCTGGAACCTACCTCTTCTAACCGCCTCTTGGAGTCGAAGTTCCTGTTCGACGAGGTCGGCATTCATGGGGTCCGCTTGTACTCGAGATTATGCAGTCTGGAGATCTGCCTCTAGGCTATGAAGAAGAGTGTGAGGGCGGCTCTTGTTCCATTGCTTGAGCGCTCTCTTCACAAGCTTCAAGCGCTGCGCCAAACAGAACTGGGCATTGCCGCTGAGATTAACACTCAGCACCGCGTCCACCACGTCTTGATAACCATCCACCAGTGGCCATGCATTGTTATAACGTAACGGCCGTGGAGCATATTGATCTTGATAGGCGTATGGTCACTCGTGCCACACGGGAGACCTTCAGCTTGGACTGTTGGAAACACTTCCATCCATTTATTATTGCAAAGTGCTCGATCAAGTTGACACACAACTCTGTTTATCGAGGAACTGTTACTCGACGTCCAGATATGATCCGTTCGCGCCATGCTAACTAATCCGGAGCTAAGCAAACAGTCCCTAAAGTCGACGAGGATAGGGTCAGGAACCCACCGTCCTCCTATCTTCTCGTCCTCTGCCACCATAGCGTTGAAGTCTCCACAAAGAACAAGTGGAAGCTTGTCCGCTATCTCTGCCGAAATTCTAACAATATCCCTCCACAGCTGGAATCTCTGCCTCCGATCATTATGCCCATACACCGTGCCAAGTGCGATTTCGAATCCTCCTTTATTAGTTAGTGCCAAAACAACTAATTGTTCTGAGAGGAAGCGTACCTGACACGTCCAAACATGTGTATCCCACATGATCCAGATGCGTGCGGCTCCGCCACCTTCAATATTGTGGATGTTGTCCCATTGGGTCGACGTTCTGCCACGAAGTCTTGTCTCTGCTCTGATCTTACTCTCCAAGATGGTAGCAATCAAACACTTGTGACTGCGAATGACGTTCATAATCTCCCTCCATCTCCCAACCGAATTCGCACCCCTAACATTCCATGTAATGATCGACATGGATTAACTTTTGTTGTCATCCCTACCCTCTCCTCGCCTCTCCCTGGGACGGTTGGGAGGCGAACTCGATGACGAAGTTTGCGGTCGCAATATGCTGTAATGGCTGGCTCCTAGAGAATATCCTTCCAATAGACGAGGCCAGTTTGGGTTCGGTCTAGTTAGACCCGTGTTCTCGTTGCTGATCCCCTCTTCCCGCCTAAGCGCGTTCTCTCCTTCGAACTGAGCCCCCAACATAGAGTTTGTAGGCGTTGGCTTCTTTGTAGCCCTCCCTCCCTTTGTATCAGGGGTCTCCTATGATCTCGCTTGGCCTTGCAAGTTACCTGCTCACATTGCGTTATGACTGTCCCCACCCTTATCTCCATATAAGACCATATCTAGAGTAGGTGACGAGCTCGATCCGTCCGCTTATGGTCTTTGTCGCTTCCCCAACATTGATGTGCAATTTTCTAGCAATCTGTCGGGCATGCTCTCCTCCATCTCCGCTTGCATCGTCTGTTCACCTACAATCGGGCCTGTTGTATCCGCCTCCATACCACAGGTGTCTCCTTGTCCTTTCCCACCTTCTGCAACCTTGTTTAATGTCTGATCCGCTTCCACGTCCCTCTGAACCTCCAAACATTGTGTTTTGGTGTGGCCAAAGCACTTGCACTCAACGCACGAGGGAGGTTCCCACTCGTAATCAATATCCTGCACGATAAACTCGCCGTTCGGAAGAACTATATCAACTTTCTGAGGTAAGGTATCTTCTACAGTGATTTCTACAAACACATGAGCATAAAATAACCTTTGTTTGCGTTCTGTAGGAATGTCAGTGCGGATGGGGGTACCAACCATACTCGCAATCTTCATGATGGATGGATTGCTTCATAGTTGCGGAGACAACCAGGGTAGCCGAATCCATATGGGAATCGATGACAACCTGTCTTTCTCAAAGTTCGTCTCAGGCCGCCATCTTTTCAATATAATCAATCTGCCGTCAAATGTCCACGGCCCTCCATCCAGAATATGTTGCAAGTCCCCTTCTAGATCGAATTTGATAAAATAAAACATGTTCTCCCTGGAGAAAATTTTCATCTCTCCTTTAGGCTTACACTCCTGAATCGTAAACGCCTTCAGTTGTCCACAGATGGGTCGGTTTCCCATTACATATAGCACCAATGTATTCTTCCAGTATTCATTAGTTTCCTCAGATATCTCAACCACCTGTACTCCATTGATGAGTCCAAGCTCCACATATTGCAAGTCGGTCTCCTCTTGCACAACCATGGGACGACATATGTCTGCCCACGAGACTGCTTTTGATGATATGTGGACGCCTCTCATCTCATTCTCCTTCCCTTTGCTTAGGGACCTTGACCAAGGATGACTTGTTTCTTGACCTCCAATCATCTTCCCTTTATGTTTGCCTACCTCCATGGCAGTATCCCTCAAATGTTCCCTCTGCGATTGGTCGAACCAGTTTGTGGCGACCATTGGGGTCAATGTCCCGATCGCGGTCGCACCACCCTACCTCCTTGATCTTGGCCGCCCTCGCGCCCTATCGCCGTAGTCCATGTCGAACGTTTGTAGTGTCGTCTTCTCTCCACCGTGGTCCAACCGCCAGCCGCATCCCTCGCCGACTCTTCTTCTGGGGCGCCATTCTCGGCCCCACTTGGGTTGAGAGCCTCCCCGCCTTCTCCCAGTGGCGGCCGTCCCCTGGAGGAGGAAAGCCCTAGGTCTGGAGGAGGATCGCCTCCTTCCGCTTCTATATATATATATATATATATATTTTTTTTGACAATATATATATATATATATATATATATATATATAGAGAAAAAGGGAGGTAGGGTGTCACCTCATGGAAGGGTGTCTACTTGTCACCCCTCCATGCTATCATCAAGCACATGGGTGCATGATGATAGCATGTGGGAGGTGACAAGTAGACACCCTCCATAGGGTGGCACCTCACCTCCCTCATCCTCTATATATATATATATATATATATATATATATATATATATATATATATATATATATATATATATATATATATATATATATATACTGGAAAAATATGATTTTATTAATTAAGGGGAAAATACCACTCATCCAGAACTAATGGTTCCGCGAGACAATCTCATATAAGACATGTCATTCTCAATATTGTGAAGAATACATCTAACTGTAATCTGAACCGACTCGTGCGAGTGCCAAACTTGCCATACCGTTATAGCTAGTCTGAGTCGAGCCTTCCCATACCATTGATGCCCCCATCGTTTCTGACTGCTAATTTTCCACATCACTTCATATATATTGTATGTAGTAGCAGTAGAGATTTGCAATTGCATCTCGTGCTGCCTCCGAATCTGATTTGTAGTATTACACTCAAAGAAAAAGAAAAGATGCTTTATAGATTTCGGCTCTCGACCACACATCACACAAGTAATAAAGTCCATGTGTACGCCGAACCGGGACAACCGGTTGCGTGTAACCGTCCCACGGCTAATTTGTATAAACACATCTGCATACTCCGATCAGTACGGTTCATTTCCTTTGTCTATAACATAACGAATGTGTTCTAGTTTGTCCTGTTGAAACTTTGCGGCAAACGAAGGATAGAACTAGATTGTGTTTAGATGCTTGCAAAGTTTTAATGCCTTTTTTTTTTGTAAGGGATTGCAGAGACGGACGGACACAGGACTCAATCCGATTGGCACACAAATTTTTGACAAGAGAGAGTGACAAATTAACAATTGTGTTGATCAGGTTGTAGTGTCCCTTCTAGGTTGGCACAAGCCACCTCAACCAAATGAATAGTGTGACATGGACGTGAGAATGTGTCACGTGCCGTAATTTTCTTAGCTCAAGCCACCTCAACCAAACGAATATGGACGTGAGAGGGTGTCATCATGTGCCGTAATTTTCTTAGACCATCTCCAATGGTGATTTCTAAAATTGAGTTCTTATCCTATTTGGTACTGTACTTTAAGGAGATTTCTATCCTAGTTGAAAGAGTTTCTACATAAAAATTGTAGATATAAAAAAATAGTCTCCAATGGTTCTCCATTTCTATCCTATGTGTCACATAGTAAATGGACCAAATTTAATGGTGTGGGACCCAATAATAATTGTCATGAGAGATAGAAAAATTTCTATGAGAGTTATGAGAGTTTCTACATGTAGAAACCCTCCTAGAAAGTTTCCATCCTACATCATTGCCACCTAGGATAGAAATGGTAATAGAAATTACCATTGAGAGAAGTTTTTTCTAAAATAGATTTCTTCCATAGAAATAGGGAACATAGAAACCCCTATTGGAGATGGTCTTAGATTACGCCACTCAACCAAATGAATATGGACGTAAGAGAGTGTCATATGTGCCGTAATTTTCTAAGATCAAGCCACCTCAACCAAATGAATATGGAGGTGAGAGGGTGTCATGTGCCGTAATTTTATTAGCTCAAGCCACCTCAACCATATATATAGATCCCTCAACAAGTTGCTAGTTGGAGCAACATGAGAAGCATATTAATTTCTAGTAGAAAATTAACATGGGTTGCGGTACGGTGCAAGTTACGATACATGTGTGATACAGGTGAGTAGGGATGGCAATATCCTCCCGAATTCGACGGGGACCCGATTTTTTTATCCGATGAGAATGGGTTTGGGGATTTAAAAACGGGGATGGGGACGGGGATGGGGATTAAAAAAAATCTCCGATCGGATTCGGGGACGGGTATGGGTATAGTACTCCCCGCCCCGGTATATCCCGACCCCGATTACTTATATCCATATCCATATGTGGAACCCTTTGGAAATGGTATGTTCTCTTGATCTAACTAGAATGAAAATAATTTTTTAAACTTATATAATGTACATAAAAAATTGTTAATCGAACGAGAGACGGAGGTGAGAAAATTCGGCCCCGAAAGTGCTAACGGGACGGGGACGGGGAATGCATTGTTTAACGGGGATGGGGATGGGGGTAAAAAATAAAATCCGACGGAAAATGGGGACGGGGATGGGGATTCAAATACTACTCGGGGATGGGGATGGGGGATATGGTCCCCGACCCCTACCCGCCCTATTGCCATCCCTACAGGTGAGATGCAAGTGCGGATCTTCGGACATGGATGTGGCCTTCGGACTGAAATGTATGGGGCCTTCATACCAGGTTTGGGGGAGTCTTGGTGTAGATGATGGCTGGACGTACTTCGTCGAGGATCGGAGGGGAAGTCGTAAGAAGATCAGAGGTCCGGCTTATCATCCCAGCCGAACATGGGCCCTCCAACTTCAAAACATATTTTGCCTATCGAAGGTCAATGCAGAACTCATACGCCGGGTCGTAGGTCGGCGAGCGAGTCTCGAGTTGGGGGGTCGTGCTAAACCAACTTGTGCATAGGAGTTGCACAGTAGCCTCCGTGACTGGGGGCAGTTTCTCCACCTTCCTATGTTCCGAACCGCCCTTGGAAAGAAATTTGTGCGCTACAATTACTTACAATGTGCAAACCTTTCTTAAGAGTAAATCGTCTAATTGGACTGCACTTTGCAAGCCGATGACTACTGTCGACGATTTAAAGGTGGATTTCAAAGTGTCGTCATGTTCCCGTCGGACGGTAAACTATGTATATAATGGGCTCATGGTTAGTCTAACTCAGTCGAGAGCTTAATATATGAAAACCATTTTCAGCATCAAAATCGATTATGACGGATGCTATGCGAACCTTTCAAACTAATAGATCGACTTCTGTTGAAATACGTCCTAGATGCAACGGACTGCGTCTCGACGAGTGAGTTCTAGAGAGTTCCTTAAACATGACCAGTATTATGTATGTTTTCTTGAAGTTTTCGCTGCTTGGGTTTGATGAATGTATTTTTTTGTTGATTTTTGTATTCATTCCTGAGAATTTCGAAAAGAATGATAGAAGGATTCTAACACAATGTTGGTGCTAGTGGTGGTTCATACCATTCTTTTCTACTCCTTCATGTCAATAAATTCTTATTGCCTCAAAACGTTCAAATCGACGTTGCCCGGTTGAATGCATGTTGTACCACTAAGAGTAGAACATGGGATAGCTATAGTTATCGAGTGCATGTATGCTTTAAACTTAAAATGATAAGCTTCGCATGCGAAGCGAACAGTTGTGGTTCAAAACCACGAAACTGTTAGAAGGAAACAGAATAACAAAATATCGGTTTTAATTGGTGCCTCGAGGGCGTTTAGTGCCTACGAGTAGCCAAATCAGAATATACAACTTTGATAAAAATTAACTGTTGCATGAGTATATTGATAATACTACTTAATTTTGTTTTGTATCATGCATATGTTTCAAAAGATAAAATGTTCACGCATTCGCATGATCATGGACAACTTGGGCATAAGGTTTAGCTTTTCTCGAATCGGTATCCGGGACACCGAAACCTTATCTAGGAGGAAATTATGAAATCATGCTTCAACACGAGGCATTATGAGATCTCCAGTTGGACTTGCAACCCGGACTGATAGTACGCATCATAATACCACGTAATAGTCCTTCATGGTGTCGATATCACCAATGACTATAGCATATAAGATAGCATGCTTACTTATTGTCTTCTGCAAGTGGTAAATATTATCTTTGTTTTATGTAGCGATGGACATATCGGACGTGGTAAGAAATGGTTGAGTATATATGTTTACAGCTTTCAAGTATGCCATCAATATGAACTATAATTCATCTAGTTCTGAATTGCGAGGTAACTTTGAACGCATGCTTCCTTAATATGCAGTGTCGATTTAGACAAGTGGATTCGTCCAGCTGACTAGTGCATATTCCCAAGTGTATTAGTCCCCAACTCCTCAGCTGACGAGAACGTTGCGGGTGCAGGTTTCTAAGCTGAAGTTGATGTTTGGAGAGACGATTTAAAGCTCTTTCTATTTTGAATTCGAATTCTTGAAAGATTTTGGTTTCAATATATAGAAGGGTGTAAATGTATGGAACAAGTATTATTTCATGACAGCTTGTCGAATGCTTTGTTATTTCAATGAATGCAGCGCTGCAACGATATATCTAATGTAAATGCGACCTTGCACTTCATTGCAAGTTCTTATTCAAAAGCTATTTTCTTCCTGTATTGCGTCTCAACTCTCTGCGATTGTGTGATTTCAACATGTTGTTTCAAAAGAATTATCAAATGCATATATATTGTCTTATACAAGTACAATTTAGACTTGTACGACATCATGTCCATGCGAGGACGATCGATTAGATGGAATCATTGATACCATTATATAATCCAAATACCAGGAATATTTGGATGATATAAATTATTAGATAGTTACATTGTTAAATGATATTTATTTAAGGATACTAACGTTAAATTGAAATGATAATATAAGTTGGAACTATAGCTGAGAAGTCTTTAGCTAAAAATCTTGATATAACAACTTACTTTTATCATATCAACTTAATCTTAGTTGATGGTTGTAGTCGTAGTAGTTGATATTTTAATACTTAGTAATATAATAGTCGACTTTATTGTTCATGCTATCAAATACATCAATGAGAAAATATCAATAACTTAATAGTTGATTGATAGTTGAATAAATAAACGTTACTATTGACATAGGTTGCTCTAAAAAAAATGGATGTTGAAATATCCTATTGAAAAATAATAAATTTTAATAAGTTTATTTGTATATAATTTTAATAAACACAACTTTTTTGTTTTTTAAATTTAGTATATAATTTTTTCCAACTTAAGGTTTCTTTCTCTCTTCAACTCAACGGAATTTTTTTCAAAATAATATGCTTGCAAACTACTACAAATCTAATTCGGGGGCCCAACCTTTAGTTTTAGTTCGTGTCTGTAATAGGCATAACTTATTTATGGTAATTAAAATTAAAATATCGGTACTTGATTTTCTAAAATTAGTCATCTTTTTGTGATAAGCAAAATCATTGATACTCTAACCAATATACACATTTAATGTTCATTTCCTAGACATGATGACATGCATAGGAAGCCATTGATGCTCTAACCAGTATGCACATTTAATATCCATTTTCTATACAAAATAAGAGGCATATGATCTACCTGATGTTAGTGGAATGTTCAAGAAGCCAAAGTATACAATAGTATTATGTATGTATGTATCAATATTTCTAGCAAAATAAAAAAATACATTGCACAAAAATACATTGCACACGTATTGCGTGTGCACGAACACTAGGTTGATACCATTTTAGATTGTTGAACCATATTGCACGTGCAATGCATTTTTGTATTAGAAAATTATTATCGATAAATAATAATGTTAATACCTATTTTAATTAATATAAAATATATACTAATATGTGTGCAATGCATATGCAATATATATATGCAATATATATATATATATATATATATATATATATATAAAAGAACATTCAAGACTTAGAACATCCTTAAAATTGGACCAAACATAAAATAATGGTCCAATAACACAAAACAAAGTTCAATGTTAATAGTGCAACAAGATTTATGGGCTCAAAATTATGGACACAAATCAAGATTATTTTCAACACTCCCCGATTAAACTTGATTTTACGACTCGAAGTAATCTTCTTGTCTTAAAGAATACAAAATTTTCTCTAGATTTGCTTGTTGAAAATGATGGCGACCTACTTTCTCATTTAAGTAGCTTGCTTTATTTATGCTTTCTTTCTTTCTTTCAATAGGATCTTGTGTAGATGAACTTGTTTTCCATCACAATCAATGTTAACTTTTTGCCTATAATACATTGTCTGTGTTGTAACTCATATGGCTTTTCTCCTTTCATCTCCTTGTAACCTACATGACCTTTGGCCCTTCATTTCTTCATAACCCCCAACCTCTCTCCCTATATAAAGAGAGGTTGGGATAGCTTGTAAGGTGCACTTGTGGTTGATAATATACGAGAAAGTTTCGTCTCCGTATGTTTGAGCTTTTGCCTTATGACACGTTATCAGCACGAGATCCGATAAAGTCTATTAGACTTGATAATACCGCGGAGTTTACATCGAAGACTTTCGATGACTATTGCATGACTTTGGGAATAAATCTTGAACATCATGTTGCGTATGTTCATACCCAAAATGACCTAGCATAAGCTTTTATAAAGCGACTGCAAGTGATAGCGCGGACCTTGGTTATGCGCACCAAACTCCCACTATCTGCATGGGGCTATGCAATTTTACACGCTGCAAATTTGGTCCGTCTGTGGTCCATGGCCACCCAATCACTTTTCGCATACCAGCTGGTTACTGGATGTGAGCCTGACATCTCACATTTACGCGTGTTTGGGTACCTAGTCAATGTTCCAATTGAGCCGATAAGACGTTCAAAATTTGGACCTCAGAAGCGACGGGGAATATATGTCGGTTATAACTCCCCGTCCATCATTCGCTATTTAGAGCCCTTGACAGGCGATCTCTTTACCGCGAGACACACGGATTGTGACTTTGATGAGGCAATCTTTCCGTCGTTAGTGGGAGAAATGCACGCTAACGTTGATGAGGAACGACGTGAATTAGCGTGGCATGTGCCCGCTGTTGCTCATCATGATCCCCCCTCTGCACATAGTGATAAGAAGTGCAGAGGATTCTAGGTCTGCAAGATATTGCAAATCAAATGCCAGACGCATTTAGCGACCTAGCAAAAGTCACGAGATCAATTATACCTGCTGCAAATGTGCCTGCAAGGATAGACGTCCCTGAGAGATGTCATGTTTCTGTGAAACATGTTGCTCAGGTCGAACCCGCCGAGCAAAGAACGCTGCCATCGGCTGTCCAGTCCGCCGCTATTCCCAAGAAGAAGGGAAGACCGGTTGGTTCCAAAGATCTTCTGCCCCGGAAGCGAAAAAATCTTGTTAAAAGCGTTTTGCCACATGAGATCATTAAGGATCACGGCGATGTATTAGAAGAGCGTGTTCCAGATGAAATGCCTATTCCTAATCATGCCGATAACCTCGAAATATCCGTCGAGTATGCTAGCTTAGACGATATTTTGAAGCGAAACGAAACTGTCATCGATGATGTGTTCATATACTCAGTGGCCACTGACATTATGAACAATGATGACATGGAACCTCGTAGTGTTGTCGAGTGTCAACGACGAACGGACTGGTCACAATAGAAACAAGCAATCCAGGCTGAACTAGACTCCTTAGCGAAAAGAAGCGTGTTTGGACCTGTTGCTCCAACACCACCCAATGTTAAACCAGTTGGTCACAAATGGGTTTTCCTAAGGAAGCGTAATGAGAGAAATGAGATTGTGCGATACAAGGCTCGCCTTGTGGCGCAAGGCTTCTCACAACGCCCTGGAATTGATTACGAGGAGACGTATTCTCCCGTAATGGACGTCATAACGTTCCGCTACTTAATCAGTTTAGTAGTTTCCGAAAAACTGAATATATAGCTCATGGATGTAGTCACAGCCTATCTCTACGGGGATCTGGACACAGAGATATACATGAGAGTCCCTGAAGGACTAAAGATGCCTGAATCAAGTAGTTCCCGACCACGGAACGCGTTCTCGATTAGACTGAGGCGTTCGCTATATGGATTGAAACAATCCGGGCGAATGTGGTATAACCGCCTAAGCGAATACTTGATCGGTTTGGGATACGTTAATAACAAACTTTGTCCATGCGTGTTCATAAAGAAATCCACTTCAGGATACGCAATAATCGCGGTCTATGTAGATGACATGAATCTCATAGGAACCGAAAAAGACTTGTCAGAAACTGCTGATATCCTGAAAAGGAAATTCGAGATGAAGGATCTTGGGAAGACACGGTTTTGCCTCGGCCTGCAGATCGAGCACCGTAAAGATGGAATTCTTGTCCATCAAGCGAACTACACCCAAAAGGTGCTGAGACGCTTTAGTCATTTTGACGTTAAGCCGTCCGCTACTCCCATGATCGTCCGCTCTCTAGACATTACTAAGGACCCATTTCATCCAAAGGAGGACGATGAAGAGATATTGAGTCCTGAGTGCTCTTATCTGGGTACAATAGGCGCTTTATTGTACTTGGCCCAATGTACTAGACCGGACATCTCGTTTACTGTAAATTGTCTAGCTCGACACAGCACCGCGCCAACACGCCGCCATTGGAATGGCATAAAAGACATTTTTTGCTATCTTAAGGGTACTACGGACTTGGGCTTGTTCGATCCCTACGCGGTTTTGAGTGAGTCCAACGCTCTTGGCACTCGAAGCAACGCGACCCTTGTTGGCTACGTCGATGCGGGATACTTATCTGATCCGCACAAGGGGCGTTCCCAATCTGGTTATGTCTTTACCATTGGGAACACGGCGATTTCTTGGAGGTCTCGCAAACAGACCTTAGTGGCTACTTCAACGAACCACTCTGAGCTACTCGCGCTCTATGAGGCGACTAGAGAGTGTGTATGGCTTCGAGCTGTTATTGGCCATATTCGAAGTACATGTGATCTTCCATATGACCCAGATGAACCTGTTATCGTCTATGAGGACAATACCGCTATTATTGATCAAGCGAAACATGGTTACATCAAAGAGGATGCTACCAAGCACATATCGCCCAAGTTGTTCTTTACACATGAACAACAAGCGCTTCAGAAGATTGAAGTGCAACACATTGGATCGGAGAATAACCGTGCAGACTTGTTCACCAAGTCACTGTCGAAACACTCGTTCCAGAAACATGTCAGAGCAATTGGACTTAGGAAGCTTTCAGAGCTAGCCTAAGTGAAACATGTTTCCTGCATCCTGTTGTGTGCATGTGAGGGGGAGCGCCCCAACGAGCGCCTCCAAAACGCCCTGTTGTGCGTATATCCCGCACCCTGTCGAGTGCGAGTGAAAAGGGAAGCATCCTGATGTATGTTTGTGTACTCTTTTTCCCTTCGACCAAAGTTTTTCCCACTGGGTTTTCTTTGGCAAGGTTTTTAACGGGACACATTTCAAATCTCTTATTCACTAAGGACTATTGTGATCAGGGGGAGTATCCAGTGTATACTTCTAAACCATCGTGTACTCTTTTGTCCTTCGATCAGCGATTTTTCCTACTGGATTTTCCCTGACAAGGTTTTGACGAGGCACCTTTGCAATGGTTAAGTTTACCCCCATCACACTGACCTGTGTGTACTCTTTTGTCCTTCGACCAAAGTTTTTTTTCTACTAGGTTTTCTTTGGCAAGGTTTTGACGAGGCACAAGTAGATGGTCAAACTTGAAGATGCAAGCTACAGACAGACGAAGAAACTCAGAGATGTTTACAAGCAGAATTTCTTGAGAGCCAAGGGGGAGTGTTGTAACTCATATGGCTTTTCACCTTTCATCTCCTTGTAACCTACATGACCTTTGGCCCTTCATTTCTTCATAACCCCGAACCTCTCTCCCTATATAAAGAGAGGTTGGGATAGCTTGTAAGGTGCACTTGTGGTTGATAATATACGAGAAAGTTTCGTCTCCGTGTGTTTGAGCTTTTGCCTTACGACAGTCTGCAAGTAATTTGGTACTTTCCCACTTCTAGCTTCTTTGGCATTGTTCTTTGCCTTTTCATAGTTAATTCCTATTATAGAAATTTATAGAAATTTTTATATAGGATAAAGAAGTTTGGGATAATTGTAAGAAAATGGAGAAATTTGGGATAATTGCGGAGGGAAAGAGGACACGCCAAATGATTTGGCGTGAGTGGCGCACACTCCAAGTGACTTGGCGGTGGCAGTGGGGAGTGGGGGAGAGAGGCGCCAACTAACTTGGCAAGACGGGCACGCGCCAAGTCAGTTGGCATATCGGGGATTGGGAGTTAGATGGTGCCCAATGAGATTATAGGATCTTCCGCCATCTTATATGGCGTCCAGAATTATTTTATTTATTTTATCCGACATTTGTTCTATTAAATTCAACTATATAAAAAAAAGTTAATCAAATATTTTTTTTGAAGATATATCTCTTACCCATATGTTGCTTATTAAGATTCTACCATATCTTATTCTCATACATTTTAGGTGAACTTTTCAATATACATGATAAAGATCATTCAATCAGTAAGATATGTTTCTTATTGAGATTCTAACTTGATAAAGATCACTAAATGTGGAAGAAATTTATTAAGTAGAAAACGAAATAAAAAAAATAGTCTAACTCGATAAAATTGACTAATTTATCCTCTCCATAATATTTAATTTAATTTTGATAGAGGATGAATTTATGGTTAGAAATATATGGAATTGAGATATTGGAGCTAAACTAAACATTAATTGAAATAAAATATTATTGTCAAACAATTAAACATAACTCCATATATGGCTCTAACTCAACTCCAACGTTGCGATCATGCAGCGCAAGCAGCAACGAACACCACCGTGTGCTTGTGAAGAGCAAAGAGGAGAACTCTTCTCGGGAGAGGAGAACAAACGAGCATTCCTCGGGCTCAGCTCACCATAGGTGAGTTAGCAATATTAATTTCTTCGAAAATGATACTGTCCGCGGCTTATAACCGTAGGCATGACCGTCGGCTGGCGTAGCGGCCACCCATTAGCCCTCCTGCTATCTCCGGGTCCCACCCGGACTAGGGGACCAATGGCTGGCCGTCACGTCGGCCGACGGTCACGCCCATAGTTACAATCCGTAGACAACGCTAGCAGTGTCATAATTTCTTTCATGATGTACAGTTTTTAAGTTCAGTTACCATGCATGATTTCTTTTCTTAATTACTTGCATGTCAATTAATCTTGCAACTACCTACTATATATTAAAAATCCTATAGGAACCCATGAGTTCTTAATTTTATAAACTAGGCCATTAATAGCCGATTTCAAGGATCTAAGCACAGGAAGAAAAAAAAAATCAAGGACCTAAATACAAAAATAATGTCATGCATGCATGCTTTGTCTTTAATTAACTAGCAGGGGAAGAGATTCATTTAGAGCATCTCCAACCCTACTGTGAGTTTGAAAAAAAAAAAATGGTTGTCACATAAGAATGACAAGTTTTCTTTTCAAAAATACTTCTCCAATTCAAATGTGAAAGAAGTATGGAGTTGACATGTCAATGACAATGTGAAATTAGTTGTCTAGATCTAGTCAATGCACTTCACAATGACTTTATGTCCACATCATCAATTATGAATAAAAATATTTATAAAAAAAATAAGTTGTAAAAAAAAAATACTTTGTATTGTCTTCTTAATACTTTTGCATTGGAGAAGACTTTTCAAGCTCATTGTCTTTTGTGAATATAATCTTGCCACATATAGAAGACAATACATTGTGTTGTGTCTCATGTCACCTAAGAATTACAACACAAAATAAGACAATAGGTTCGAGATGCTCTTATCACTAGGCTTTGTTTCTTGATCAATTTATTATGTGTTATATATAACTTTCCGGCATGTACAATTTTCAACCTTTTAATTAGATTAGATAATGAGTTGTTGCATCAATTTTCGTATCTTGAACTGCACATATATATAAATAATTAATAATTTTCTTGGTTAATCTTGATTTTGATTTCTGAAAGCAGGCAACTGGTCAGAAAGGAGGAGGAGGTGAATCTAGTAGTAGTGGTGACAGTGGCATTGAATCCATGTTTTGGGTTTGTAAATATTTTTGTTGACTCAATTTTAATTGTTGATTCTTACGTACTTGTCTGGACTTGATTCAAAATAAGATAAAAACTCTGCAAAAGCTTGTTTAACATAAATATGGCACTAATTTGATTGAAATACTAACAATTCCGGTTACTAGATGTAATACTTCAGCCAAAGACATGCAGAAACAATTACTCAGTATGTTGTGTTGAGTAGATTATGTGATTGCAGCGTGATCTGTATAATTCTAGGTATGCATCCCTTGGCTGCTTCAAGCCAAAGACATGCAGATGAAGGTTTATTTTCTCAGTTGCAGCTCGATTAGGAAACAATTAACCACAATGTATGAAGCCGAGATTGCTTCATATACTTGAATTAACCCAATAGTTATTAAGAATGATAGGTCCTTTCTATTGTGTTGAACCTATGTATTTATATAAGAAACTTCAGAATTGTGCAGGATTTCACATGGATACACAAAATGAAGGACCCTTCAGAGCACAAGCAAGTTAGTAACATTATCTATGTATGAATTTTTTTGGTTTTTCAGGTTTCAACCGAGAAAATCCGGTAGTCGTGCTCAAATATCGACATCTAGTTTCATACTTTTCCAACTAGTCAAGGTATCTGGGCTTTAGATATTCTTTTGTAAACTCTGAATAAACAACAGTTCGCAGTGCAAAATAACAAGATCTCGACCTTCATGAGCATTAAAGTTGTCTGTGACCTGGATGTGGGAAATTATTTACTTCCCTTCACATTTATGTAAATGAGCAGAAAAAATGAAAGAATGATAACAAAGAGATCACATGAAAACAATATTTTGACAACAACAAATGGGTGAAACGCATAGAAAAGCATAGAAAAACTGGTAGAAATGCTCAGCTGCTTTTGAACAACAGTAACATTTTAATCAAAGAATGGGCCTAAACTTTCATTGAGAAATATTTCTACAATATCACAGCAGTACCAGCATCTTACAAAAAGGAGCCCAACATCTTGGGATGTATCT
>JANAVB010016191.1:7785053-7786696 GCA_029216955.1 Iris pallida | reverse complement strand
GGATCTTGAACAACCCATCCGAGAGTACCTTAAGTTGTCAAGTGAGACTGTTGAAAGTCTCATACAAGAAGAGTATGACGCTTTGACATCTGAATATCTTGATTGGGAGACAAGATATAATGAAGCTCTCCATGATTATAGTCTAAAAGTTGCCAAAGAGAAAGCCTTTTTAGCTGGAATACAGCCCGAGCTGGATGGTCATAGAGTAGCCTATGACACCTTAAACCAGGAGATTCAGCAACAGAATGATAAAATCCAAGAAGTTGAGGCTGAATTGGCTCGGTTAAAGGCATAGAGGGAACAAATGATCGCTGCTAGGAATCAGCACCTTGCTCAGGGCTCTATTTTAGAAGAACAGGCCTATGGAGCCAAATCAACTATCAAGACCCTTGATGAAGCCAAGGATAATCTGATAATTAGCTTCGCTGGACTTTCTAATCTTTGCACTACCGAAGCTCGACATGCTGAAGCGACTAAGAAAGTATTGAACTCTCGTGATAGGTCCCTGGGATATCACTCTCTCGAAGCGTGCGACCGCGTGGAATCGAAGACTTATACAGGACATAATGTATGGACGTTGCCTTCCGAAGCTTCCGCTGGCTCAAGCAATTGTAATCGAGAGATGAGAGAGAGCAGAATGACTTATAAAATGAGAGAAAAGTGAGCACGAGAGACTTGTAATCATGGCCTTCCACCCATTGTAATTTTATTATTCAATATCAATAAAGAACTCTTTTGAATAACTTGTGTTTGCCTTTAAATTTATGTTGTATGTTCAATGTTTCTGTTTGGGACTTCTGTGCGACGAGCACAATCTAGGCTCGTACGACATCACACCTTAGCGAGGACGATCGCTCCAAGTGAGCAGGGCGTGACATTAGATGAGAAATCGAACCAAAGTTCGGTAAAAATCTGTCCCGAAACAGGACATATAGCCAATCCAGGTAATCATGTTTGGGAGCAAATATCGAGCGATCCAGTAAGCTTCTGTTAAAACTAATTAAGGGTAGTTATAGACAACATATAGGGCTCTACAACCCATTTTGCAGAAGTCGAATTCATCGGCTATGCGCCGAGAAATTGGATCCCAAAGTTTACTGAAAACCTGTTTTAAAAGCTAAAAAAATCCTTCGATACGACGTGCGTCCCGCCAATCTGGGCGACGTGGTCGCGAACCGAAAGTATTAAAAGTGCATACCGAGTTCGTGGACGTGTGGGCTTTGGCAGAATTCAAATTGGTCGCGTATACGCGACGAATTTGATGCGTATCCGTCAAAATTTACCGTATCGACCACTTTGCACAAACTCTAATTAATTTGTGCACGTTCGTCAGATCGAGACGAAACTTGTGCCAACAGAATTGTATTGTTTTTCTGGTCCTGTATCCCAATTTTGGTCCAATTCTGAGACAGTTGATTGGATCGTCGTTTTGCGGGCCCCACGGTCCGATTCAACGGGCGATTTTGTGCAAGGCCCACCAGAATCCAAAATTGGACATACCGTTGGGTTCGTATCATCAAATCGGATCCGTAGACATGTAGTTGCATGACTTTAGAGATCATTGACTCTGGCACATTTTTCGGTACAAAGCGGATCCAACGGCGGACACAATTTTGGCCCAAAATTATCGTTTTACCCCTGTG